>NW_004624785.1:4548537-4564771 GCF_000247695.1 Heterocephalus glaber | reverse complement strand
ATCCCCTTTTGTTGCCAGTTCAGTGGGTCCAGGTGGTTGAGTATCAGAGTGTTCCATCTCATTTCCCTTTGGGGTTGCTGTAGGTGATCTCGAAATCTGGTTTTGAGACTTGTTTATGTGTTTTCTCATTTCAACTGGGGCAGGGAGGCTCTTAGCACCTGCACAGATTACATCCTCTGAGCTGGGTGAGGTGGGACAAGGGCCAGGAGCAGCAGTAGGGATGGTGACCCCAAAGCCCTTTCCTTTGGGCTGGGAGCAGCAGGAGGGATGATGGCTGGGAAGCCCCTTCCTCTGGTCCAGGAGCAGTGGGATGGTGGCTCAGAAGCCCCTTCCTCTTGGCCGGTAGCATTGGGAGGGATGGATGCCTGGAATCCCCTTCCTCTGGGCCAGGAGCAACAGGACAGGAGGTGACTCAAAAGCCCTTTCCTCTGGGCTGGGAGCAGCAGGAGGTATGGTGACCAGGAAGGCCCTTCCTCTGGACCAGGAACAGTGGGACGATGGCTCAGAAGCCCCTACCTCTGGGCTGGGAACAGTGGGACTCAGTACCTTGGTCTGGTGGTCTAGTGTCCTCTGCATCTTTCTCATGTGGAACCAGGTGGTTGCCTGTCTGCAGTGGGGTGATTCGGTGTCTTCTGCAGGACTGAGGACCTCAGTAGGGAGTGCACAGACCTTCCTGTGTTCAGTGGGCTGATTCGGCATGTTCTGTGTGACTCAGGACCTCAGTAGTGTGTGGACAGACCTGCCTGTGTGCAGAGGGCTGATTCGGTGTGTTCTGTGTGACTCAGGACCTCGGTAGGGCATGGGCAGACCTGCCTGTCTGCAGCAGGTTGAACCCTTTAACTTTCAATCTATGAGTTTCTTTTTTAATTAAGTGTGTTTTTTGTATGCAATATATTGTTGGATCTTACTTCTTGACCCATTCTGCCAGTCTATTTCTTTTGACTGGTCAATTGAGATCATTAACATTGATGCTTATAACTGATATGTATTGACTTGTCCTTCTCATGACCTTTTCCTATTGGATTCTCCCCCTTTGCAGTTTCATTTCTTGCTTGATGGATTCTTTTTGGTGGGCTTCCTGGGGTTGTGATTCTCATTGTCTTTCCCTAAGATATTGTTTAAAATTTTTGGAGTGCTGGTTTGGTATTCATTAAGTTCCTCAGGTGCTCTCTCATGGAAATATCTTATTTCTCCATCAATTTTGAAAGATAGTTTTGCAGGGTACATCAATCTGGGTTGGAGATTTTTTTCCTTTGCAACTTGAAATATTTCACTCCAGGCTCTTCTTGCCTTGAGGGTTTGTGTTGAGAAGTCTGCTGTGATTCAGATGGGCATTCCTTTGTATATGATTTGTTTCTTTTCTCTAACTGCACAATTCTGTTCTTTCATTGGGTTTCTGGAATCTTAACTATTATATTCTAGGTGTAGTTTTTTTCTTTTTTTTGATCATGGCTACTTGGAGTCCTATATGCCTCACTTATCACTATGTCAAGTTCTTTTTCCCTGCTTGGGAAATTTTCTACCATGACTTTTTTGAACAGATTTTTATGTTGTCTGCACTCTCTCCTGTTTCTTCATTCATTGCCATCCATCTTATATTATTCTTTGCATCATCTAGCAGGTGTGGGATTGATTTCTCATGGTCCATTACTATTTTTAAGAAATTTTTCTTTTCCTCATCACTAATTGCAATCCTGTCTTCTATATTTGAAATTCTGTCCTGTCCATTGGCTCATTCTGCTGTGCAAACTATCAATCATGATTTTAATCTCCTGGAAATCTGTTTGCATCTGTTTTATGGATTCCATTTGTTTCCTATGTTGGGATTCCTTCATATTCCTCAGCTCCTCCATTTTTTTTATCTGTGTCTGCTCTAGATTTATTAATCATGTCTTGTACTATGGGCACAATCTCTGCTGTTTTCTGAGAAATTATTTGCAATTTCATTTTTTTCCAGGTCTTCTTTTGTTGCCAGTTCAGGGAGTCTAGGGGTTCAGTATCAGATTGTTCCATCCCATTGCCATTTGGGGTTGCTTTAGATGATCTGGAGGTCTGATTTTGAGACTTAAGTGTCTTCTCATTTCAACAGATGCAGCCTGCTGTGCCTTTGTTGAGGTGACTTTTTGCTCACCCAATGGTCTCTAATTATCATCAAGCCACCAAGTGGCCTTTTCTCTGCTGCTTACCCCCATGTCACTTCCTGGTTCAGAATGGTTGCTTTCTGGATCCCTGCACTGCCCTGTTGCCCAGGCTGGATTCTGGCTGAGGCCTGTGCACACTTTGGATGGTATCTCAGCATGCTTCTGGCTGGATCCTGATCCCCTATGTAGATGCTGTTTGGGAAGGCCTTTGGCTGGAGGCTGTGCATCCCAGTTGCTGGTGTCTGAGTGGGCTTCTGGTTGGGTTCTGCACGCACTTATTAATGGTATCGGGGCAAGCCTCTGGCTATTGCTTGTGCACCTGTGCAGCTCTTTTCCAGGTGGGCCTTTGGCTGAGCCTGTGGGTCTGAGCTGCTGGGATTGGGGAGAGGCCCTGGCTAGGGCTTGTGTGCAACTGTACTGCTCTGGTTGGTCCCTGCCAGCTTCTAGGTGGGATCTGAGTAGAGTTCCTGATGATATCAGGGCAGTTCTCTGGCTCCTTAAAATTCTTTCTTAAGAAAGAAGATCAGATGACTAGAAATAAGCATTTTAAAAATTTAGCAGTAATTTCTTTGAGCTCATTTATATAAATTTAATATTATGAAAGATTTAAACTTAATTTTAACTTGTTAGTTCTAAGTTTACTTAAAATTTAAGCAATGAAAAAATTTTAAATGTGTAAAACTTATAATCATTTAGCAAGTACAGTTTACCCTGTCACTGTTTTAATTTAGTAGCTCTCCACCTGTGTCCCATATTCGGAAACTGAACTTGAATTCTGTGTTCGTTTGCTGTGGAATAGACTGGGTGAAAAATTAGTTCAGAATTTACTGTCACTTGAGGGAACATTGAGAAATATCACTTAAAGATCATAGGGCCACTGGGAATTTATCATGTTCAAATAATGTATCATAACACTTTGCATACATTGCAATTATACTGTCTACAGTGATTAATGCCACTGCTTTAAGGATGTAAATTTTAAATTTAGTTTTACTTTCATAAAATTTTCCAAAATTACATAATTACACTGTGTAAACTCATTCTGGGTTTATTTCATTTCTTAAATTTTATGTTTAGGGCCAGGGATTTAGCTCAGTGGTTTTGCCGCCTGCTGCGCAAGCACAAGGACTGGAGTTCGATCCCCAGTACAAAAAACAAAATTATATTTAGATTTTAAGATTTGCATCTTAGACAAATAGATTGATTTTATAGATATATAATACTGTAAACAAATTTTATCTATTAAATTTAGTTCAATCTCTGATTCTACTTTCTCTGGAGACTAAAATAATGTTTTCAAAAGAAAAAACGTTTAGTACATTATGTAAGTATCATGCCCAAGTACTTTTTGGGAGCATTAATATGCTATGTAACATAATCTTCATTTTAAACATTGCCATTTTAATCAAGAAAATGCTGTTAGTTCTGCCATGAGAATCAAATTAGTACTTTTCCTTAGAAAAATGCTATTGATTGTGTTTCATCTTTCAACAATCACCTTTTTTAAATCTTCATCTGGTATTTGATGCCAAAATTGTTCCCTATCACTTTGAGATTATTTAGATGATCTAACAAGGAGACACTATGAGACAGGCAATAACACAAGAGCAAAAGACACTTTAAAACTCTGGAACATTTATGTTCACAATATTTCAGACACACTGAAGTTTGGCAAAAGAAAAACAATCTGTTTTTACAAGATTTTTTTCCACACAAATATTTTATTTTTTGGTACAGGGATCAAACTCAGGACCTTGTGCTTGCAAACCATAAAAGCATTGTCAGAGGAAAAAAATAATGAAGGAACCTAAGAAAAAAGAGAACAGTTTGCTTGGTGATTTTCTTTAGGTGATTATGATGAACACTAATTAGACTGCACACTGCAAATGAAATAATGTAACACAATCAGGATTTTATATGTGAAGAATAAAGGCGATACTGAAAGAATCAAATAATGAATGCAAACCAGCTGTCCTTTTTTTCTCCTTAGGATTAAATTTTAATTAATAATTAGAAATATAATTGTAATTCTAAGTAGCTATGCTCCTCAAATTAAGGAAGAAAAACTAATTAGGTCTCCAATAAAATGTATTCCTATGAAGTAGAAAAGTAAACTTTGAAAAATGGAAAAAGGAAGAACTAATTATAAAATAAAATAAAACAAATCAAGCTATGTTAACCTGTTTGAATTTCTGGTTACTTTACCTTATTTTACCTATCTTTTTCTGAAAAAAACCATTCATCATGACTATGTCTCAATCACATTTTACAACAAAGTTGATTAATGGAAAAGGTATTTGGAGTAATTTGAAGAAAGCATATATTGTTTTCATGCTTGAGACTCTGACAGACTGAATACTTCAATTTCAACCCATTTCCCTGGGAATATGAGCATTTTGTGAACAATTTTTTTCCTAAGAAAAACATTAGCCATTTCTACACATGTAAGGGGAAATATATCTTGTGAGGCAGTGAATATAGTATTGGAAAATACCAAATTTAAATAAATGGGTCTGTTTCTTGGCCTGTTCTCCAAGTTTTTGCTTGATGAAATGTTGATAGCAACCCTTATATACTGGTTATAGGATTTGGGCTAAACCTGCACTTGAATCAGGCTACATTTTTTTCTTTGTCTTTAAAGTCATAGTTTAAGAGTTATCTGTTAGTAACATACCTGGTTTATTTCTACATCTTGGAAAATCCTTGACAAAATTGTACATTAACTACCCTGAACTTTAAATAAATTATAATGATATTTTTAAGATGTCTATTAGTTATTATTAAGGATAAATGCTATACTTCTTGATTCTTTCTGTGAAAAAAACGTGTTTATGGAATAGATAATTTAAGATGTTGGCTTTGGAACTAGACCTACAGGTGTTAAGTGTTAACTTTAGGAGAAAATTGCCCAACCTGTATCTATTTTTTAAGGGGAAAATTCAGTTAGGAGAAAATTGGGGATAGTGTAAGGATTAAATAGTTTGATTCTTATAAAGTGTTTAGAAAGATGTTTGATTCAATTCAGGCTTCAACAAATTCTAGTAATCCTAAGCTTGATTTATGAAATAAATTTATAAAACATTACTTTGAATCAAAAAGATATTCCATATACTAATTACACATGGCTCACTTAATAGGATTGGCATTTTTGCATGTGATTGACATCTCACATATATAAAAAAAAATCACTGAGAGTACAAGGATTTATTTTCTTGATTATCAGTATTATAAAGTACCATATTATACAATAAAGACATTTGGGAAAACATTAGATTATTTTCCATGGGATACATGCAATATATTTAAAGCAGATGATTTCACTAATATTTTCATATAAGATAGTTACAATTTTATCCTAGGAAGAAGATGCTTTGTGATTAATAGGAACTATACTACATCAGTAGGAATTAAATCTTAATTTAAAAAGATACTTTCCTCCAAGGCCCCATGTAGGTGATCAGTAATGTTGCTTTGAGTGTTAGGTGTATGAAGTACAGGGATCTGCCAACCTTCATCCTAGGTTGTACAACTGAACTTGGGGCTGTCATCTGCTGACCCACACCCATTCTACCCATGGCTCCTGGTCCATCAGACCAGTTTTCAATGGAGGGTAAGGAGGGAGCCATTGTTGAATACCATTGGATTCAAAATTAATGAGTTCCCACAGAATATTTGCAGTGGAAATGGATTTGGACTTTGAAAAGCACATTGGTTATATTTCATATTGGCAAGTCAGGTGAAATATGTTCAATACTTGTAAGTCCTAATAATGAACATTAGTGTTTTGAAAATAAATTCTAATTGGCTCAAATTATTCTCTACTAATTCTACTGAAATGTATAATACACAAACCCCACATGATTATGATTTTAAATATTAAACAATCACATTTCAAATGAAAGAAACCCTTATTGATTCAAATTACTGGATTATGTTTTCTGACACTAAATCAATACTTAGACTGCAATTTCAGCCTTTCTAATAGATAGCTATGAAACTATACCCAATTGATTTAACCTGGCCCACTTCTTCTATTGTGTAACCTGGAGTGGTTGGAATGATTAAATGAGATAATCCAAAGCAAATAACAATCTCTGGACTATAGTTAATGTTCAACAAAAGGTAGATATTACATTTATTACACCAAATCTGTCAGTTGTGATGATTTTCAGAAAAAACTGTAGACTCTCATTTTGCAATCTTTTGTGATATATGGAAGAAAAATAATCTGAAATTATGTAGATGTTATTATTACATTAATGTCTCTAGGGTACCTGGATTAACCTAGGGAAAGATTGAGGCTAGAGCTAAAAGCATAAGATTTTTATTGAGTAAGTAACATCTAGAGTTATTACTCAAGGCAAAAGACTTGAGTAAGATGAAAAAATTATCAGGAAATGTTAAGAATGACTGCCTTGTAAAGAAAGGCAAAGTTGTCGTGGAAGCAGAAAAAAAATAGAGGGCAGAATTTTCAGAGAAACTAAGACGAATAACTTCATGATTACAGAAAGATTAAGGTGCCAGGTAGGAAGGCCATCTCATGAGAGCAGAGACTGAGAGGGATACTTGGATATGACAATGTGATACCTCAGTAACACAAGAGTCAGTGTTAGTGAGTAGGGAAGAATAAAGGTGTGTTGATTTGGTTAGAACTGAGTGATAAATGCAAGGCATTAAAAAAGAAGACAGTAAGTGAGATCAACTTCGAAACATCCTTCCTGTTTGCCCTATTTTGTATGTGAGAAAAGCTGAAGTGCATAGTGAATAATTTACTTACCCTAAATTATGGGTCACAAACAGTGAAACTAGTATTAAAATTCTATTCTTTTCAGGGCCACTGAAATCACAACCCTCATTTATATATTCAATTTGCAATTAATTTTAACAAAATTAATTTACTCATATATAATGAAAAATAAATACATTTTCTCTTAGCGTATAGATGAAATTCTTTTCCTTTGGGTTAGAAATGAGAACTCTGCTAGAAAATGAGTGACTTTCAAGGGAAGAAATTGTTTTAATATCTGGTCAAAATCCTGCTTAGCCACAGATAATTAGATCAGAAGATTGTTTCACTGTGGATGCCACATTAAAGAAAGAAAAGTTTTGCTGACAAGGAAGTTAGCATCACTGGCCAAAGAAAATTGCCTCTATAATTCTTCACACTGTAACATGGCCTTGAATTTTCCCCTTGCTGTGCTAGTGTAATTAAATTACACCTATTGTTTGGGGAAAATCATAAAAGCAGTTACTTCCAGCTTCGGTTCATCCCCACCTTTCCTCTGGACCAGAAAGTGGTTGTTTATTCTATCACAGTAATTAAGATGATAGGGTAATTTCCTGAGAATTGATCACAGAGATTATATGACTAAATCTCACAGAAGTCTTAGTAGAATCATTCACTGGGAAAACTGTAACTCATCAGGGCTTCATAAGAATACATATACTCATAAAAACTTTTTCATTCCCTAGAACCGTAACTGAGCATGTGGTATACTGTGGTGGCATGCTGGAGAAAATGAGTTTGGTATCTTCTATTTTCTCAAAAAGTGTTGTAGGGAACATTTTCACTAAATATATACTATTGTCTTTGTAGTACTTGGGTCTTTTACATCCTAAAAAGATAAAGCAGACTCTTGGATAAATACTTTAATGTATAAGAGGCTATGCTATCAGTCAATTAATAATTTTTCCTGATATTTAATAATAAAAATTAACTTTAGCTTACATGGATAGAGAATGTTATGGTATACAAAGCTTTTCCATGTATATACAATCTTATTAGTTCCTGGCAATAATGTAATTAAAAATCTTCCTACCCCAAAAGATGTGTTAGGTACACTAACAGCCACATTTTACAAATCATCAAATAAAAAGAATTTATTCTTTAAATTTATACAATATAGATCTTTTTATATCAACATTTATTGCAGGATAATGAACAAAATAGACAAGCTTCTTGCTACCACTGAGCTCACATTATAGCTTACAGCCTATGGAACAGAAGAAAAAAGAAAGCAAGTACTAGAACCTTATAGAAAGGTATAAAGAAACACATGAAAGATTTAGAACATCACATGAAAATAAAGAGAAGATAAAAATAACCAAATTATTGGGACATGAGATGCTATGGGGGAAAACAAAGCAGGGTAAGACAGTAGAAAGCATATAGAGCAGAGAAATGAGTGAGATGGGTGAGGATAGTATTCAGTGTGCCTATGAGATAGCGGCCCAGATGAAAAGGAAGAGAGAAAATGAGAATGTCTTCTGAAAAGCCTTATGAGTTCATCCTTCAAGCCATAATGTTTTTTTTCCTTAAATTCTTTTATTGATACATTTTAGGCATACAATACATTTACATTTATCATTGAGTGCTTGTACCTGTACGTGATGTATCTTGGTTCTTATTTTTTCCCCATTACCTGTGTACCCTTCACCCCCTCCACCCTTCCCTATTTACATAGATTTCACTTTCATTTTTTTCTTTTCTCATAATTTTTCCTTTCCATTCTTTCCTCTCCCCTTCCCCTCCTACTTCCCCTACCCCTTTTGAACTTTCCCTATTTCAAATTATCAATTATTCATTTTAATCATTTTAATCCTTATTTACACTTTCAGTTTCTTGCATTAGAGAAACTATTCAGTATTTACACGTGTGTCCTATTTATTTCACTTAAGAGTATGACCTCAATATGCATCCATTTAGCTATAAATGGCTCTAGTTTCTCATAAGCCATAATGTTTTGAAGTCATGGTCATAAGTTTAAAATAAAGCCAATCATTTTAGCCACATTTTTAACTGTATTCCTCTCTACCATAGGAAGCAAGCTGTAATCCAACCAAGGATGGCAATATGCTAGGTGAGTTCAATTAGCAGAGGAAGCACCTAAGGATTTGAAAATATATGCAATGGAATGAATCTAAACAGAAGAAAATGGAGGAAAATGGAGATAGAAACAGGGAAAGAGTTTATAAGAAGATGGCAAAATCAATCAAGTGGAATTGATTCAACCAAATTCACAAACTACTGGAGTTAGAGATAGTAAACTAAAAACAGAAAACATGGGATTGATTAATATTTGATTGCAGATAGAGTACAATTACTGATTGTAGCATAGCTTTCCATAAAAAATTGGAAGGAAGAAGCTTACATAGGATGTCAGACAAGATTATTATACTAGAAACTTTCAAAGATGAAGACTCTGGGGGCAGTGGTGTCAAACCTATGGCACATGTGCTGCAGTAGAATGTTTATATCATTAAAATCTCTGAAAGTCTTGCCATCGTTGGTATAGAGTATTGAATGTATTATCTAGAATGATGAGATAATCTTAAATAGACTTGGACAGAAAAATTAAAATTTTCCCAAAATGAGGTGGATCAATGGATTGAACATGAATGCAAAGCATTCTATATAAACTATTGGATTGGGCTTTAAGAAGTAGTCTGAAGGGTTAAGTGAGGAGATTTGTATTTGAGTCAGAAACCAGAGGCTCCATTCCAGTCCCAGAAGTAACCTGCAACTAAGAACCTCAGCCTCTTTGCATTCTCAGGGTCTACTTGGCATAAAAGTGAAGTTAAATTTTTAAGTCATCTTGGTCCATGAAATTTTCTGTGACCATTATTCACATGTCATGGAAATACGCATACGTGGTTTTAACATAAACTTGTGAACATGTCCTCAAACAAGAGCATATGGAAAAATTGAAAATGTCTCCCACATTACTCCTTAGCCCTCATTTGGGCTTCATAGAAAAGCACTTCGCTGTCAAGCTCCTACACATCTGGAACTTTGTCTGCTTTTTCCAGTCACCTCAGTGCCACTAACTCCAATTTCTGTCTTCTAGGGTCAGCGAGACCATGCTACTCAAACCAGCCCACCCTCTACCCCCTACACACACACAAACACACATACACATCTCAACCTGCCCCTTCATCTAAATTTCCTCATAAATAATGTCAGGGGCTGTCAAAGTTTCCCGTAATGTTTTCCTCCTCTTTAAAGTCTTCCTCCTCTCTTCTCATAATGTTTTCCCATAATGTTTTCCATAATGCTTTTCTCCTCTTTCCAGTCCTGCAATATCTGTTTCCCAAAATCTGCAAGTATCATTTTATATGTTTTTCTAATTCTTATTTTTATAGCAGGATGGTAAATGTACACCGTGTTATTCCATCATGGCAGGAAGCAGAAACCACCTCTAAAAAAACAAACAAAACAAAAACAAAAATACACACACCAAAACACCTGGAAAAATTTCTGTTGTAAGTTTTACCATGTCTAAAAATTGATCATGGTGTACAGATACATTAGAACTCAAAGACGAGAAAGACGTCAAGATGCCAATTCAAATCTCTCCGCCTCAAATTAATATATCTTTTTGTGTGTTGTTAAACTTGATGTATGTAGTGAGTCCAGCTCAAGTATTGACTAGTTGCTTCATAACAGATGATGATCAGAGATTTTTTTTGACAGCAAATCACTTGATAATTTTAAAATCTCAACTTCTTTAGACAATGACATTCTTGGCTATTGAAATGAATTATGACAAATATACATTTTTCTTTTCAGATTGCTGTTGACATATTGATAATCAATTGATTTGTTTACATCTTTTAGAATCTCACACCATTTTATAGTCACATATGTCTGGTAATTTTAGCTTACCAGTAAGTGAACACTCCAGGTGCAAAATTAGAAAAATGTCCTCAAGACTTTTGCAGTTCTATCCCCTTGTAACTGTTGCCAGATCCCTCTTATTTCTACTCAGCATCATTTTTGAGGATTTTAAGAATTTCTTGTGTGATTTCTTCCATAGATAAAACATCAAAAACAGAGCTACAATTTTATTGGATACAAGAGGCAAGTTTATATGAAATTATGAAATGAATTATATTTTTCCAAAATATACTTGGTGGGCTGGCGATTGTGCTCAATGGTTCTGCCACCTGTTTTGTAAGTGCAAGGTCCTGAGTTCAATCCCCAGTACCAAAAAAAAAAAAAACCTTAAGCCAAAATATTCTGTTGGTAACAAGGCAGAATTCTTTGCCTTTGAAGATTTTCTTAGGTCTTTCATGCCTTTCTTTGGAAATTTTACCTTATATTTTACTATTTGGTGTCTTTGAATGCATGCTAATTTTTATCTAAGCATTTGCCTGAGATTCTATTAAAGTACATATATAATTTTTGAGATTTTATATTGCATTTTTAAAAATAAAAACAGAAAATAATGACAATATATAAAATGTGACTGAAAATATTTTCATATTCTCCTGTAGGTATTTTTAGCATCACCATACTTAGAAATGAAAAAAACTTCTGATACCATTATTTTCCATAAGTATTATATTTATAGAAATTAGATTTTTTTTCCAACATTATGTTATATTTAGCAGCAAAAACAATTCTCAATTTGTGGGATTTACTAGATTTTAGAGAGTTTATCTACTATTCTCCATCCAAATGTAACATATAAAGGAGTTTGGTTCGAGTAATAGTTCCCCTTTGAGAATCTTCATGTTCCTCCTATTACCTTCTTCCCTAAGAGACAAACAATAGTTCTCTATGTCCCTCAAGCCAGAGGATCATGATGAGACTTTTCTGATATTTTATACAGGGTTGTTTGTTGTCTAATTAATTCACAAAGCATATATGACAGATTGCTTTCTTGGCCCCAGTCCATGGTATCTTTTTCTGTGTGTTTTTGTAGTTCCTTCCATTAAGTGTTAAAGTAGGTTTTCCCATTACTTGACTTTAGTTTAGTCACAGTACCTACGTTTAGAAAGAGGGATGGGAGAGAATGTTGGTATTCCAGTGCTTAGGAAAAGCCTGAAGAGCTCTCCCATGTACTTTCAAGTCTCCATCATCCTATAAGTGAAATTTATCTCAGACATCTTTTGCCCCTGAATTGCACCTCAGCTAAAGTGCTCATATTTAATTCCTGTCAACTGTTCTTCAACAATTCCGCTGAAGCTCTTCAAAAATGTTGGAGTCCCATGAGATCCAAAGAACACAGAATAATAGCCTTAATATAGGCATAATTCAGAAATCTGAATTTGGGAATCTCAACAGACTAGATCGAGGCATCCACTACTTTGAGAATCTGATCAGAGAGACCAGTGGTGATGACTCATGGAAAAGAAATTATCAGTATGGCCACACTGGTGAGGAACAAGGACACAAGTATGCTAAGCCTTGTCTTCAAAATATGATCTTCAGGACTATATAGAGAACAAAACCAGAGGGCAAGAACCATGCATAATCAAGCAGCCTTGGTCAAATCCTGGTCAGGTTGATTATTGTTCCTGGTCTGTTTCCGTAAAGTCTTGCTAATGCTTGGGAAATCCTTATTGCTTGAGGAGGCAATTTGATTTCCATCACGATGTTAATGCAAGGCTTAGTGTTCTAGGATCCTGAGAGGTGAGAAGAAATGATTCACAGAGAGGACAGACCAGAGGATCAAAATGGGTTCAGGCAATACAATGATTGGAACAATGGACAATTTCAAAGAAATTCCTGTTATAGTAGAAATGCAGTTAGGAGTCAAAGGAAGAAATGGACTGTAACTCTGACACTCTGAAATTCTTCTATAAGTCTTCCTACAGAAGGGCTCATATAGTATCTATTCACTTTAATTAATTCATTTAAATTATACTTACCTCGTATTATATTCTTCAAATCCCTCCAAATCATACCATACTCATTGCGTTTCTTAGATTGGCAAATGTTCTTTTATTTTGTTTTTGGCCAGCTCAACAACAACTGTTTCTTCTGACACCCCCCTCCAGCTAACCTCTGGCTTATGCTTGCCTTGTTTCCTGAGCTCAACAACCAATCAATGAAGAGTTCAAAAAACAGAAATAGCTTAGCCCAGAAAATAACAAATGTCCAATTGATTGGTGTCTATTACTGTTGGTTAAAGCTTTACTACTTTCTAGTTGAACAAACTATCCAATGCCTACAAAAAAATAGCACTTAATTATGAATTATTAGAAATAAAATTATCTTTAGTTTCATAATAGTACAATGTGGATAGAATATAATAGTGAACAATATCATTGGTATTATTATTATTTGTGTAACAGAACAACATTTAAATAATGTGCTATCATATTGAAAGTTAGTAAATATCCCCTATATAATTTTTAAACTTAATTATCATACTCTTTAGGTTTTTAAATGGGTATTTAGTAAGGTGAACACAGAAGATAACTGAATAAAAAATTCTCTTGACCTATAGTTATTCTGCTATATTAAGCATTAAGAATTAAATGACAATACCTTAAGTCACTCTTTCCAAAGGGATATTTAATGATCTAAAAAATGTATCCATGTATTGGAAAAGTAGCATCTTTGATGCTAAGCTTGAGGTGACTGCTCTTCATTAGGCCATGATAGTCTTTAGAAAATTCAAAACTAAAGAAAACAGATGTATTTACCCAGAGAGAAGTGGACAGAGCTGAGGATGTCTAAGGCAGCAGTCAGTATTTAGAGGGAAAGGCTCTAGAGAAGAGAAAGATTGCCTACATCACCTGCCCCTGCCTCCTTCTCTTCTAACTCCTCAGTGAGTAAAAGAGGCAGTTCCTATTATCCCAAAATGGCAATAGGAAAGACAGGTTCTTGGAAACACCAGGAGGGATTTTTCACTCCTCTATCTGCAAAACCCCTGCATCTCCAGAGATAACGACTGTGCTGAGACTTCTTACAACTGCTTCATCACAGAGCTTCTTCCCAACCCTGACCAGAGAGTCTCTATACACAAATGAGATTTTGTATTAAAAATATTCAAATAGGAGTTATGTATGTAGCAGGCAGTGGTAGTTTATTTTATTATGCATTCATGTTGTTATTATAACACATCAGTAGAAATCCTGGCAGAGAGCAGCATTTTTCATTTCATAGAAAATGTAAAAATTATTTCCAGGTTTTTCTGAGTCATTACTCTGAATCACACTTAGCTTTTATTTCACCATGCACCTAAAGTTTCTGAAGCACATACATCAAAAAGGCATTAATTTATCACTCTTCTAGCCTGTGTATTTGCCCAACTAAGGAAAGTAATTTGACCACATTACAGTGGAATAATGATATGTCAGATTTTCTTATTAAAATGATCCATTTGTTACCTTTATGAGCATGATCAATCATTACATTCTTATTTGCAATCCAATTTAAAAAGACTTGTTAAATAATTTTACCTTCCTAATACTTTAAAAATGTTTTTATAGAGAAAATATTTCACAGTATTCTTAAAGGTCTTTTTTCAGCATTTATATTAAATGAATATTTACGAAAGGAAGGAAAGAAAAATGCCTATATTATATTGTCACATATGTAGTTTTTCTTAGGGACAAATTGCAGTTTTGATATTCACAGAAATATATGTAATAATAATTCTAACCATTAACACTTAGTAAAGAGCTATTAAGTACTATATAATCTCATACTTTTAAACAAAATCATTCATATAATATTTGATAGAACCCTATAAGGTAGGTGCTAATATTCTCTACATTTATCTGTGGGAAATAAATTCAAAAAATATGAGTGATAGTCTTCAATTTTTCATAGTTAGATAGTATACAAGACAGTATGTAATCCATGCATTTTTGTCTTCAGAGCTTATGTTCTTGAACTATTCACAATTGAAAAGAAAATTAAACCTAACTTTGAAGCATCAAAGAGCTACAGAAAATTCCAGAATCCACATTTAGATCCAGAAGACAGCTAAAGCAAAGAAAGCACCTGAAGCTATATAAGCAAATTTATGTTGATACTATTTGTTTGTGAAAAGTTGCTTTCAAAGACCAGGATAGTGCCTTTCAAATATTATAAGTTACTTTCAGATATACACTTGTGTTAAATAATATGATCTCTACCTATAATCATATGAAATGATTTTCCCATAGTACTGGATGAAAAGATAATGACATGCTTCCTGTTGCCATGGTAAGTAACATGATTAAAACCAGAAGCTATTTAAAAAAAAAATCTTCCAGAATTTTCCCATCGTAGAGACAGTTGACTTACAAGATCAAAAGTTGGGGCAACTAAAGTGATACAGAGTTTATTGATTTGCATAAAATAAATATGCAGACAGAATAAAATAAGGTGAGGGAATCAGGGGCAAATTCTCAGGCCCAATGCAACTTAATCACTTTAAAGAAATTGTTTCAACTCTTATGGTCTTAGGATTTTATAACTTAAAAATAAAATAGCTGGTGATAGATTCTAAGGTTTCATTCACTTTAAATAATATGCAATCTTTGAACTTATTAAAATTAGTTCTTCAGATAAAAGGTTGTCACCCAGTCTGCAAAATATGTAGGGGCCTAGTGAAATGATTCTGCTGATCTAATTAATGGTAAATCTATATTAATTTGATCAAGAGACTGTAATTCCTGAATAAAAATTGACCTAGGAAGTAAATGTTCCCAAAGTGACATTAATTTATTGGTAATAACTACTTTCATTTGATGGAAATGCAGTTAATAGTGATTGGAGGAAATGTAATTCTTCAAGGAAGTCTTTATATAAGATTTTGTTCCAGTGAACAGTGAAATATTACAATCCAGACAGCAACAACATGCCATTCCTTGAATTATTTTCATTTCTTTCTCCTTTTCATTATCTGCATTCCATAGCACCCTTGCCCACCAAATATTGTTGATTTAAATTCAGAAACCCTTTAAGCATGGTGCAGTCATTCTGAAGTCAGAAAACCCAGGCTTATACTCTTAGTTGTCATTACCTTTTCAGATTCTATGCTCTAAATTCAAATTCCTTGTTCTAAATGGAGATTGATACTTCATAAGCCTAATCCAATGTAGATATAAGTAATACATGGTCAAATATATGAGAAATATTTCAAAACTCAGTTTTTTATTTAAGCATTTTCTTATTCACTCATTCATTTGTTTGCTTCTCCTTCCAACCATTACAACCAAACACTTGAGGAGGGCTGATGAGTTAAAAGATAACACCCCCAAAAAGAATAATGTAATTTGTGCTCATGGAGATCTCTTCATTGGGTTAGGAAGACTAATTGCAAATAAAATTCAAAATGCAGGGCCAGGGATTTAAATCAATGGTTCCA
>NW_004624785.1:4479496-4520452 GCF_000247695.1 Heterocephalus glaber | reverse complement strand
AAAAAAAAAAAAAAAAAAAAAGTTTTAGAAGAAACCTTCCCAGGTCAATATTTTTTAACTAAATAAAAAGTAACAAATTCTGCCAAGAATATGGAGTAAAAATACTCTTAACACTCTGTTGGTGTACATTAGATTAGTACAGCCATGATGGAGAACAGTGTGAAGGTTCACAGTATAACTACAAATAGATCTACCATATGACCCAGTTTTCTCATTACTGGGCATATATCAAAAGGAGATGAAAACATCATGCCAAAAAAAAAACTGCATTGTGGCACTACTCACAATAGCTAAAATATGGAATCAGCATTGGTGCCCAGATGAATAAAGAAAATGTGATCTGTACACACAATGGAATATTTTTCAGCCAAAAGAAATGAAGGAAATTCTATCATGTGCAGCAAAATGGATACAGTGGAAGGACATTTTGTTATGTGAAATAAGTAGGACTCAGAAAGACAAATACTGTATGTTCTTTCATATGTGGAAACTAAAAAATTTCAATCTGAGAGCAGAATAATGTCTGTTAAGAAGGGTATAGCAGAGGATGGAGAAGGTGGGATGTGTAGTTGGATTTGATCTATGCACACAGTATGCATATATGGAAATATCACATTGAAGTCCATTATTAGGTACATTAATAAAACTTTCATTTCCAAAAGGTGTAAATAAACAAAGATGGAGCTGGATAAAGTTAACTAGAGCACCTATAATTCTGGTTTTGTATGACTATGCAATAAAATAAAAACTGTTTTTGTCTTTTACATTTATCTGCAAAATGAAAAAATATCAATGAATATTTTACATACCACATTTCCTAGAAAATAATAGTATATCTTATATTAATTCTTGCACCAAAAGATCCATAAAGGCTTATTTTCAGGAGGTGTCTTTTTTTTGTATGCAATAATCTACACTTATTCTTGTACAACAATCTACATTTATTCATGTACAAAAATATACATTTATTCAAATATAGTCACAACATCTTCTGGAACAACGTCATAATGGTTCAAACCCTGGATTCCAGTCTGAATTTCTTGGGATTCCATTTCCTGTAGAATTTATAACAAATTATTTCTAGGGAAAAGGTTCTGAAAATGTCAGTATGATGCTAGCTTACTCATTGTGTAGAAACCTGTTAATTGTCATAAATGAGGTGTTGAGAGCCTCTAATATATGTATATATATTTATGTATAATATGCATATAGATGTGTGTGTATATATATATATTGCGATTCGCAAAACATGTACCTGTGATAAATTGAGTGCGATAAAGGTAGAAATGATGTATTCATCTTTTCATTCCAACTTCTATTTGAGAACTAGTGGGAAAAATAAGTATAACAATTGTGAATTTGGTTGTTACTAGGTGTAATTTGTCCAATGAAAAGGAAAACTGAGAACCTCATATGAACAATTTACAACTTTTGATACAGTGTACAAATTAGAAAACCTCCTTGTAATTTAAACAAACCCTCATTCCCTAATTTATAATTAGATCTAATCTAATTTATAATTAGATACTGGTATCTAATTATAAAAATGCCAGAATTTGAGAGAAAGACAAAGTTTTAACATAGCAAATCTCCTACAGAAAATTTTAGCCTTAATAGGGAAGGAGAAAGATTTTGAAAGGTGGGAGACAGTTTCAGTGTTCTCTGATTTGCTTGGGTCAGGCTGGATGTATGCTGTATATTGTTAGGTAGAAGTACTGAGCTTCATACAGTGCCATGTGCCTGTGCTCCAAGTTCCCTGGGAAGCTGAGAAAGGAGAATCACTTCAACCTATGAATTCAAAGTTAGGGTGGCCAGCAAAGTAAGACGTCATCAAAAAATTTGTAGGGACAATTTATACACTTAGGATAAATTATAATTTAAGCATTTAAAACAGAGTTTGAAAATTTAACACAAGCATCAGAAGCAGACTCAGGTAAAGGTTTTAGAATTATCTGACTGGGACTTTAACTATGATTAATATGTTCATTCCTCTAATGAAAATGAACAACATGTAAGAACAATATTGGTAATGTAAGTGGAGAGAGGAAATATCTAAAAATGAGTCAGATGAAACACTAGGAAGACAAGACCCAATAAAGCAAGTGATGAATGCCTTGGAGAGGCTCATAAAATGTCTCAACACAGCCAAGGAAAGGATCTATGAACTTTAATATATGTCAATAGAAACTCTCCAAACTAAAACGTCATGAGAAAAATGGAAGTAGTAAGACAGAATATCTAAGAACTATGGGAAACTACAAAAGGTATAATGTGTACATAACTGAAATACCAAGAGGAGAAAAAAATAGACGGATTATTTTAAATAATATTGCCTGTGGATTTTGCAGTATTAATGAAAAACATCAAACCGGAGTTTGCTCAGAGGACACCAAACTGTGTATCAGTGTTTGGATTGCCTCAAGTTCAACTTAAAGTGCTCTCAACATGTTCCAAACCAACCAGGTTGATAATTCAGCTTAAAGGTCATGAGGATGGGCCTTTGAGCATTAGCGAAGGATAATGTATAAAAATCCATGTATGTGCCTTGCATTTATAGCACCCAGAGAGCCTTCATTCAGGATAGGCACATAACAAACAGGAAGTCAAGGTGACTTTCCCAGTAGATGTTAACCATTCCCTGTCCTTGGTCATCCTGCTGTATGTGCATGAAGAGAGCGAAAGCTATTATGACAGAAATGGAGGCCATTCCTGGGCCCAGTAGGACTGGTCCAGGTACTGACAGTCAAAATTCTCCTACAGCTGGGTCCTTATTTAGCTGCTTTACCTTTTCCTGTCCTGCTATTTGTTTATTGATTTCTCTGGAAGTAACATTGCAATAACTAGTTGACTATAAATGCTCTTCTCAGGGTATGCATTTGAGAAGTTCACAAGTACAATTTTTGAAAAATGAAACATGTTTTCTAAGTCAAAACTGTGTATGCAAATACTTTACACAGATATTATTGAAATAGCTGTTTTCTGTTAATGGGGAGGGTAAAAATTGTGCAAAATATGTATGCTTTACAGAAGGTTTATATGTGTAATTCTTAAAGTTTGAAAATTGTGTTGCATTAAAAGCAAAAGTTATTTTATTTTTAAAATATCATAGCAATCATTTTAACTACCCCATAATCTTACAATAATGGATCATTCATGTCAAAATACAAACCAGTGTATGTTACTTCAAAATACCAAGTGAGTAAATTGCATATTTATAAGAGCTATAAAGTCATAAAATTTAAAGGTCCCCAGGAAAAAAGTAGTTAATGAAATTATAGTAATTCCTAAAATAAATTATTGCAATCTTTGAAAAACATCACATGCATAGTTTTATAGGGATAAGAATTGATACATAAATTGTGTAAATAAAGGAAAATTATTGTGCACACCAATGTTATAGTACACTATTTTAGAATTAAAATATTCATTCATTATGCATTGTATGTGTTTGAGTAGTCACAGAATATATCCCAAAGTACACAGCCAAATCATACAACTAGTGTGATAACATCTTTCCTCTTGGGAGAACGAATGAAGGGCAGAAATAGCACAGGAGGTATAGAAACATTTACTTATAATTGAAAACAAATGTACATATTTTTTACATATGGTGCATTTCATTACATTACTTATAAGTGAATGAATGAATGAGTGTATGAATAAATTCAGTGTGTTAGTAAGTTGTTTTCTAGTTTTTTAAAGATCCTAATTTTGTATTTTCCCATATTTACCATGAAGATCTGCAGGCTACATCTATTCTTTAAGAAGTACACGATGGAAGGAGGATTTTTTCTTCTACAAATATAAAACACAATTTTTATATTCTTCTTAAAATAAAATAAAATCTGAGTGTGTTGACTCCAAAATTATTTTATTTGTTGGTCAAAATGTCCTTTATGTGGCTGGGGGAGGAAGAAAAAGACAAAGAGGGGAGACAATGAGTTTTATACCTCAAGCTGTACTCTCATGTGATGTTTATAAGGCAGCAATTCACATGCAGAAGATATTGTAAAGAGGAAAAGTTTAGATAAATTATTTTGAGCACTAGGAAACCTATAAATCCCTCCATGCAGAGCTAAATGTCAGGGAACTTACAACTAAACATTCTTGCTGAAGTATAAGCAGTTTGACATGAGGTACAATTTGGGCTGTCAAGAATGTTCATATTGGTGGCTTTTTACTATGTCTAAAGCCTGCCTGTTGGAGAGTCTGCCCTTTGAAATGGAACAAATGCATTGATAGCTCTCTGGCTACAGTAAAACACTTAGCTATCCAGAACAAAACTTTCAGAAAACAAGTTTTAACTTTAGAATAATTTTTTAAAAATTCATGGATTGAGCTCCTAACGTGGGAAAATAGCAAGAAAGATTTTATTTATTCATTTAACAAAATGCATGCACACTTGGACAAGCACAAGGATGAATACAAGAGACATGTCCTTAACACATTTTACAGTACAAGAACCCATGATAGTATGCAGTGCAAGAGCTAGTACTAAAAGAGTCAAATCTGATTCTTCACTGGTCACATCATCCTGAGGACCAAGGACAGCTTAATTAAAAAACACTAATTAGTAGCATGAACACATAGGAAAATATAAAACTCATGAGTAAAAGAAGGCACATATTGAAATTCAAAATAATATAACACCGTAGTGGTATGTGTAAATCTTTTATGGATATCCCCAGTGTAAAGTTTAAAAGATAAATGGTTAAAATTGCTAGAAATATAATAATTTCTTAAGTAATACACAATATAAAAAGATGTAAACTGTGATATTAAAGACATAAAATAGTGGAGAAAAATATGTTTTTGTATGCAATGACAATTAAGTTGTTTCTATCTTAAAATAGCCTTTTATAACTATAAGATGTTTTATCTAAGCTTCTTGGTAAACACAAAGCAAAAACATATACTAGGTACATAGAAGATGAAGAAAAAAATGAAAGCATATCACTACAGAAAACCATTAAATGACAAAATACAGAAAGAGGAAGAAAGAAACAAAGGATCTACAAGAGAATTATAAAATAATTAAAACAATAGTAGTATGCCCTTATATATAAATAAGTACCTTTAATATGAATAAATTAAGTTTTCAATCAAAATACATAGAAATGCTGAATGCATAAACAACACCCAAGCATATGATACGCTACCTGCAAAACTCTCATTATAGTTTTAAGGATACACATAGATTGAAAGTCAAAAGATAGAAAAAATAGCCCATACAAATGCAAATCAAAAGACAGCAACGGTACTAATATCAGTCCAAACAGTCTTTAGGACAAAAATTGTAAAAAGTGACAAGATCAATATATAATGATAAACACTTCATAAAGTACACATAAAAATTACGCACACACTAAAACTTTGGTGCATCTATGCATATGGCTATGGTTTGGATGTCCCCAAAGTCTCCCATATTGAAGGCTTTGTCCCCAAGGAGTTACCACTGGGAGGGGGTGGAACCTTTGAAGGTGGGTCCCTGTCAGTGGTAAGGCCTGTTGGAAGGTGATGGAACTCTTTGGAGCTAGGATCTTAGAAAGTAAGGGCTCCTTGAGTCACCTCGAGAGTGCCCTTAAATAATTACAAGACCATCCCTGTCCTTGCTCTCTATCTGCTCCAATTTGAGATGTGAGTATTCACTCCTACATGATGTGCTGCTGTTCACTGTCCTCACCAGAGTCCCAATCAATGGCACTGCCCAATCTTGGATATTGATCCTCCAAAACTGTGAGCTAAATAAGCCTCTGTTTACCTCAGAAGCAGCACATATCAGATATTTTGTTACAGTGAGGGAAAGTAGACTAATATATACATATAGCAAGCATTAATAGCTACAAAGAGAGAAAGACAGCAATACCACAGTGGTAAAGAACTTTAAATCCCTACTTACAAAAAAGGATAGATCATCCAGAGAGAAAATCAATAAAGAAGCAATAGACTTGAAAAACTCTCTAGACAAAATGAACCTAACAGACACACTGAACATTCCACCTACCAACAACAGAATATGTCTTCTTCTCAAACTACATGGAACATTTGGTAAGATCACATGTTGGATCACTATCAAGTATAAACAAGTTTTAAATCATACCAATCTTTTGCCACCACAGAGGTATACAAGTGGAAATCAATAGCAAGAACAATTTCAAGAAATTCACAAATATGTGGAAATTAAACAAAATGTTTCAATGAGACAAAGAAGAGATCAAAAGTCAAATTTTTAAAAGTGTTCTTCATATTCCTACAGATTTATTCCATTGTCCTTTTTCTGACATCTCAAGTATCAGACTTAAGTCACTAACTTTTATTTTTTAAGTAGTACAAGCATTTAAGTCAAAGATGATCTTATTATATCACTGCATTTCATGTTTACATTGTGATATTATCTTTGATCAATTGGCTATTTATAAGTTTGACTAATTTTAAGCGTATTGAAAATCCCCAAAGCCTGTTATTTTGGTTACCTTGTTAATCATATCTATTTTAATTGGTTTTATATTATATCATAATCTCTATATGCTTATAATATGCAAGTGGTTACTATGATACGTTTTTTGGCTTACCACATGTTTACATTTTGTACTTATTCCATGAAATTTTAGAAGAATGCATTTAATTATTACATATCAAATTTTATATGTTGTGGGAACAATTTTTTTTTTTTGGTCCTGGGGATCGAACTCTGGACCTTGAGCTTGCAAGGCAGGTGGTGGAACCACTGAGTTAAATCCCTGGCTGTGGGAACAGTTTTTAAATTATAGTCCCCAAACATTCTAATATTTTGATGAACTTACTTCACCGAACTATCAAATATTCAGAAAGCATTTAAATAAAATCTGATTATGATTTTTAAATAACTCAGAGTAATTTTTACAAGGTTTTACTTAAGACAGTGATATTAGGTATACATATAAGTTTATAATTTTACTGTATCTTCTTTATGAATTGATTTTGCTACTATGTACTAAACATCATTATGCCAAACATTTTATTTGTTTCAAAATTAAATTGTTACTAGTGGCTATACTAGTTTTTAATTGATTATTATTTGCCTATGTGATCTTCTATTTTTTTAACTTTTAGTACCTTTACATTTGTAAGAGAATACAGCTTCATTTAAAGAAATCTAATCTGAAAATCACTATTATTTAAAAAGTCATTTTGTTCTATCTGCACTTAATTATTGATGTATTTGGTTCCACTAGCTTTATTGCTTTATATTTATTTTGTGTTCTCTACGCTTTTTCTCCTTTTCTGACTCTTATTATGAATTTTTTATCTCTTCTTTTTGTTATCATTTGGATGCTACACTTTTAATTTACCATTTTAATATTAACATTCCATTATAAATTCACATTTTAAACTATACATGGCTTTACAAAGCCTATATTAGTTTCTGTTTTCCTCCTGGTATTTTTTATCTCAATTTCATGAAATTTTATTTTAATCACATTATATTTTGAAGAATTTTTTCACATTTTTAAAAGTTAAATATGTGTTACATCTTTGATGCACAAAAATAAATTTTCTTTACATTTTACCATACTTTATAATTGGAAAAATCAGGAATTCTCTGCAAACAAAATCCACTTTTAGCATAGTGAGCACAATAAACAAAAGCAGGAATATGCATATCATTATTCATCCACTCATCAATCAAACATGTTCGTAAAAGATACTCCTTTTAAGAACTCCTTAAGGGTAATGCCAGCAGGCATGGACAGATCAGATGGAGCCACCCCATTTAATTTCTATTATCCGCTTTATGTTATTTGTGTGATATCTCCAGAACTGACAGGTAATGATAAATGAAATGAAGCCTGCTGAAATAGAAATCACTATTAGTTGTTAAAATTTAAAGAATGTAACTTCTTTTTCTTCTAAGCAAAATTTGTCTAAGTCAAAAAGAATGAATTCCTTTCTTGAAGGTAAATAGTATATAACACATAGACTTATCTAAAAACTAGAAAATTGTGCAATCAACCAAAATTGCCTTTGTCACTTCTTTCTTTTGGACCTCAAGTGACATGAGCCACATCTATTCTGCTAATGTTTCACTGCAAAACTGTTCCCACTCATATATTCTGAATGGATTCATTTCCACTTAAATATATCTGCTTCTAAAACTTCACTCACTCCATCAGGGTTTAATTGCTGCCATTTGGCCTAAAATCATGCTAATGAAATTTTACTGTCCTCACAAAAGTTATGTTTTACTGTTCATGATTCCCAAAGTATCTGTCACAACTTAAATATAATTGCAATTGGATAAATTATAATTATTATTGTTATCAATTGGACTACATTGTTAAGAAAAGTCTTAACTTGATTTTAATAATGTGAAATACTTATCATAGGATGTTCAGAGGTCAACATTTTCTAACATGGCAATATTTTAATGGAAATAAAACTTACAGGTTATCAGTTGTTCTTCTTAAATGGTAAATGTAGAGGAAACAACCACAATATTAATTTAAAACAGGGAATTAATTAACAGAGTGTGGGAAAAGAGTGAAGATTCAGTGCTGCTACAAAAATGGAAGATGAAGAGAGTTAGAAGAGAGAGATCAGATAGTCAAAGGCTTTAAAATAAAGTAATGTGAAAATTAAAATTATGTATTTCCTTTAGTAAAATAAAATAGTCACTTACATGGTTTCAGGGGATTAGGGGCAGAAACAAAATGAGAGTACACTGTGATTACCAGAAGATTAGAAAAAATAGAAATGTAGAATAAGTTTTGCAAAACCCTAGTATGAAGGATGAGTCAAAAGAAATATAGTAACTAGAAGCCCAAGCTTCCTAAGTGTGTGTGTGCGTGTGTGTGTGTCAATTTAAAAAGAAAAACTTGTCAATTGGAATTATGTGATGAATCAAAATACTAAAGAGAAAAGATAAATTCATGAAATCAAGTCTTAGAGCAGGAACAGATAAAATGGAATGAAATGCAAAGAAAGGTGGGCTTTGGAACTGGAAAGGAGTAAATGGAAATATATTCAAGTGAGAATAATTTCAGTGGAAGTGAGATAAGGAGCCACTGTATCTTTGTGAAAGTAGGATAAGGAAAAATTGTTAAAGATTTAGATTAGCCACACTGGAAAACTGAGAAAACCTCTGACCATATTTAAGATTAACTGACCAATACTACAGTCCAAACTAAACTGAGAAACCATAACTTCCTTCCAGCACAGCAGACACATCATGTTATTTGATATTTTCCAGCAGCAGTATGGGAGGAGGATTGGGGTGCAACTCATCAAAGATGAAATGCAGAGGCATTTAAAGATCACCTGTCTGAAGAGCTGTCATTCCACTCAGGCCCAACCTATGGGGCACCATCAAAGGTCCCTACCAGTCATTTCTACAGAATCAGCAAATTCCTCTAAATGCCATTTCTATCCACCACCAATCTAGGACCAACCCTAATGCCATATATTGAATTTGCTTTTAGCTTGCTTGCTTGCTTGCTTTCTTTTTCTTCTTTCTTTCTTTCTTTCTTTCTTTCTTTCTTTCTTTCTTTCTTTTTTTCTTTCTTTCTTTCTTATCTGCATGCTCTGTCTTCTAATGACCTGTTCTGCCCCACTACAGAATCCAACCTCTGGTCTCAGAAAAGAAGTTCAGGTTCATTGTCTAGATCCAGACTTCTCTGGGAGGCCAGTCTGGACAAAGGAATCAGTTCAGCACATTCACTGGTTCATTGTATTCAACCATCTTAAAGTGCAGTCCATAGCAGTGCTCAGAAAACACTGAAAGTAACAGATTGCATATTTTCCACTGTGGGTGATAGTTACACAAAGCCAGAAGGTGAACATAACATATATCCCCATTACGATCAATTCCGCAGACACTCTAGATACATTAGAGCAATGAGTAGCATAATTACCTATTTAAAGCATATTGTCAGTAGTTAATCTTGATAAAGCAAACGTTGTACTGGGGAAAATTAAACAGTTACAATAGACTTTATTTAAGGCTATTGCAAGAGGGAATGTTTTTAAGTGCTGTGGTGAGAGGACGATCATAGACCATCTGTGCTTGCTTCCTAGCTTTACCTAAAGGAAAAGTAAACTTTTTCACATTATGTCTGGGGATAGTTTTACAACTTGGAGCCAAGTACTCCTCAGGTTATGATCCCATGTTTCCACAGAGACAGGGAAGTAGGAGAAAATCATCCTTAATGATTGCGTTTCAAAGTCAAAGTTCTCAGTACTCGAGAAAGATATTCCTGGGTTAGAAAATGGGCTGGAAGTTTTTCAAACCATTTATATCAATTGGAAAGATAAACAATTTTCAATTACAAGTTTCTAAACAAATATTATAAGAAAATAGAGGTTAGGGACTTTCTTTAGAAAGAAATTTGTCTAAACTTTAGTCGAGGGAAATGTTCAAGCTATCTTATCTGTTTGTGCATTGATTCTCTGAGAACACCTTGATTTCTAGAACATGCTGGCATCCAGAAACTCAGAATATTTCTTAGTGGTCTCCAAATGCACATCACTTTATTTACAGAAACCTGTTATGACACTGAGTATACTTGTCACATCATCTCAATCCTCTCATTTGTTTATCTTACTCTGCCAGCAAACAGAACTCACTGATACCTTCAAACACAGTTTCCCAACT
Organism: Heterocephalus glaber; assembly: GCF_000247695.1. Next base: position 4,509,822 of record NW_004624785.1, on the reverse strand, counting down.
CTGAAAATTAGAACATGCACTTCCCTCCAGAGTACGTTCTTCTGACCCTGTCAAAATGATGGCCTATAGTTGAATGCATGTTCATGAGATCTTTGTTATTTCTGCTAAATGAATATGTTTTCTCTCTCTTCTCATTCTTAGAATGCTATGTAACACCTTAGGTTGTTTGTATGTAAAGGGTTATTTTTATATGTGATTTACTATTCTATTTGAATGTAAATTCCTGTCCCTTCTTGCTTTTACTGCTTATGATGCCATGAACTGTTGTCCCTCTACCACTCTACGTTGGAACCAGCCTACTATGGACTGAAACTTCTATGAAGTGTGAATGTATGGCTTGCATTTAAAACCTTGCTTTTTGGTGAACTTTCCAGGCTGCCATATGACTGCCCCAAATGCCTAGGAGGTAAGCCCTATGGGTGCCAGCAGCATACATTCCCCCCAACTCCCCTTTGAAATGAGAAGACATATAAACAAGTCTCAAAACCAGACTTCCAGATCACCTAAAGCAACGCCAAAGGGAAACTAGATGGAATAATCTGATACTGAACCACCTGGACTCCCTGAACTGACAACAAAAGAGGATCTGGAAAAAAATGAAATCAGAAATAATTTCTCAGATAACAGCAGAGATTGTGTCCATAGTGTAAGATATGAATAATAAAACTAGAGAGGACAAAGATTAAAAAAATAAAGGAGCTGAGGACCATGATGGAATCTCAACACAGGAAACAAATGGAATTCATAAAACAGATGCAAACAGATTTCCAAGAGATTAAAAACTCCACTAAAAGTTTACACAGCAGAATGAGCCAATATGAGGATAGAATTTCAGATATAGAAGATAAGATTGCAATTAGTTACCAGGAAAAGAAAAATTGTAAGAAAAATTGTAATTTAAAATAGTAAGAGACCATGAGAAATTGATCCAGCAGCTGCTAGATAACGCAAAGAAGAATAATATAAGACTGATCAGAGTCAATGAAGAAACAGAAGAGAGTGCAAACATTAAAAAACTGTTTACAGAAATGATGTCAGAAAACTTCCCAAGCAGGGGAAAAGAACTTGGCATACAGAGAAGTGAGGCATGTAGGACTCCAACTAGCCTTGATCAAAAAAAATCTACACATGAGCCTATAATAGTTAAGATTCCAGGTACCAAACAGAAGAACAAAATTCTACAAGCAGTTAGAGAAAAGAAATAAATCACATACAAAGGAAAGCCCATCAGAATCACAGCAGACTTCTCAATGCAAACCCTCAAGCCAAGAAGAGCTTGGAGTGATGTATTTCAAGTCTTAAAGGAAAATAGATTCCAACCCAGACTGATATACTCTGCAAAACTATCTTTCAAAATTTATGGAGAAATGAGATACTTTCATGACAAAGAGCACCTTAGGAACGTCATGAATAACAAACCAGCACTCCGAAAAATTTTAGACAATATCCTAGGAAAAGACAATGAAGGTCACAACTCCAGGAAGCCCAGCAGAATGAATACATCGGGCACAACAAGAAATTAAATGCAAAGGGGGAGAATCCAACAAAAAGAAAAAAATCATGACTATGATAAGTCAATATGTATCAGTTGCAACCATCAATATTAGTGGTCTTAATTCACCAATCAAATGAAACAGACTGGCAGAATGCATCAAGAAACAAGATCTAACAATATGATGCAATAAGAAGCACACTTAATTCAAAAAGAAACTCATACACTGAAAGTTAAAGAGTGGAAAACAATGCTCCATGTGACAGGAACCTAAAAAAATGCAGGAGTAGCTATCCTCTTTGCAGATCAAATGGATTTCAAACCAACACTGATTAAGAGAGACAAAGAAGGACACTACATCCTTATAAAGGGAACAATCCAAGAGGAAGAGATGACAATCATAAACATATATGCACCAAACACTAGTGCACCCACCTATATAAAAGAAATAATAATGGACATGAAAAATCAAATAAGCACAAATACAATAGTAGTGGGGGACCTCAGTACTCCACTGTCACAAATAGATAGATCAACTAGACAAAAAGTAAGCAACGGAATACTAGAATTTGATCAAACTATTGAACAAATGAACTTAACAGATGTTTAGAGTGTGCCACCCCACAAAAGCAGAATACACATTATTTTTATCTGCACATAGGTCCTTCTCCAAAATAGACCACATACTCACTCATAGAACATGTTTAAGTAAGTGCAAAGAAACTGAAGTTATCCCCTGTATATTATCAGACCATAGTGCATTGAAATTGGAGATCAATAGCAAAAGAAACTGAAAGAATTTCATAAACTCATGGAAATTGAACAACACAGTTCTGAATAACCAATGAGTTACAGAGCAAATTAAAGAAGAAATAAAACAATTATTACAATTAAATGACAATGGCAATACCACATATCAGAATCTATGAGACACAATGAAAACAGTCTTATGAGGGAAATTCATAGCAATGAATACTTATATTAGGAAAACTGAGCGAGCCCAATAAAACAACCTGATGCTGCACCTTAACCTTCTATGAGAAACCCAAAGCTCATACAAGGAAGGAAATTATAAAGAGCAGAGCAGAAATCAATGCAATGAAGACTAAGAGAAGGATACAAAAAAATCAGTGAAGCCAAGACTTGGTTCTTCAAAAGAATAAACAAAATTGAGAAACCCTTAGCCAACCTTATCAGAAAAAGGAAAGAAAGGGCCCAAATCCATGGAATTAGGAATGAAAAGCACACAACCTACAATGTGGGAAAAAATTTTCACCTACTATTCCTCAGACAAAGGTTTACTCTCTAGAATCTATAAAGAACTTAAAAAAATCAGAACTTCCAAATGTAAAGACTCAATCCAAAACTAGGTATCTGGAAGGAACTGACATTTCTCAGATAAAGAAGTAGAAATAGCAAGTAAACATATGAAAAAATGTTCAACATCTCTGGTCATTCGTGAGATGCTAATGAAAACAATGTTGAGATTACACCTCACCCCAAAAAGAAAGGCTGGTGTCATGAAATCAACCAATAACAAATGCCGGCAGGGCTGTGGGGAAAGAGGAACATTGTTCCACTGCTGGTGGGAGTGCAACCACTATGGAAATCAGTACGGAGATACCTCAAAGAACTAGGACTACAGGTCCCACTTGACCCAGCTATTTCCCTGCTAGGTATCTTCCCCAAAGAATTGAAAGAATAAAACCACAGTGATATATGGGCACCTATGTTCATAGCCACACAATTCTTGATAGCTATAACTTGGAACCAGCCCAATTGCCCATGAATTGGAGACTGGATAAAGAAAATGTGTTTTTTTTTATAAAATGGAGTACTACTCAGTCATAAAAAATGAGAAATTAGAGACATTTATAGCTAAATGGATGCACATTGAGGGGATACTCTTAAGTGAAATACATACCAAATAGTTTCTCTAGTGTGAAAATATGAAAATGTAAATAAGGACTAAAAGGTATAATAGATAATATGAAATAGGAAAAAAAGGGGCAAAGGGGAAGAGGAAGTGGGAGGGGTAGGAGAAAGGAAAGAGGGGAATGGAATTAATATGAGAAAATGGAATAGTGGAAACAAAGTCTTTGTGAATACACCGGTATGGAGGGGTTGAAGGGAGGGCATGGGAATGGAGAAAAAATAAGAACCAAGAGAGCTTATGTAAAGATGCAAGTTTCCAATAATGAATGTCATTATATTTTATACCTAAAATGTACCAATAAAAGTAATTAAAAAAATAAAAATAAATGTAAATTCCCTGAAGACCAATTCATTGCCTCACTTGCTTTTGTGTTACTAGCAACTCTAAGTTACTGATAGGGTATCTTGTTAACATTCCCAAACTAGGAGCATGTGTTCAGGGAGTTACCTTAAATAGAATTGTAGAGTAGAAGAGACATGTATACTGAAAGACTAAACCCCACAATCTCAGTTCCCTATGATAACCAAAATTTGTCACTCAAATCCAGTGTTTGTCTGGCCTTTACCTTCCATAGACGGACCTCAGGCAGTGGTTCTGTGCTCTAGGCGCTACCCTGTGATGCTGTGAGCTTTAGCCCAGTGTTCACCCATCATGCTGTCAAGAAAAAAGAGAACATGGGAGGTCTGGAAAAAATACTTTTTTAAAAGGAATGGCTGATATTTCACTCCCACTTTCCTCTCTCCTTACAAGCTGTGTAAAAGAAAATGAATATTAAGTCTTTCCTATATCTATCTTCCATTCCTAATTGTTTATAATCTAAATACACTCAGCTTTGTCAATTCTATAAAGTAAGGACTGATATTATTTTTTTGGAAAGGGATAGATAGCAAATATTTTAAGTTTTAAGGACTATGCAATGTCTGGGTCACTAGGTGATTATACGATTTCTGCTACAGGTAATAATTAATGGGAGTGGCTGTGTTATAATATACAATTTTTACAATAATTTGATGGAGAATTGAATTTATCCACTGAACTATAGTCTGCTGAGTATAGAGACCTAAATTTCAGAGCTGTCTATATTCCACTTATCTTTATTGTAAACTGACTAATACTTTCATTCATTTATAGTATTTCTTTCTTGTCACACCTTGATGAGCTCTGCCTATGGTGACCACTATACACTTCTACCTCTCTTCTGTTTTCTATCCTCTTTCCCTAGAGCATATGTTTTAGCTTCCAAATTACAGTGGGGGAAACATTTCACACCATAGATTTCTGTCTTTTCAGATTATGTTATTAGTTTCATGGTCACCAGCCACCAAATCATTACCACAAAATTCAAATTTTAATGTGGTAGCACGTATTGCAAGGTCTCTAGTTTTAGTAGCCAAGATACATTAGCATATGTCATAATAACAAAAACCAAAATCTTGTTATGTACCATAAGAAAAGTTTCTTACTTTTTCTTTTGTTTTAATTAGCACATAAATCTAGAAATGGTATGCATAGCTTTCACTGTGATTCAGTAGACCAGGCTCATTTCATAATTTTTATTTTTGTTTCTTTTATTGTTTTGTTGTCCTTTTTAAAGCATTAGATTTTTCTACATTCCTTTGGATGTTATGTTTTATATTATAAATGCTTCATGAAAAAAAATCATGAGAATATTACAAGAACCTTTGCATATCTGTCTTCTTTGGACCCCAGTTAACTTTTTCCAGGCTGTCTCTACCTGCAGAGAACCAGAGGCTTACATTACAGGCTGGCCATTTTCTGGAATGTTCCATACTTGGTTTGTTCACCATCTCTTCATGACTAAGTTCAGAAAACGTAGGTTGATAGCAAACATCAGCCTCATGCAGCTGGTAAGGCTGCATTGAGGTTCTGGTGTATTGAGCTTCTGCCCCATCCCACCACCACCTTCAGGCAGGCCACACTGCCAATGCACTACCTGCTCCTCACAAACATGTAAACAATTCCTATGAAAAATATGAAAATGTTGAAATTAAAATTTTTATTTCAAAAAATGTTTAACATACACATCACAGATAAATATATTGTAAAAATGACAATTCATTATACCCCAAAGTAATACCATTATTAATACTTTGATTCATATACTTTATTCCTCTATATTTATAACAAAACATGTTCATTATTAGTACCAATAATAGTAAAAGCTTAGTACTAGTTACAAACCAGATAATAATATAGTTATTATTATTTTATTATCTTCTAAGTTTTTATAATAAAATGTATTTTTTCCATTAAGACTTGTCTTTTGTTTTTTAAACAGGTTGCATAATATTCTCTTCAATGAATACACTATAGGGGCAGGTAGGGGTTAACTATTGGTGTATTGGTGTGTCTATTGGTTATCTATTGGTGTAAAAATTCTCTACTGGGATAATTTTTCACTGAGAATCATACATTACATGAGAAATTTAGCACCTAAAACCCATTACTGATTGCAGTTCCTGGCTAATAATTTTATCAACAAAAATATTCGTAGACATTTCTAAATTCACCCTCACATCTGTAGTTCTGTGGCTAATGGAAAATAACTGGTAGAACACAGAGCACAATTTTAAATAAGACAAAGCTACACATTTAACAGCAAATTTATTTTAATATCTGATAAAGATAATGATAAAGATAGGCAAAAGGTATTATGGAAGCACAAAAACAAAACAAAAGAGCATATAATCCCCTGAGGAAGTCAATCAAGACATCTTAAAGAAGATAATTCTTGTACTTACTATTGAATAAAAGTAATATATTAGCCAGGCAAATAATGCAAGTACATTCCAGGAAGAGGAAAAAAATATTCAAAGATCCAGACATGGTCAGTAAGATTTTACAGAAAGGAGCAGGAAGTTCTAAGAACTTTTATCATTGGCTGAGCCTAACCAATAAGAGAAGAGTAAGGGAGAAGTCGTACAGGACAAAGAGTAGGATTTGAGATCACAAAAGGCTGCTAGGTAGTCTAAAAGGTGCACTAGAGATAGATAAGGAAAAAAATTTGAGAGAGAAATAGCAAGATCATATTCTGAATCCGTGTGGAAAGATGACAGTTGCGTATATTGGATAAAGAAGATGTGGTTTTCCTATATAATGGAGTACTACTCAGCCATAAAGAATGAGAAACTAGAGATATTTATAGCTAAGTGGATGCACATTGAGGCCATACTCTTTTTTTTTTTTCTAAGTTCTTTCATTGGTACATTTTAGGTATACATTTCATTTACATTTATCATTGGGTGTTTGTATCTGTACATGATGTATCTTGCTTCTTATTTTTTCCCCATTATCTATGCGCCCTTCACCCCCTCCACCCTTCCCTATTTACACAGACATCATTTCCATTTTTTCTTTCTTTTCTCATAGTTTTTCCTTTCCCTCCTTTCCTTTCCCCTTCCCCTCTCTTCACCCCTTCATCTTTGGACCTTTTTTCCTATTTCAAATTATCAATTATTCATTTTAATTATTTTAACCCTTGTTTACACTGTCAGTTTCTCACACTAGTGAAACTATTCGGTATTTACACATGTGTGTCCTATTTATTTCACTTAAGAGTATGGCCTCTATATGCATCCATTTAGCTATAAATGACTCTAGTTTCTCATTCTTTATGGCTGAGTAGTACTCCATTTTATAAAAAAAGCCCGCATCTTCTTTATCCAGTTTCCAGTTGATAGGCACTTGAGCTACTTCCAAGCTTTAGCTTTTCAAACTGTGCTGCTATGAACATGGGTGCACATATAGCACTGTGGTATGATTCTTTTAATTCTTTGGGGAAGATAACCAGCAGGGGAATAGCGGGGTCAAATGGGACCTGTAGTCCTAGTTCTTGGAGGTATCTCCATACTGATTTCCACAGTGATTGCACCAGTCTACACTCCCACCAGCAATGGAGAAGGGTTCCTTTCTCCCCACACCCCAGCCAGCATTTGTTATTGGTTGATTTCTTGATAGCAGGTATTCTTTCTGGGATGAGGTGAAATCTCAGTGTTGTTTTCATTTGCATCTCTCGAATGACCAGTGATGTTGAACATTTTTTCATATATTTGTTTGCTGCTTTTACTTCTTTGCCTGGAAAATATCTGTTCCTTTCAGATTCCCATTTTTGGATTGGGTCTTTAAATTTGGGGTGTCTGATATTTTTCATTTCTTTGTAGATTCTAGATAGTAGTCCTTTGTCTGAGGTACAGCTGCTAAAAATTTTTCCCACATTGTAGGTTGTCTGTTAGCTCTGTTGGTGGTTTGTTTTGCAGTGCAGAAGCTTTTTAATAAGATGAGATCTCAGTTTTCAATTCTTTCTCCTAGGTCCCATGCTACTGAGGTTTTGTTCATGAAGTCTTTTCCTACACCAATGTCTTCAAGAGTTCTACCTGACTTATCGTCCAGAAAGTTTAGTGTTTCTGTTTTAATATTTAGATCTTTAATCCACTTTGATCATAGTTTAGTGCATGGTGATGGGTATGGGTCTAGTTTTAATCTTTGGCAGGTTGAAATCCAGTTTTTCCAACACCATTTATTAAATAGACTATCTTTCCTCCAGTGATGGTGGTTGGCTCCTTTGTCAAAGATGAGGTGGATGAGTATGTCTGGAGTTGCTTCTGTATCTTCTAATCTATTCCACGGATCCTCAGGTCTGTTCTTTTGCCAGTACCATGCTGTTTTTATCACAGTACATAGTTTCAGGTTGGGGACTGTGATACCCCCAGACATGTCTCTGTTGCTTAGAATTACTTTTGCTATTCTAGGTCTCTTCTGGTTCCAAATGAATTTTAGGATTGTTTTCTCTAGTTCTGTGAAATATATGGTTGGAATTTCAATTGGAATTGCATTGACTCTATATAGTAGTTTTGGAAGTATGAGGCCATACTCTTCAGTGAAATAAATAGGACACACATGTGAAAATACTGAACAGTTTCTCTGGTGTAAAAAACTAAAAGTGTAAATAAGGATCAAAATGTATAATTGATATTGTGAAATAGGAAGAAAAGGTCTAAAGGAGTAGGAGAAGTGGGAGGGGTAGGGGAAAGAAAAGAAGGGAAAAGAAAAAATACAAGGAAAGGATAAAATGGAAACAAAGTCTTTGTAAATAGGGAAGGGTGGAGGTGGTAAAGGGAGGGCAAGGGAATGGGGAAAAAATAAGAACCAAGATACATCATGTAAAGGTACAAGATCCCAATGATGAATGTAACTGTATTGTATACCTAAAATGTACCAATAATGAAAAAAAAAAGAAAAGTAGCAATAAAAAGAATCAGCTATGGATGTAGTGTCCACAAGTCTGTTCAGGCCCCAATCAGTTGTTGATCACTTGTTTCTCTTTCTATAACCTTTGTTATACAAGTTGGAATGAAACTGACCTTTGCATAAAGTGAATCAAACTTCATAACAGACCCTGAACTCAAAATTTCAAGGGCACAGCATTTGAAAGAAAAGCACAATTTTCACAAAAATTTGCATTTTACTTAGAAAAAAGCAAGTTTCTTCATAATTCATCGCCTGACTTCTATTATCTTTCCAATCACTCTTCCATCACTTAATGTAGCAGTTGCAGGCTCTATTGCTGAGCTTCCAGCAGGTCAAGCACAGGCTTTGCCACCTGCTGCCCCCTTGTCTGAAATGTTTTTTCTCCACAAATTCTCAGAGCTCTCTCTTACTTTATTTGTTCTCACCTTCTTAAAGAATCCTTCCCTCCCCTGGTTAGAAAGTAGATAACATAGTTATTAAATATGATATAGACATAGAGATATATGGTTAATTATAAATATGCAGACATATATACAGATAGATACAGGAAAAGGAAGGAAGAGAAGAAGGCAGGGACGGAGGGCAAGAGAGGAAGGATTGAAAATGTAGAGAAATAGATTTATAGATATATAAAGAGATGTTTTTTGAGCTCATTCTTTAGACTCCAAAAAACCAGGTAATTCTCTCTGGCTTTTCCTTTTTCAGTTTAGTTAATAGTTTCTTTAAAAATATTTGTACGTCAGTTCAATATTTAAATTTATAATGTATCTTTTTTTCCTGTGAAAAACACATTGATTTTCATCCCAGTAGCACTAAATAATGGGATAAGGCATCACTAACTACCTAGCACGATCCTACTCAGTAATTCCTGTAAATATAAAATTCTAAAGCATAAAAGTAAATTTTCAAATATGCTTGCATTTAGTACAAGGTATAACTGAGCTAAATATTTAAATTAAAAAATGTATTTACAGCACATACAAGTAATAAAATTTTAAATACATGAAACTGCTAAAGACAATCCCAGTGGCTATTACATAATAACTTTACTTTATCTTTCTTGCTAAGTTTTTTGAAGAAAAGTACATAAAACCAAACAAATTATTGCCCTGGAATATATATGCTGCATTTTAGAACTTGAATATCAGCAAAAGACCCATGAGTTAAAGGATAGGTCACCATCCCATGCCACTACCAAGAGGTAGCACTTAGTGGGAGAATGCTAGGTCGTGAGGGGTTGCTGTTGAAAGGGTTATTGGGAACCCAGCCCCATTCTCTCCCTGTATTTGGTTCTTGGCCACCTGGATATGAACAAGTCTCCTCTTTCATGCACTCCCACTGTGATGTACTGTGCTGCCACCAGGCCCAAGCAACCAGGGACTGAAACCTCTGAAACTATCAGCCAAAATGAATCTTTCTTGTTTTTAATTTAATGTATTTCAGGTACATGGTATAGCAACAGCTGTCTAATTAACATTATATATTTACACACACACAAGCACATATATATGTATACACATGCATATACATATACATAAGTGTATAAGTGTGTATATATACATATATATGTATATATATGTGTGTGTGTATGTGTGTATGTATGTTCCTCAGTTTGACAGAGAATAAAGAAAATCAGACTATGTTGCAGCTCTGATTTAGCATACCTTAGAAATGGTATCCACAACCAGGGCTGTAGTAGGACAGAGCTGAATCCATATTCAGACTGGCTGAATCTATATTAAAGCAGTTTTCCCCAAATGAGAAATTATTTCCATAAGATTCCTTTAGAAATAAAAAGTGTTCCCATTGAAATAAATTTTGAGGACATCACAGACTGTTTTTTTTCCCTAGAGATTTACTAGGTACTTTTACTTATTAAAGACTGCAAAGTCACATGTAAAGAGACTTTTTTAACGTTGTGTCAATGTTTCCCAAGTATTTAAACAATCAGCCTACATACATCAGAGCTAATATTAATATCAGATTTAAAGTTTGCTCTGTAAAACACATTCTGAGGACAGATTCCCAGGAGGGAATCTTGGAAAGAAAAAAAAGGACAAGTTTCAAATCAATCATGCAAATTCTTCATACGGATCAGTCTGAACTTTTTACAAAATATTCCTCTTCTACAGTATTATTTTCAAACTCCAAAATGTTCAATGCTACTACCAGTAATAATAATGTGTTATGAAAAACAACTGCCCATTTTAAAAGAAAAGAAAGTTTGTTTCTTTTAGGATCTATTGATCCTAAATTAAAAAATGGTTCTGTAATTAAAGTTTCCACAAGAATATATGCTGTAGGCGATTTCAATTGCAATTTAACAACTAGAGAATTGAGAAAATTCCGTTGTGTTTGTACCTGCATGACATGGAATGATATTAGTGCTAACTTTCTAACTTCATAGCTATAGCAGACTAAAAATATTACTAAAAATATTTCCTGTCGATGTGAAAATGCTAGCAATTGTTTATTCTTTCCAATGAGCACTGACATTTGATATAAACAAGACAAAGAAACAAACGAAAATTATTTTAATCAATGTAAAATTTTGTAATAGCTAATAATATTTGTTTAAATGTGTGTTTTTTTGTAGAATGTTGTTTCTCATTGAGTCCTAGGGTTGGAATACTGACATGTATTTGACTTTAGATTTGTCTCTTTTCTTGAAGAACTATGTAGAAGAATCCTGCTGAGATTCTATTCTCTTTAAATCTTACATCCATCTTCTAAAATTTCATTGCCCTTGGAGATTTCTACAAAAAGTCCATTTCTTTTAAACACAACTTACAATAGAGTTTCCTTAGCCTTGAAATTTAATGATTTCAAGGAGTATTTATTTCATGCTTCCATAGAGGGAAAATGATAGTCAATAAATGAAGAATGACTGAACCTTTATGAAATACTCACTGAACTCAAATAGTGAGGAATTCATGGAAATAAAATACCTTATTCCTTATCTATGGTTTTCCCTTGTTTCCCTAATACTTGCCCACCTTTCACTTATGCTATCATACTTTCTGGGTGACAACAGTAAGAACTCTATAGCCCAGAAAAGGGATATCTAAATGATCTTTGCATTTTCCTTATATGCTGGCTTTGAGAAGTAAGTTTTCCCTAGGAGCAACCAATCTAGACAACATATAAAACAATAAACAATCTACTGAGTTAGAACTACAGAATTTAAGAAACTTTTCTGTGCAGTTTAAATATCATCACGGTATTAATAAAATGCTGTCTCTATGACACCCTTCCACCTTGTCATACAGAGCATTTTCTCCCCTGTGCTGCCACCTTCATCACAGAGCTCTTAGGGACCGCGTTGTGTCCTCTTCTGCACCAGATAATTACCTCCTGGATGTTCAGTGCCTAGGGTGCTGCAATAGCTTTGCAGATACTGGAACTGACACTGATTTGAATTAATCCTGCTGGATGACCTCTGTGCAATACAGTCAGAAAATAGTCACATTTTGTACTTTCATTTGCTTACTAAACAAGAGTGTATATTTAACAACAAAAGTCAAAAGTAACGAGTATGCATTCTGGTACCAAACTACAATAAGAGTATAGTGCACTAGAATATAAAAATTTTTACTTGAACTATTGTTTATATATTTTTATCTAAAGTGAAACTATGAATATTGGATAAAACAAATATTAAACATCATGTAGTATTCAAATTTTGAATTCTAGCTATTTTTGTGACTCCATTTCAAGACTTTAAATGACATCTATATAGTTGATACGTAGATTCCAACTAAATATATCTATCTTTTTTCAAACTCTAGACTCACACATTCATCTGGTAATTATTACAACATTTGAATATTTTAGGCATTTAGGTATTGCCTAAACAATAGGCAATACCTAAAACAGAACATCCTAACTTTACCTTAAAGTCCATGGCTCCTACATACAAACACACCTACTTTTCTAAATGGCAAAATCATTCCATTTACTGAGGCCAAAAACACTGAAATCCTTCTGGATTCCATATTTATTTCATTAAGTAACCCTCTCATCTCTTTTTTCAGAGTACAACATTTCTTACCATTTTCTTTGCTACAACCTCAGTCCAAGCCATCATTGTCTCTAGCTAGGATTATTACAATAGCTTTTCCCTGGTTCTGCCTGGGCCCACCTTCAGAATATTCCTAACAAAGGAATGAAGATGTAGCAACATCAGATTGCTTAACTTCTCTATTTGAAACTCCCTGATGTTTTATGTGGTCCCTCTTTTGTCACCTGATTATCGTTCAAGTTGTATTTGCACATTAAGAAATTTTAATTATCCCTTCATTGTTCTTGGAATTCTCACCAGATATTGGCAGAGATTACTCCTTCATGTGTTGCAGGCTTTTTATCAGAGACCACCTCTACCCTGAGGTCTTCCACAACCATCTCAACCAAAATTGCAGTGAACTTTGTTCAATCCACTCTCCTTTCTCTCCTTCTTGCTTCTATTTTTCTTTGATACCACTTATCAACTAACACAAAAGGAGTGTTTGTTTTATTGATTTTACTACTACTAGATTATAGGCAAAAGAATGGTGAGAATTTTGTCAGCATTTCTTGGTTTCCTCTTCATACCTATTCTTAAATAATTGATCACAAGAGCCATTAATCCTAGATGAAGACCATGTAGCCTAATTATCTTTTTTCCAAGTATGAATATCCATTTTGAAGTTCTTAATTAACCAAGATATTGTTTGGAGATTCACCAGGTAATTTCTGCTTCTTGATAGCTTAGCACTAGAGGATGTCCATCCTGCCAAGTATATCCTAGGACATTTTTTTTTTTGAGAATTTCTAGTATTTTATGTATGCATAATCCCTGTTCCAGGCTGCATATGCTTGCCAACATATGCAAACATACATACACAAACACAAACATTACATGCATAGGCATGTGTGCATATGGGTCCAGATGTATACTGATACACATTTAAATAAATCTTCACACCTGCCAGGACATAGAGTTTATTGAAAGCAAGGCTTATGCCATAGAACTGAAGTGCCAAAAACATCAGCAATTTTTCTTTCTCTTGTGAAGCCTTTTTTGTCCTTGATACCTTTTTTTACTGAATTCATACAAGGATCCACTTGGTATTTAATGCTTCCCCAACACTGAATTGGTAGTAGAAGTGAAAAAACATATATCAACAGTTTCTGTTAAGACCCATGAAATTAATTTATACTCTCTAGGTCTTGGATCCATTGACCTCTGGAAGAAACATTATAAATCTTTACATTGAAATGTAATTTTTACAGATCCTTAAATGAGTGGCAATATAAGAAATACATAATTAAATGTTGAATGACTATTGCCTCTTTTTAAACCTTTGGGTGAAAACCTCTTCATGTCTAATGAATCCATTAGTAGCAAAAAGATTTTTATAAAGTCTTTTGACTTATGCTCAGTAATCTTTTGAAATAATAAAAATCTGAAGATTGCTATTTTGTGTATATAGGCTGTTGCTAAACTTTGAGAAATAGGTATTTCTTCATGTGTTTCTTCAAGCTTTATTAATTTTAGTGTGAATAGGCCACATCTATAAATGTCCACATAGAAAACAGCATGTCTTTCAAACCATCTCAAAAGGATCTAATGAATTTGTTATGGAACGAACTTAGGAACAGTTCTATTCCTCTGCATTGTGCTCCCATAGTTGCAGAAACTAATCCTGACAGACTTTAAAATAAAAACATGGGGTAGAAATAGAAGTACAAATGGCTAGTAAATACATGAAAATATTTAACCTCTCTGGTCGTTTAGAGGAATACAAATTAAAACAACACTGAGATTCCATCTAACTCCAGATAGAATAGCTACAGGTAATTAAATAATAACAAGAGCTAGCAAGGGTGTGGGAAAAAGCAATCTTCCTGCATTGTTGGTAGAAATGTAAACTAGTATAACCATTATAGAAATAAGTATGGTGACTCCATAAAAACCAAAAATAGAAATAGGTATCTTCCTTAAAATTAACAACATCATATTACAGTGATACATGTATGCCCGTGTTTATAGCAGCAAAATTCATAAAAGTTAGATCTTGGAAGTGGCCTATATGTCCATCAAGAGATGATTGGACAAAGTGTGGTATTTATACACAAAAGAGGACTACTCTGACATAAAAAGGACAAACTTGGGTCATTTATAGGAAAATGAATACACCTTGAAACCATAATATTAAGTGAAATATATCAGACACATAGGATTAAATATAACATGGTTTTTCTTATATGAAGAACTGAAAATATAAATAAAGAGGAAGATAAAAATTAGATAATAGGAAATAGGGAGAAAGGCAGAAGGAAAGGACTAAGAGATGGAGGAAGGAAGAAGAGAGAGGAGCAGTGTATAAAAAATAGAAATTATGATGTGCTATGTACATTTGCCAAGTCCTCATGAGGAATGCAATAATGATTGCATTGTAGTGCAAACATGTACAAATAACATGTACAAATAACAAAAAACATTTGTAGTACAAACATGTACAAATAAAAAATTTAAAAATTAAAAATAATAAAATTGAGGGATCAGTAAATATATGGCAAATATGATGGTGATAAAAAATTTAAAATAAATTAACATATGTTATAAATGTTTGAACAAGATATCATAAATCAGGAAGGAAACATTGAGAAAGGAAAGATGTACATGTAATCTTAGACAAAGTCAGCAAAAGAACAACTAATACAAGTTTGAGTTGAGTTTACAAATTTGAGATGAGTTTAGCACAAATTACCTTAAACAAGACGTCTTCTCTGTAAATTGAGGGTTCACAGTGTCCAAGAACTATAAAGTTAAAAGATAATCAGCATTCCAGAGGAACTGGTAGCCCTCAACATTTACATTTAATACAATGTATGGTATGGAAATCTCCCATGGTTATCATTATCTCTATATAAACCTAGTTTTTCATGGATTCTAAAATTAAGTTGTTACTATACTTAGTGTAACTTCATTGATTGTCAGTAAATACATTTCATACATCCTGCTTTTTTCAGTAACTCATGTGGTCAGAAACTCTTCTCCATTTTGTTCCTAGAATTTGCACCAATAGAAGTATCTATGCTGCCATTTTGCATTGTGGATTAATTTTTTATAAACACAAGAATTTTAAGCTATAAACTTTAATATGTTATTTATGTAAAAATAAACTCAGGTCAATTTAATTCTTCATTCATGTTTTCGGAGAGAATAGTCAAACCAAGTAGTAGACATTGGATTAGAATACACAAATCATTCAAAATCTACTTCTCCTTTACATCCATCTACTCTCTAGATGGGAAAACATTAATATTCAGTTTTCCAGATGGCTTTCCACTAAAGTGCCCATGCAGTATAGTGCAGGACAATGAAATAAAGAAGATGCACAGATTTAACTGGAATGTCACTTGAGATTTTGCCCTTTTTGCCTATTGCCTTCCATATTGGTTAGGTTGTGTAGAGGAACAGAGTATAATATATATTATTATATAATCATTATATTATTATAATATATATTATATCATATTACACACACACACATATATATATATATATCACACATACATATACCTACACACACACATATATCTGTGTACTGGAGAGCCACAGGATCTAGCAGTTACTCAGTCCAAGAAACCGGAAGCTGCAGAACAAGAAAGCTAAAGGATAAAGCTCCAGTCCAGGACTGAAGGCTTATAAGTGCCCAGGAGAGTTGTTAGTTTGCACTTGTATTGGAAGGCTAAAGAATTTTGAATCTGATGTCCACAGGTACCAGTCCCTCAAGTAGAATGCGGTTTTTCAAATGTGCACTAATTTCCTCTTTCTTTCCCTCTTATCCAACACAGACTACAAGTCCACTGGGTGCTACTAACACGGCTGGTGTTCTCCCTCAGTTTGCTGGCATACATGCCAATCATCTCTGGTAACATCCCACAGACATATCTAGAAGTATGTTTTACTTATTTGTTAGGTGTTTCTTAATTGAGGCAAGTTGACATGTCATAATGAACAGTCTCTCTCTCTCTCTCTCTCTCCTGCCTTGTAAATGAATAAGTGTGCCACAGAAGCAGTGAACTACTCCCACTATGAGCTAATAAAAGAACGTATGACTAGCATATCTTGGAAAGGAAGACTAAAGTAGACTGGGTTATTTCATAGCTGTTATTTTATCTCCAGACTGAATAAACCTAGACTTTTGTTCAATAAAACAAATTAATAGCTTAATTTTGCCTCATCTTAAGCAAGTTTTTAGTTTCTTGTGATGGAGCTAATTTCTGATTGACAGCTTACAGTTATTTTTATTTCCTCTTGAATTTTATAAAATTAAATTCTTTTGGATAATTCTTTTCAATATACACTTTACAAAAAAAATTATAAACATAAACATTGGTTTATTTAATGACATCTGATTTTACCAAATATAACATTTCTCATTTTGAGTTTCATTTTATGAGAAATTTCCCATATTCCTAGGCACAGGCTGTTTTAATTTTCCTTTATTTTAATCAAGTCTAACTTTGGGGATCACTATAATTGATTTTCTTTTTGACAATAAGGATATTTCATTAGTTATGTTGTTTACAATTTTAGTCACTTGTTTCATATTAGGTTGATTATCATGAATATTGATATTTCTTATAATCTCAATTAGTATGTTAAGTAATAATCATAATAGATTTTTGAATTCATTTAACTATTCAAATATGAAAATTAATTGTAATTACTTACTCTCACCTTTTCGTTCATCAATTCCTCAACATTTTAAGTGCAGCTTAGCTACTATGTGATTGATATAATAAGAGAACATATCTCAGTTCACTGATGAATGCATTTCTCAAATAGAACTCACAAAAACAATTTCTCGCAGTTAATAAATTCTCATGAGAGAGAATGTAAACAAAGCAGGAAACATTTATTATAATAAATAGAGCACTATAAAACAAAACTAGAACACAGAAAATAGCACTGTTAAAAACTTTTATAAAGATTTTTCTTAACTTCAAGATTCTGTTATTATAAATGTTATGGAAATATTAAAATATATTACCTACCTTTCATAGATTATAGTAAAAAATCTAAACGTTGAATCAGAATGTGTGCTTTTAGAATAACATACTCTGTAATATTTCACTGACCAGATACATGAAAAAATATGCATAAACCTTACACACATATACTGAGCAAAAAATGCCCGATATGGTTTGTTACTTACATTGAAATTCAATTTTTGTGAAGTACAGTAACAGGCAAAACTAATCTACAGCCAAAAAATCCAAAATAGTGGTTACTACAGGTAGAGAATATAGAATGAAAAAAGGTCATAGGAAGAATTTTGGAAGGTGACTACCCCTTACCTTGATGATGAATGAATTATGTAACAATGCATCAAACTATACTTGTGAGTAAATTTATATTTTTATTGCATAGAAGTTATACCTCTGTCTATAAAATATAAAAATATTGAATCATGGTTATCTTCTTGTTTTGACTTGTTTTTGGTTTCTATGGGGTAGAGGTTGCTATTTTTCTTTGTTTTCACAGTGCTTGGAGCTGAACTCAGAATTTCAAGCATACTAGTGATGTTCTAAGACAGTGAGATACACCCTGAGCTTCTAATCACTATTTTAAGGGTTTTGCTCATATCTTGTACTTCTAGGCAAAATTTTATTGAAGTCAACCTTTAATTTTATTTCATAATGAAGGGTTTCTTACTCATGCCTGTGTTTAAACAATCTCTAGTGACTGAAACGGAAAATTAACAGCTACTGACATTGTGTAGCTGATCCACATCAGATGATGAGATACTTCTCCAGAGTTTTATTCCATGTTCTATGCACCTCATGGCTTTATAATGATTTTCCAAAATAAAAGTCATAACATCAAAAATAAGCTACATGTTTAAGAAATTCTGGAGTTACGAAGAATCAATTCAAGATACATAGGTAATTAAGTGTTATATGATTCTTTGAAAAGCACATTATAAAAAATTTCCAGAGAAATCGTAGAGACATGTGACTCTTCAATAAATGGGGAAATATGTGTTAAAAGGTAAACTGAAGCACATGAAAATGTTGACGAATTTATTTACACAAACAGTGATTCATGTACTGGGCTGCTACTGACCACAAGAGACTATGGTGCGGTGCTCTGTAAGGACCATATGGGGAAGACTTTTAAAGGGTGAAAACAGAAGTGCTATGATGAAGGGACTTGGTTCAAGTAGATCCTTATTTGGTTTATTCCGGTGTGGGAAAGTCCTCAATTAGATGTTAGTTGATGGTTTCTGACTGGCCGAGCACCTGGTCATTTACACTGAGTTGGGTTTTGATTTGCTTGTGTAGGAATCTAGGACACTGGAGTGGCCTCACCCTAATGGCCTTTTAATTTTTTTAACAGGAAGTTTTAATCTAAGAGAAAGTAAAAAATGAGGGCTGGGGATTTAGCTCAGTGGTTCCACTGCCTGCCTTGCAACCACAGGGACCAGAGTTCGATCCCCGGTACCAAAAAAAATGAGTTAAAATAGGTGGAACAGAGACCAAATCTATGTTTGGGTGACAATTAAAAGTAAGTATTTAGATAAAATACTTGAATAGTTAATAACAATCTAGTCATTTTTTCTTTGTATTAACAATCATTTTAATTATATTTTATACTGTGAAATTAAGAAAGATATTTATTCTTTTTCTCTCTAAATGTAGTTTTAACACAAAAAGTGTAAAATAACTTGTTTATTTCATTCTCTTTACCCCATTTGGCACCTTGAACTAAAAAGTGGACTGAAGAGGTCACGCACACCCCTAGGTTTCTGTTTGAAGGATGACTACCCCCTTAATGCACTCCATCTTCAAGACCAGAGCTAAAGCTTAACATAATGGAATGAGAGGGCAATGGGCTATAACAGGAAACCTAGGTTAATGACCACATTTCATGATACCTATGTGGATATGCCCTCATTTATTTAAAATCTGTAAAATAAAGAA
The DNA here is from genome assembly GCF_000247695.1 of Heterocephalus glaber. The sequence continues at coordinate 4,490,149 of NW_004624785.1, read as the reverse complement.
AATAGCAGGGATAACAGCCACATTAAATTCAGTAATCGTTTTTGCACTTTTCAAGCACTAGATTACTCTTTATGTTTAAGCCAGCTCCAAAGGGTAACAAGATGATAAGAGAGGAAATATAGATTAACTTCAAGGTCTATAGACACAAGGATAAATAAAATATATATGAGAATTTTAGAGACTTACACAATCAAAATACACTGAATAAAAAGTAAAAGTTATCTTTTGTAATGTCATCTATGCTTTTCTCAGTGCTTTACATCCAGAATAATACCAATATCTGCACAGCCCAGATCATCGAGGTGTTAAAAAATTACATTTATTCTCATGAAAATTTCTTTCTCACAGGAAAGTGATGACTTCTAAAATTTCTTTTAAAAATCAGTATTTCTATCAACAGAAAAAAAGTTTTAAAGAAATCTGTAGTCCAAAATTATACATCACTCAAAGGTACTAATATCACTTTTGCATGCAGTTTGGATTAATTTTGGTTATTTCTATGTGTGTAAAATGCAATTTATACCTATGCATAAAAGTGTGATTGTGCCAGTTTGCCTATCTTTTATAATTAGTCTGATATACTTTAATTATAGCTTCTCAAAATACAAGTGGAGAATTCCTCTCAGCTTCAAAATAAATCATTAAGATGGACAAAAATTACAGTTGCTTGAGGAAAATTGTTGCTGACAATCTGCACTCACTACTACTTCACACTCCTGCTGAAGGTGCTTCAAATTGATTTTTTATTAAAATGGCTGTTTTGTAGAAGCATGAAAAGTGACCATCTGGTTTCTAATTATTAACCGATGTCCTGCTTATGATTTATGAAAAGAGACTCAGCCAGATTTTCTTCATTTGACATCAAGATACTGTTTAGAGACCTGTCATTAGTTTTAAATGTGATGAGCATCTTGGAGATTTCATTTCCTCAATACATTGAGAAATATCTGGGCAGCATCTTGAAAAGAACTCCCTAGTAAAACAGTTTTCCTAGATTGATATTTATTTTAATTATAATTTTCTGCCCACCCTATTTTGCTTTGAAGGATAAGGAAAAGTGAGCATTCACACTCCATATGGCAAGCAAAGTCCAACTACTCAGGAAAGACTTTGTCATCTGGTCCAAATATCAACTTGTGGACCAATTTTGTTCACAATAAAGTTAAAACATTCATTCAACAAAGATGATATTATTCTGGATTTAATGTTTGTTTTCATTTACCTTACTGGCAAAACCAAATGTAGATAACATTAAGTCATTTTCTCTCAAATTTGTGCTGGGTTTTTTAATTCATTAAGTTTATTGGTAAATTTTAGGTATATAATATGATGACATTCATTATTGGGAATTTGTACCTTTACATGATATATCTTGGTTCTTTTATTTTTCTCTATTTCCCTGCCCTCCTTTCAACACTTTCACCTCTCCCTATTTACAAAGACTTTGTTTCCGTTTTTTCCTTTTCTCATATTTATTCCTTTACCTTCTTTCCTTTCCCCTTCCCCTTCAGACATTTTTCCCTATTTCACATTGTCTATTATGCATTTTTATCCGCATTTACACTTTGTTTCTCCCTCCAGAGAAACAATTCAGTATTTACACGTGTGTCCTATTTATTTCACTTAAGGTTATGGCTTCAATATGACTCAATTTAGCTATAAATATCTCTAGTTTCTCATTCTTTATGGCTGAATAGAACTCCATTTTATTTTTAAAAATCTTCTTTATCCAGACAAGAGTTGATGGGCAATCAGGCTGTTTCTAGCTATTGCAAACTGGTGCAATGCAATATGCATCAATAACTGAATAAGAAAAATACTTTAGGGGAGACAGATAACCCTTTCTGGCTCTTTTGCAATCGTGCAACTCACAAAGTGTTTCGTGGGAGGCTGATCTCTTTAGTCAGGGGCATTAGGGAATTTGACCTATTAATCATTCCCTTGATACATCACTTCTATTCTCATGTCTTAGTTATGTCATTTCTCTCCATTTAGATGCATAGTGTCTTTTCTTCTAATTTTCTATATGTAAAAGCATGCTGAATATCTTCTTCCCATGACCAACCACCAGCCCATAAAGAGAGTACATTTATATGTCATTTGAGTCTACAAAAGTTAATTGCCATTTTACTATTGATTTGGAATGCTGTCCTTTAAAGGTCAGCAGTCATTAAAAAAAAAAACTCTTATATTTGTTTGCTATGCCCAGCAATATGCAATGAGATAGGTAGAAGCTATTCCTTCACAGGACATAAAAGACAAGGACTTACCCTGATGCCAGCATTATGTCTAAGCCTACAACTGGAATGTTAATCTTCTACAGTCAAATATTAAACCAAGTAACAAGGAATATAATCATTATTTAATGCAAACATGGACCAATAAAAAATAAAACTGAAAAAATTAAATAAAGAAAAAATAAAACCTGATTTCCAATTTCTAGTACAATCTACACCAGATATAACTGTTGTTTTAATTATAAGATTTTTTTACTTCTTTAAATTTTAAAAATTTTATTAGTATTATAATGGTTGCAATCATTGTGGTGAGTTGGTACATATGCATAAAAACCTGGCACTTCTCCAGAGACTAAAAAAGTAGAATTTTATTTCTCACTCGGCTATCGCTTCTTTTCTAAACAACCCTTTTTGGAGAACTCCTGGGGAAGGGAACATAGAGAAGAGTGGGAGTTAACTATCCTTGGGTGAGCAGTAAAATATCAGCAAACTACCTCCAAAAATACTCAGTATTTTCCAATACACATTTTTGCTTATACATTATATTCTAGTTTCTTAAAATTCTCTTTATCATACAGTTATTGCAGCAGAAATAACATTTTGTGTAAACATGACAGTGTCTATACCAAAATATATTTAAAGTCTTGATGCAATTTTAATTGTATACAAGAATTTATAGTCAGTATTTCTTTCATTTTCTTAATTTCATTTAAATACAGGTAGATCTTTAAAACATCCTTTTTCTTCTTCTGTCTTGTATTTATTTTTCTGTTGCTAATTTGTAATAGCTTTCTTGCTTTCAACATTCTTTTTTATTGGTGTATGTTTGCAATACATCACATTGACATTTATTTTAGTAATTGGACACATAAAAGGGGTGTATATAAAAATATATAGTAGCTGTTTAGTTAAAAATTTTATTACACATTGTAAAATACACGTTGTCATTAATTCCAAATACTCTCCCCCACTTCAAACACACTACATTTATCATGTTGCTCTTGCCACTTTCTGAAGCTGTTCTGAAGGCCCTCCTTCTTGAGTGTCTTTTCAAGGTATAATTAAAAATATGGCTAATGCTGCTGCCACTTGCCACTCAATGGAAAGGAAGGCTCGCAAAAAAATAAAAAATAAAAAGGATGGTGTGTCCTCATCCATCTCATTCTCCAGATCTGATAATATGCAATTCCCAGCTTTTCCCTAAAGTCAATGACCATGAAAGGTAGACATTTTCAATTAATTTAGGACACTCAATCAGCCATAACAGTGCAACTAAAGACATGAAAAAAAGCCCACCATAGCTGCTTCCAAAAGTGGAAGAACATTGAGAAAATTGGGTACAAATGTGGAGTATTTTGAGGAGTATTTGGAGTAATGAGTTCTTTTCTGTAACACGATTCTTAAAGTTTGAATACTATATTTTCTGATGACATTTTGTATATATCTTGACAATTTTGAATCCGTTTTCCCTCACCCTACCTTCCTTTTTCTCACTTCTCCTAATTCCCTTTCCCTACTTCAAATAGTCTGAATTTATTTTATTCTTTATTTATAACTGGATTTCTCATATAAGAGAAACCATGAGATGTTTAACTTTATCTGACTTATTTCACTTAACATTATAGTTTCAAGATCCAACCATTTTCTTACAAATAATTAGTATTCATTCTTTTCTGTGGCTGCATATAATTACATTCTGTATGTATACCACGTTTTCTTTATCCATTTATGTGTACCGAATTTGTTACCAGAGTTTAGCTATTGTGCCTTGTACTACTAAAAATATGGGTATTCACATATCACTACAGTTTGATGTCTTTAACTCTTAGGAAAATACCCTGAAGAGGTATAACTGGATCACATAGAATTTCCATTTTTAGTCTTTTGATAAACCTCTATGCTGATTTCCATAGTAGTTACACTATTTTACATTCCTAAAAACAATGTAGCATGGATTCTTTTTCCACACATCCTCATCAGCATTTGTTTCCTCTTTGTGTGTGTTCTTGGTGATAGCTAATCTAACTAGAGTAAAATGGAATCTCAGATCTGCTTTGATTTGTTTCTGTTGTGGACAAAGATGATTAACATTTTTATATACTTTGGGCCATTTATACATCTTTTGAGAAATGTCTATTTAGTTCATTTGCCTGTTTTTAAAATATTGTTAGTGTTAGGTATTAATTATTTTTTAGCTCTTTGTATATTCTAGATATTAATCCTCTATCAGAAAAGTAGCTGGCAAAATTTTTTACTCATTCTGTATGCTGTCTCTCTATGCTGTTAATTGCTTTCTTTGCTGTACAGAAGCTTTTTAATTTGATGTAGTTTCATTAGTTGATTCATAGTATTATTTCTCATGCTATTGGAATTCTGTTCAGCAGTCCTTGCCTGGCCTTATACTTCAAGTGTTTCCTCTTTATGTTCCAGAATCTTCAAAGTTTCTATTTTTAAATCTCGGTTTTCAACCCATTTTCATTGGGTTTTAGAAATATGGCTCTAACTTCATTTTTCTGCACATGGATAATCAGTTAAAGAGACTATTGTATTGTGTGTATTTGGCTTCTTTGTCAAAGATCAGGTGGCTGAAGGTGCAGAGGGCTGTTTTTGTGTCTTCTATTCCATTTCATGGGTCTACATGTGTATTTTTGTGCCATTATGTTGTTTTGCTATTAGAGCTTTGTAGTATAACTTGAAATTGGGTACTGTAGTGCTTCTGTTTTTCCTTTTCTTTCTTTATTCTCTCTCTCTCTCTCTATCTCTCAATTGCTTTGGCTATTCTGTTCTCTTCTGGTTCCATGTAAATTTTAAAAGTGTTCTAAAACTCTGAAGAATTTTACTGGCATTTTCATAGGTTCTAAATTAAATACGTATATTCCTTTTGTTAATATGGCCATTTTAAGGATATTAGTTATACCTATCCAGGAACAAGGAACTTATTTCAATTTTCTAATCTCCACATCAATCTCTTTCATCAGTATTTCTTAGTTTCTATTATGAAAGTCTTTCATTTTCTTGGTTGATTTCTATGTATTTAATATGTTTGATGCTATCAAGAATGGAATTGTTTTACTAATTTCTTTCTACTTGGATTCATTATTGGTACACAAGAATTTTATTTATTTTGGGTTATTGATTTTGTATCCTGACACTTTGCTACATTAATCATTTCTAAGGTTCTTCTGGCAGAATTTTTGAGGCCTTCTCTGTAAAGGATCATGTCATCTGCAAATAGAGATAATTTACCTTTTTTCCTTCCTATTCATTTCCCTTTCCTATCTTTCTCTTAAAATTGGAAGTACTATATTGAACATAGTGCTAAGAGAGAAGTTTAAAGCAGTGAACACATGCAGTACAGAAATAGAGAAATCTCAAATAAATAGCCAAATGGTGTATCTCAAGGTGCTAGAAAAACAAGAACAGTGCAAACCCAAATCTAGTGGGAGAAATTATAAAGATCAGAGAAGAAATTTTAAAAATTGAGACTAAAACAGAATATAAAGAATCAATAAATCAAAGAGTTGGTTCTTCAAAAAGATAAATTGTATCTATCTATATATCTGTATCTATATCTATATTTACATCTATATCTGTGTCTATCTATCTCTGTTGCTTCTGGAAGAATATCCCGAAGCTATTTGTGAATCCAAGTTTCTCTAGTCTTCCATTTTTCCACATCCTCTTCAAACATTCATATAGACTGAAAGTAGAATGGTGGCTGCCATGGTATGATGTAGAGAGGAACGGAGGCTTACCGTTTAGTGTATAGTTTCATTTGCTGACAAAGAAATATTTCATTTTATTTTTGGCTTACAGGTTTCCATTGTTCTCTCTTTGGATCTCCCACCCATGTAGGTCACAGGGTAGCAGAAGCTGCAACAGAGCCATGTAGGTCCCCATAGGCAGAAGAGATGGAGCCTGAAGATGGCTGTAGTGTTTCTTATTCTTCATTATTTTGTCTTGGCTCAGGTGTCAACCTTCTTTAATTCATCCAGTAGTCCAGTTCTGGAATAGCAGTAGCACAGACCACAGTATGCCTTCCTATTAATCACCAGCTAATGACTACCTCCCCGTCAATCTTTAAGGGTCCTGGTCCTGCCCAGGAACCCACTTCCATAATTCCCAGATAATAGTGGAAGCAGTAACCCATAATAAGTTCTTTGGGAAATTCCCAACTCAGGTGCAGGTATGGAAACACAACAAAATTTCAAAGGTAACCTTTGTCCACAGATAAACTCACTATCTACTCATCCATATGGGTTGCATCTCATGGATACATTTATGACAGAGTAAATTATGGGTAAGGCATTCACAGTTAACAGAGATAATGTGACTCAGCATAAGTTGTCAGTCATACACCCAGGACAGCCTCTGGGAGGGATTTGGACTCTTGATCAAAATACTCCTCCAAAAGTACCTTTGGGGCTTGTGCCAATTCCCATTCCAGTGTAAGCCTGCTCTTTATTAAGCACACTATTACATCAATAAACTTTACTTGCTTGATCTTTTGTATCTATATGACTGATCCACTTTTTTATTCAAGACATCCAAAGACCTGGACTCTTGGGACCCATCAGCATCCTGGTAATGAGCACAGTGGTAAGGGTTTTGAGGCTTTTGCCATTAAATAGCCAGTTTTCTTGCTTTTTTACATTTTCTCTCATGTGGACATTTTATTTTTCTTTATTCAGTTATAAAAAAAATTAATCTGTTGTCTTTCTTCATAATTTTAGATAATTAGCTTCCATTTTTCTGTATCTATTTTTAAGTATTCAATAATAAATAAGACAAGCTACACTTAAAACATTGCTTCTGATGCAATTAATTGTTATAAAATGTTACTAATTTAGATATAAGATATTTAGTCAGAAACAGGTAGCTACTTTTCTACTTAGTTGATAAATACAGATAAGGAGTTACTAAATATGAATTTATTGTCTTCCTTTCCTTTAAAGCTGTGATTAGAATAATAGATGAATTAATAGAAGTTAGCCTATGTAGAAATAATGGATTTGAGACATAAAAATATTAAATCAATTGTGTTATTTATTTGATTTATGCATGTGATAATAACTTGTATGCCCAAGCTTATATACTGTAAATAAACATAGGCATAATTTTCTGAAAAATTAGTCACTGCTATTCTTTTAATTCCTCTAAAATGACCACTTATTTGTATGTTTATGTGTTTGTGTATGTACCTGTAATTGGTGTGTGAGTTTGTGTTAATGCGGAGTTTGTGTTAATGAAGAAGACCAAAACTGAAGTCACACAAAAAACATATCTTCATATGAACTTATCTAGCAATATATTCAATTAGAACTTCTTTTAACACAAAACAGAATATAAGTAATAGATGACCTTTTGTTTGCTCAGTTCTATAGGAACTTCTTCTTAAAGAAATTAACTTTTCAAAATATAACTTCCAGCTAGAAAATGGACTATTAGGGAAAGGGAAAGGTACTGGAGAGAGTGAAGAAAGAGGGGAACCAAAACAGTGAAAGAGCAAGAGGAGATTGATGTCATCCAAGCGTAAAGTGCATATACAGAAAAGTCACCCATTAATCTGTACAACAAAAAATGTATTAATTTCATTGGATCATTGGAATTGACAAGAAGCTGGACACAAAACTATCCTGAAATTAGTCAGAATGATGGGAGAACCTTCAGGCCTATCAGATTGTCAGAAAGCATCCACTACCACACCCCATCACCCAGTGAAATCAGAGACCACTAGAGGTAGGTAAGATCTTACAACCAGATTATCCCAGGGCTGTTGTTTTACTAAAAAGTAATGGAGTGCTAAGTAGACTTATACAGCAGAGAGAGAGGATGGGGGACAGGAGGGGAGGGGAAGGGGGAAAATGAGGATCTCAAAATCTTTGACTATCAAGCCAATAAAAATATTGCATTATAGAAAGTGTCGATTAGTATCAGAAATTTTTGGAGTCTAACAGAGACCTCTGGTGCACAGCAACCTGTGCCGAGTTCTTGTTTTTGCTTTGTTTTGACCTTTTTAAAATACTTACTGTCTTACTTTCACCATTCTCCACCAAGCCTTGGCTTAAAATTACAAGGCAAGCACTAAAGCCAGACATATAGCTCTTTTTCTTTGCTCTTACCCCTGAGCATGTAGTTCACTGTTTGCCTTTAGCCCCTGAGTCTGAGTCACAATTTCCTCCCCATCTGGCTCTTGCCAGTCCACAGTACTCATACATTGGAAAGGTTGCCTGCAGGTGGTCATGGTGCTGAGATGACCAAATGCCTTCCAGTATCTGCCAGTCTTGTTATAGGTGGGGAAGAAGTGGGCACTTCAGATGAAACTCTAGAATTAATTAAAAGCAAGAGACATATTTGTAAGATGAATGAGTATAATACACCAAAAACAAAATGAGTAAAAAAGAATAAAAATGAAGATCAGCACTGTGGAGTATTTTATGCATATTTTTAAACTTTTGATCATTTACACCTAGAGTGAGAACTTTCACCCTCATTTGACCAGTGATTGGGTGGCAGTAATTCTGAACACATAACATCAATTTTTCAAATAATATTCCCCTATTCTAGAATCATCTCTCTGCGTCTTATGATGTTTCATCAGTGAGCCTTCTAGGATGAAATGTTTCCTTTGCTTTTCCTCAGAAATGCTGAAAAGTTAATTTCCACTCGTTGTTTCTTGTAAGTGCAGGCTGAGGGGGAGGTAATTCACTTGAGAGGAAGAAAATCAGAAGGCTGGACTTACAAACATTGGTCTGATGACACAATTCTTAGTACCTTGAGTGTTAATCTTGGAATCAGTCTGCAAGAATTTCTTATAAGCTTTATATGAAAACAAATGAAATCAAAAACCCCAAAATAATTACATAAAAAGTACCTGCCTATATATGAACCATAGAAAATTTTTACAAAATGTTTTAAAGGTGAGAGAAAGTAATGAATAAAAGCAGGTCAGTAAAGTTCTTTAACAAATAAATTTCAAAGTCTCAAATATTTTCTTCTCAAGCAACAAGAATTAAAACTAATCAAATATTATCTCCATCTTATTGATTACCATTCTTACCAAAAAGCAAAAAATAAAAAAATTTTTAAAAGGTACAGTAGATTTATACCTTAGATAGATCTGTGGTCTAGAAACAAACAAGAATTTGCATAACTTTCTGTGTTTTCTGCAACCTGTTTCTTTGCCTGGAATGCCTTTTCCATACTTTTCCTCCTACTAAATCCCACTTATTTTCCAAAGGTCAGTCTAGATGCTCTCTTTCTGTTTAATGCTTTGTTTAGTCTCCATTAGAAAGATAAAAATTCTTTCCAGGGTATGTTGTATAAATCACTATTATAGCATATAAAATGTTAGAACATACTAATTTGGTAATAATGCTATATTCATAATTTTAAGGAGATCTCATTAAAGACACAGGTGACATTTTACTCATACTTTCAAGTCCTTGAGCATTTTGGCAAGAGAAAACAATACAGTCATTTAAATGAATGAACCAAGAAAGGAAGAAAGGGAGAGGGAAGAATATGTAGTATTTCCTTTTCCTTCATGGCCTTTCACTCTTAGAAGTTGTCTGAAGATGAAAAGGAGAGAGAACAAGTGTAGATCAATGGGGACATAGAGTTCTTCAAGATGAGTCACCAATCTTCATTTTATACTTGAGAAAAATTCAGAAAATTAATTTTTTTGCTTAAATTATTTTATTGGTACATTTTAGGTATACAGTAAGTTCACATTTAACATTGGGTACTGGTACCTGTACATGATGTATCTTGGTTCTTATTTTTTCCCCATTACTTGTGTGCCCTTCACCCCCTCCACCCTTCCCTATTTACAAAGACTTTGTTTCCATTTTTACCTTTTCTCATATTTTTTTCTTTCCCTTCTTTCCTTTCCCCTTCCATTTCTGCTACCCCTTTGGACTTTTCTTCCTATTTCAAATTATCAATTATTCATTTTAATCATTTTAATACTTATTTACATTTTCAGTTTCTCACACTAGAGAAACTATTCGGTATTGACACATGTGTCCTATTTATTTCACTTAAGAGTCTGACCTCGATATGCATCCATTTAGCTATAAATGTCTCTAGTTTCTCATTCTTTATGGCTGAATAGTACTCCATTTTATTTTTTAAAAAATCACATCTTCTTTATCCATTTTCCAGTTAATGGGCACTTGGACTGTTTCCAAGTTTTAGCTATTACAAACTGTGCTGCTAAGAACATGGGTGCACATATATCACTGTGGTATGATTCTTTTAATTCTTTGGGGAAGACACCCAGTAGGGGAATAGCTGAGTCAAATGGGACCTCTACTCCTACTTCTTTGAGATATCTCCATACTGATTTCCACAGTGGTTGCACCAGTCTGCACTCCCACCAACAATGGAGAAGGGTTCCTTTCTCCCCACAGCC
>NW_004624785.1:4453827-4468059 GCF_000247695.1 Heterocephalus glaber | reverse complement strand
ATAATTCCATTTTGGCCTCCTGTCACAACTGAGACCTCAATGATCCGGTGATGCTGTGATTCTCCAGGACAAGAAACATCCTGGGAGCTGAAAACATCCTGGGAGGAACAAACATCTACTCAGTTCCTCATTGTTCTTGGACTGCTACCATCTTATTTATGCAGGATGTACTGAACTCTCTGCAAGTCATTTGTTATATTTGTTTCTCCTGGTGTACTAAATAAAAGTTCTGGTAAACTGGGGGCTTTCATCTTTGCTGCCCAGAGCAGCACTGATCAGACCCAAAGCTCAGCTTCTTCTCAGTCTCATTTTTCTACCTTTCCTGTAATTCACCATGTGCTACCGTGACTCGCAAGAGACTAGGACTCACTGCAGAGGTTCTAGTAATGTCGCCTTTCCCTGTTCCCTACACCTGTCCTCTATGACTATGAGAATAGGCCTCCTTAGATCTCCACCTGTGTAGCCCAGTTGGGCTCAGTTGCTGCGTTCTAAAATCCATCACATGATTTATGCCAAAGATGTGGCTCACAGGTTGTCTTCAAACAACTGAACATTGGCAGGATACTGAGGCATGGCTGTTCCTGGAAAACACAAGACTTGTCTAATGGGCTATGAAGTCCAGGGGTTTCTGAGCAGCCTAAAGGTTTCTATCAAAGTTTTCTTCCTTCTATTTCGTCCAGTTAGGGTCAGACCTGTGTACATCATGATCTGCGGGTTCTCTCAGCCTCTTTTGGCTCCTCTCCATTGTATCTCATCCGGCACTTAGTTTAATATATTTCTGCATATTTAATCTTGTCTAGCTACTGACTTCTCAAGAGTATCTGAAATAACACTTCCTGCTCATTTTCCGTTCTGTTCTCTTCCCTTCCTATATCATTCAATCCTACAGCTATTTTTTAGGGAAAATAAAGTTTAGTGTCTGAACACAGTGTTGGCTGATGTGGTGTGTAGAAATCTAGTAAGTTGTGTATGGAAGTGACACACAATTGTGAATAAGAAATCTACTTGGAGACGTGTGGCCTGGCACAAGTTACTGGGCCTAAATGAAGTAAAGAGTGCATCTATGTAGGAGGAGCAGCTCAGCATGGGACATTTAAAGAGAATCAAATGAATAAGTAAATCAATAAATAAAATACACAACAGAAATGAAGATATCAGTGTGTAAGCATATGTACATTTATCCCTATCTGTGTCTACTGAAAAGGACTTAGGGCCACAACTTTCCCTGTCAAGAACCCTGAGTATTCCTAGCCCCCGAGCTTAGATTCTACACATCATTTTTTCCTTAAGAAAAGTAGGGAGTTTGTCTCTTTCTTTTTTGGATAAAAGACCTAGATCCAGGGATGGGATTACAAAATACAAAAACCTAGTACTTCTTGTCATAGTGGAAAACAAATAAATATTCATAAAATAGTGGAGATATGTTAGAAAAATAGAAAAGCCAGATTAATGACTTTCTCTGGCTAAACTGGGAACAAGTTGTGCATAGCTATAAAATTTTAAAACATCCGTGAAAACTTGATTAAATTAACAAAGTTTGGCAAGGAATAGAGTAGCTTCCTGGTTTCAAAACACCTAATGATATCAAACAGGAAAGCAGTGAATTTGCTATCAGAGAAGTCTGGCTGACAGCATCTAAATCAAGTGATCAAAATGAACATTAGAAATGGAGCAAAGCAAAATGTGTGTTACTTATGTACAATGAATACCGAGTATCGCTTCTGTTACATCTCTACCAAAGATGGACAAATAGAATCTAATTTCAAAAAATATCAGACAAAGCAGACTTGACATTTTACAAAATAACTGGCCTATAGTTTTTGTAAATATCAAAAAAAGCAAAGAAAGACCAACTTTTCTAGACTGAAAGATACTAAAGAGACATGACAACTAAATAAAAGGCTTGATTCTGAATTAAATTTTTTCTCTGTTTAGAAAATGGTGAAACTTGAATGGGCCTGATGATTAGGTGATGGAAATGTACCAATGTATTTCCCTTATTTGTCATAGTATTGTGGTTATGCAGAGAACATTTTTATTTTCAGAAAACACACTCAAAGCTTTCAAAGGTATTAAGATGTCAGATTGGCAGCATTCTTTCTGATGGTTCAGATAAAGATAGTAAACTTTACTTCAAACTGATTTTGCAAGCTTGAGATTATTCTAAAAAGTATTATCAGCAAAAGTTTATATGCCACTGAGTTACACAAAGCTTTATTTTAAAAATCATATGTTAAAAATAAATCATAAAAGTTGAAGCTAAAAGTATTGGGAGACTGTACTTGTAGAATTCATTTAAAGCTATTTCCAAACAGATGCAACTTTTTAAAAATCAGATAAATGCTTTTCCTTACTTTGCAATGCATCAGTATTATAAAATCATGTTACCATAACTTTTTAGAACATTTATAGCAGCTTTATTTGTAAGAGGCAAAAAACACATAAACAATCCAAATATCCAGTGATGAGTGGATAAAAAGTGATACATCTATAAAATGGAATACTACCCAGTAACAAACAGGTATCATCTACTTAATCCTAGGGCCATAACTTTTTAAAGATTTGTAGGGCCAGGGATATAAACAGGGTAACATATTTAATGGCAACACTGATTAATTGATATAACTTTTGGAAATACTATGTTGGGATAAGAAGTTATATTCATTCTCCACAGTTTCTGTAGGATAAATTACTGATCATGAATTTTTGTGTGACAATAGCTATAACATTTGCCTACCAGCTGTTAAACTTCCCAATAAAACATTGATTTGAACTTAAAGATTTTCCAAGAATATTATGAGAGGCTATCTTTACTCTGTAAATATATCTACAAGCATCTTTTCTCAATTTAATTTTGACTTGTATAAATATGGAATAAATCATGCTGTTCTTTGGTCGTTAGTATATGTAGGAAAATAAAAAAGAAGTAAGACTTTCCTTCAAAAAATTTCAAATCTTGGGGCTGGGGATTTAGCTCAGTGGTAGAATGCTTGCCTAGCAAGCATGAGGCTGGGGTTCGGTTCTCAGCACCAAAAAATTAAAAAACAAAAAGCAAAAAAAAATTTCAAATCTATAAAAAGACAATTCATTAATAAAAGCTAAATATCAGAGATCCATGCATTGTTTGGTTGAAACATGTCTACTACCACCAAAAATATGTTCTTGATCTGTATCCATAAGCAAAATCAGTAGCAGGGCTACAATCTCCCACAGGGGGAGAATATGTTCACTCTATGTTGAAAAATACATAGAGCCTTAATACAAAAGTACCTCAAGATATTTATTTATAAACAAACCAATAGTATACCAAGGGTAACTTTGGGCCCATAAGTAATGAACCTCAGATCTAAATCCACTTTTCTGAATTCCAGATTTACATAATTGTTATCATTAAATACAGAAAAAAATGTGATTTTTTCAAATTCTTAAATATTTTTTCCAAGTAATTCAATCAAAAATATTATTTATAAGGAAAAATTATAGGAAAGATCTTTGAGATTCCAGTCTGATTTTTCCCTAAACTCTAATATACATAAAATTTTCATACTATTAAACTGTGTAAATATTTGAATTCAAATAGATGCTCTAGATACAGAGTACCAAAGATAAAAATAGTGATTTTTTTTTTAAACTAATGAGAGGAAAGAGTATTGCCTGATATCCAGAGAAGCCACTAATGCAGAAGTACCCAAAAGAGCTCAAGTGTCATCAAAATAAGTATAGAAGTAATCAAACTCCAAAGAAGTGTATTTATTGATTAAGCACTATAAAAATAAATAATCCTGTTCTTATTACTTGTGTTCTAATCAAATGCCAACACCTTTTCATTTATTGCCTGAAAAATTGCAAGAGCCTCCTTAATTACCTCATCCACACTTTTTAATGTATTTTCTCAAAGGTCAAAGGAAGAAGTGTCCTCTTTCCCACTCAAGCATAATTTCTGGCCTCAAGCATATTCACTGATTCATGTCACCTGAAATTTATCAGGAGCTGATTCTGTTCCAGATGCTTCTGCGGGAGATAGAGAGCAGGGGTCTGACCTCCTGGAACTTGCTGGCCATCATGAATATCAGACACATTAAACTAAACGTGATGTGGGTTAAGGGAAGCAAAGCATAGGTTTCTATTTACTTACTAGAAGAGAGGAATGGATTCACCATAAAAAATGACAGATGTTTAAGGAGATAGATTTAATTTTAAAACAACACAATGTATACATACATAGAAATATCATATGATTCCCTGCTAATATGTGCAATTTTATGTTTTTAGGTATCAATTAAAAATAATTCTGAAGTATGTTGACTCTATATTCAATGTTTTGCATAATAAAAAAATTTTAGCTCTAAAAAAAAAGAAAGAAAGGCAAAGCAAGTAAGCTATGGAAACAGCAGGGAGCTGTAATCAAATGTACTACTGTAAAATAATTCCCAATGAACTAATGCTAACACTGAGGCCTGAAGGAAGAGTTAGTTGCATTCAAGTAATTACAGAAGTGGTACCAGAAATCCACACTGAGAAAAGAGGATGTTCAAAGACCTAAATGAAGTCAAGAAAAAAATAAATGGACTATTTCACACCTGAAATCACTTTAGTATGCTTGAACCAGGGAAGGGAGCCTGGTTGTTTTGTACTGGTTAAGGATGAGATTAGAGATGCAGGTTATAGGAGGAAGATTCAAGGCTTCTGTATAAGTCAAATTCAGGAGATTGAAATGCTTAGAAAAATAGGAAGTTATGTTTTTAGTTAAGAACTAACGCTTGTTTATTATTTGCATTTTACTATTTCCTCTGTCTAGTAATTTTTTTTTAATGCTGAGCAGACCAGAGAGAGAGTATTTTTTTTTTTTTTGCAGACTCCTCTCATCTTTAGGACTCTTCCCTATAGATTCCATTCCACTTAGCCTCCCTGAATATCAGGTGGCCTTCATCTCTTTGATTTGGTAAGGCTCCTTCTCTACCTAGTACCTCTTTGAGCCACCATCAGGACATGACCTCTACCTTCTCATTGCTTCCTTACTCATGAAAATCAAAGTCCTGAACTGCCACTTGTTTCATGTCTAAAAACAGATGACACATTTTGTCTCATTTTCTACTTGTTCATGGAGAAGAGTAAGTCTGGCCCCCACTACTCTACTGTGATAGACAGCAAGGACTATCAATGTTGTTTCTACTTAGATTATGTGCATATTTTGGAGACTTATGGATAATTCTCCCCTCCAAAACCACTCCTTTGCATTAAGAATCAAAGCAACTATTCAAAACTATTTCTAGTAGAAATTTCATAATAAATTCTAATTTATATTTACTGTATTCAGTTTCTTGTTGTAACATGATATTCAGTACATATTAAACATGATATTTAAAAATTATAAAACCAATTATACTTGATCTATTAAGTATATGCCAACTTCTGTGAACTTTTCCAAAAATTATTTTACTTAATTTTGAAAACTCTTCTAAAATAGAGCATGACAAGCTTGAATTTCTTAATGAGAATATATTCACACAGTGCCTCACCCAAATTCAAATAAGTAGTACCTGATATCATCTTTAATTAATACAGGAATGTCTATTAACAAAATTACCTTTCAGGAAAACTTAGTCTGTTGAAAACTATTTCCCTAGGTGATAATATCTTCCCATGCTTTTTAAAAATCATAGCCTGTTTTGTTTATATTTACATAACTATTTTCTTCTAATGCACTCAAAATGTTTACCCTTTTCCTAAGGACAAAAGTAAACTGAGAATCAATGCTCAACTTCAAAAACTACATTTTTAGTTCCAATTAAGGCTGTATCATGTAGAGCTGCTATTAAAATTATATCAAATTCTAAATTCAAATTTAAAATTGTTTCTGAGAACTGATAAGAGTCTAACATTTTATGTAGAACCATGCTGTGCTGGAAATGATTACTTTTTGCTTATATTTTTTTAAAAAGATGGAAGAAATCTAATATTTAAAAAGAGATGAGCTAGCTAGAATCAGAAACTCTCAGTAGCTGTATTTTTGTAAAGTTTCTTCAGATAAATTCCAAGTTCAAATAGCAAATTTATGTAGTATTGGAGAATATGGAGTTGAACATTATTCATTTGCCAGTATCAACACTTTCCTCTCAAAACCTCTGAAACTTTTATTGCCAATAAAAGCATAATTGGTTAAATTAGAAATAGAAAGCACAGCTTCCTTTGGACCTATTAGGCAACCACAGAATACTACCTACAACTAACATGATTTCTTTTTCTCTTTTTGTATTCTCATTTCTTTTTTTTTGTATTTTTAAATCTACTTTTTCTAGTATTCTTTTTTTAACTGTTGCATTTCTCTTGATGTTATCAGTGTCACACAATAGAGTGTCCAGTGTTTTGTTTATCCATAGCAATAGTTCTTGGAGTTGTTGATATAAATCAGAGGGGTTTTTTTCATTTGTAAAAACAAGCAGTAGGACAGGACAGATTTGTTCACTGGCCTGTAGTTTGCAGGTACTTCATCTAGATCTGCCTTCATTCCATTATTTCTATCTAAACTTCTATTTAAACTTCTCTGTTGGCATTTTATGCATAACAGTACTCATTTGCTATACATGTGGGTTATCAAGTCTTTTTAAAAATAATTTTTATGGTTAATTCTATATTTTCATTTCCTACAAGACAGAATAATTAAATGTGCTTTTTTATGTTGAGGAAGAGATAGAATTATGCCAAGAGATAGGAGAAAACAAAGGGAAGAGGTAATTATGATTACTACTTCTCTTGGCTTTATAAAAGTTCTTAGAGATTATTTAGGTCAAAGTTGCTTTGTTTACCTGGAACTAAGACTGATTAATGTATAGGCAATTAAAAAATCATATCAATATTTACATGAGTAAACAATTTAAAAGCAAATTGTATTTTTAGTTGAATCGTCAAAAAAAGTAAGTGACTCTAACATTGGTCAATTTTGGAAGGGAAAATATGTTCTATGTTGAACAGTAACTCTAATAACCTAGGGAAAACTGGCTAGCCATTTTGGAGGGATACTTCACTGTATTGTTCTAGTGAAGGAAAACAGAGGAAAAAAACAGTTCACAACAGTTCCACAAGTTAAAGATAACATACAATGCTTCTTGGGTGGTTGGTTTGTTGGTTGGTGGGCTTTCACCAAAATCTGTGAGAAAATTTCCAAATTTCAGAGCAGAAGAGGTTGGACTGAGAAGAATTTTTTACATACATGTAGACATACCCTGAAGCAGAACAGTGAAAAAGACTAGAAGGAGAAGGGAAGTTGTTTAGAGCAAATAGCATGAGAAGAAGGCAAAAACTGAGGGCCATACTACTTGAGAGCTCAGGTGACCAAGAATAATGAGAATGGAATGCAGCAAGTCACCCACTGATGCATTCCACACAGAGCCAGACTCCAGCCCAGTCATGGAAGATAGGGCTCTGAAAGCACTGTACCCTTTGCATACCCAGCAGACCCTCAAAGCCACTGCAGCCCTGAATATGGACAGCAATGGTTGCTGCTGAGCTTCTCGTTCTGGAGTTTGGATGTCTGAAATCTGGACCTCTGGTTTAGAAGATAGTCATGATTCAGCTGCTGCTGCAGCATAGGCAAAAATGGATGTGATGATTTCTGGGTCCTTGACTTTAGACAACCTCAAAAGGAGACCATACAGTTGTAAGTGAAGTATCTGAAATGCCTTCCTTACTAAGGTGGTAGTAGTAATACTACCGTAACCATCAGTTTGAGAGGCTAAACAATAACTGCAAGGAGCCATGTTCCATAAATGAAGACTAATGAAACCAGTAGCTGATCCAAAAGTGGCCCAAGTAGAGAAGCTTCCACCCATGATATCTTAGCACCTGAATCTTGTGTCCTCTATCTAGCACTGCTACTTAGCCATGAGAAAACAAATGTGAACCAGCAAGTGACAAAAAAAAATTCAAATAACCTCCAAAAGCTTCAGAGAAACCTCAGAACCTTACTATTTTTTAAAACTTCAAGTGAAATAAATTAGTGCTGACAGCTATCAATTCAGTGCCCACTAAATAAGACTTACTAGGCATATTATTTTATTTAAATATCAAAATATAAAACAGATAGTAGAATTTTTCCTAATTTACAAATGAGGAAACTGAAGTTTTCCAGATAATATAACAACCTCCCAAATTCAGGAGATAGCAACTAAAATAATTTACCATATCTAGTGATCAATATTTCTTTAATCAATTAACCAAGAAACTAGTAATAATAAAGAGAAACAGAATCTCAATTTCCCTGATGTTATATATATGTAATCTGGAAATATGAAAATGTTTAAGTATATTCACTGATATTTCACCAAAGATCTATGTGTAAATATTTTTATGTAGGCATATTTATGATACAACAAAATATCATGTGAATATCCTAAAATATCAACAGTATGGCTTTGCATTTGAAGACATGATATGTTAACTCTAAAAAATACAGCTATAACAAACTAGAATTATTAAGAGCTTATATAAATTCAAGATCAAAACCTTAATATTGTATAAGAAAGAAGAGAGACATTATCATAATGCTATAGCTAGATAGAGAATAGATAGTGCACAGGCTGGCTGACAGATAATTAGATATGCTGAGAAAAGGTGAAACAGTAGATTATAAAATACTCATAGAGTTTGGAGTAAGGTTGGAATATTTGTTTTACGTTCTCCATTTCCTAGATTTCCTGAGATACATACATTAACATAAATTAACATTTTCACGTATATAGATACCTAAATGATTAAATTGGTGTCAATGTGGTTTGCTCTCAAAATAAGTTATTTTTATTAAATAATTCCATTATAACTGAAAGTATCACTGTAAATAGTGCTACACAGTTTACAAAGGAGAGTCAGCTATTCAAAGTACAGTAAATAGTTCCTTTGGGTCTGCTATACCAAAACAAACAGAAAAAAAAATTCCTATACAACTCAGTGTTCAAAAAACACCTCTTTCTTTTTGGATAAAAGTAAAGAGCCATTGACTAAAAATTTGCAACTGCTTGTCACTTCAATTTATTGGATTTCTGCTGCTCTTGTGCTCAGTTGTCTCAGTCAAGTCTAGAAGAAGCAGGAGTTCTAATTGCAGAAAAGACGTAAAGGTCACAAACTCGAATGGCTTGTCTTGCCACCTTACAGCAGAGACAAAGGCATCCTTTGAGGGACATTTTGACAATTACCAAAGCAAACCACTGAGGGAAAACTCAAAAAAAGAGCTGCTGACTATTCTGATTTTTGAGACAAATTGATAAAGACAAGCATGAATGCATATTAGAAGGCATTTAATTAGGCCTTTGGCAATTTCCTTTTCAATTTGCTCTAAAATATTATCATTGCTATTTAGTTAATTTTTGGTTTTAGTGTATAGATTTTTTTGTACTATGGACAGTAATAACTAAATTTTATCTCTTCCCAATTTATAATAGACAATTTTCAGATATACTCATTTTCCAACTGCAAACCTTGATTTCCTCATAAGATCTCATATCTCAGAGGAATTAATTTATCTTGTCCTTCCCTGTTATCCATTGTATATTAAAAATCACTGTCATAAAACATTTTACAGTTTTTTGTCTATCTCCTCACCAGATTATAATGTCTCCACAAGCCATGTCTAATTAAGCTATACCCTTAACTGTAAGTATAGTTCCTGTAGGATTTATTAAATTAATGTGATCTTAATATGCAAGTTATGGTTTAGGCACATGACCATCAGTCACATGATGGCAATCTAACAAAATTGTGGAGACTCAATTTAGTTCATGTGGTATAATAAATATAATAGCATTATCTTAGTGATTGCAACTTTAATTATACTTTATCATCTCTCTTTATCCACTCAATACTCTCATGGCTCCAGTAGAACAGGTTTCATTACTCTAATTTTACAGATGAACACACAAAAGCTCAAAAAACTTCCTTGATTTGATCAAGTTTGTACATCAAGTAATTGCAAGACTGGAACTTGTATGTCACCATGGAATGTCTTGCTCTGTATACATACATTTGACAAAATCAATGTTCAATAAGTTTGAGGTGCAACATGGAAAAATGTGTTTAAATAAAATATTTATTAAAGTAAAAGATACATTTTCATTAATCTCTCTCAAAATACTACATCTTACTTTGAATGAACTGATCCTATCATTCTTGCCACTTTCTGAAGCAGCTCTGGAAGCCTTCTTTCATAAATATCTCTAGTGGCATTGTCATGGATGCCTTGACATACAGCATCAATTCAAAGTATTTACCTTTCATGGTCATTTTGACTTTGGGGAAGAGCCAGAAATCATATGGTGTCAGATCTAGGAAAAAAGGTGGATGAGGATACACCATTGTGTTTTCAGGAGCCTGCCTTTGCTTTGGATAGGACTGGACAGCAGCATTAATTGAAACTTTGATCACATCTTGTAAAGACACTCATGAAAGAGGACTTCTAGAAGTGCTCCAAAAAGTGGCAAGATATATGGGATAAATGTATTTGAAACAAGGGGAGTATTTTAAGGGGCATCAAAGGCAGTGTGTCTTTTACTGTAATATTTTTTAAATTTAAACTTTTACCATATTTTGATCACTCCTAGTACTTTAAAAGTATATTCTGTAGTAGAAAATTTATTTGTACAATGATTTAGTCTATGTTATATTTGTGAATCATATATGTACATATAAAGCCAGTTCAACCTTCAAGAAAATTTTATTTCAAATTCCATACTACTATAGTTGATAATTACATTTCGCCAATAATGCAAAGTAAACTCTTCAAAAATGAATGCATAAGAATAATGAACTCATTCTTTTAAGTGAACATGATCTCTCATACAAATCTTTAAAGAAGAAGAGAAGTTTTTTTTAAATATCAAGAAATCTTCAATTTACACAGCCAGAACACTTAGCCTGACTTTTATCTCTCAGATAAATTTGAGGAAAAATAGAAGTCTGGCAACTGCTGAAGTCTGAGTGCACTGATTCACCATGTTCCTGTCATATGGATAAATGATGAATGGAGGGTGAGAGAAACTGTCACATCATTCAGTTCAGTTTTGTCCAATGATCCCTGAATAAGCACTTTCACAATTTAAAGGAATATTTACATTCTGTTTAATTCACATATTCTGTAAGAGGCATGGAGCAAGAGAGAGGATCTGATCTCAAAATAAACTATAAAGTTATGCAAAATAGAAGGAGTAGGAAGATGAAGAGGAGGAGGAAGAGGAAGAAGTAAAAGTGAAGAAGCAGGGAGAAAAAGATAAGAGAGGAAAAAGAGAAGAAGAGAGGGAGGGAGGGAATGAGGAAGGAGGCTCAGATTCAATTCCATCACAGCTAATATCATTTTCCTCAAACTCAGTGTGTCATCATAACTGGCAAGCCTCACCTGTAGAATTATTTACTTCAGAAATATCTAATGAAATAATTTCTGTGCAGTTGAATAAATCTAAACCAGTATTGCAATCTACTGTACTGTTCAGTTTCTACAAATAAAAAGCAATATTCTACCTTGGTACTTAAGTCTCTAGTATAAAGGCACAATAAAGTTATATAATATTTCTATAAGTAATGTCAAATGCATATTGCTAATGACACTAATCTTTTGGATCAAAGGTCATTTTTATGACAATTTCATGAATCAAGGTGTGATTTTTAATTATTTTCACAGCCTGAAAAGGAAAGTCTAATTTTGTTATAAATTGTATACCAATTTTTATTTTAAAAGGCATTCAGGTGAGATCACTATTTAATTTTTTAATGAAACGAAACACGTCTTTGATATGAAAGTCCTTTTTCAATATCAAAGTAGATCAGCTTAAATTGCATTAGCATTATTTAATAGAGTTTAATATAAAATAGATTCAAAGCTAAATTATAATGTTTAGGGAAATAAAGATGTATTTTTCTAGGAAGAAAAATGATCTCCAAAAGTTATGAGTTACAGGGGTAAAGATTTAAATTTAGATGAAGATGGAACTTTTAATTATTGGAGGAGTTCCTCAGAGAAATGATCTCTCCACATGAACTAGATGGCTCTAAGTCACTGGAAGTGCTCAAACATTGGCTTAATTGTGACAACCAGTTGTGAAAAGCCTCCTTGATTTGATGATCTCATCCATTTCTGAAGCTTTACGTTTATCAGTCCATGAAATGATGGTTTGTCTTGGCCTTGAAATCACTTAGACTTAGGTTTTAATGGCTGCAACACCGAAACGAGTCACGTGACACGTAGAGAAGAAGCTCTCTGCACTGCTTTCCCTATTATAAAATGAATCTAGTAATTCTCCAAATAAATATAAGCATATAATGAAATAATGTATGTGCAAATGATTATCTTAAACTTTAACTCCCTAATAACGAGTATATACTTGAAAATGTTGAGGAGTGTACAGTTTATCCTAAGGACTTATGGCAGAAAATATATAGTCAAAGATACCTGATGTGCTAGATAGTCAATAAAGGAGATAGGATGGTGAGCTGTGAGCTATCCTCCCAACATGCCTATGGTTGTCTGTTGGCACCTCCAGGAATGTCTTCAGGTTCTAAGCTTCACCCACTGAAAAAGCAGGTCACTCTCAAGGTATGAAGACTTAAAGCACTGTGGCACCATCTTCAATTCTCTTATTCTTATTTGCTTCTGCTGGTTAACAAGAAAGCATGAATAATAATAATAATAATAAATTTGTCTTATTTATAAATGTAGCACCTTTAGTTAAACTCACTTGGGTAGAAAGTTAATGATTACATAACATTAAGTGATGGATGAACCTCCCATCTCTCAAGTGGATTCCTTTTTCAATAATAAGGCTTCATCAGAAAGCCAGCCCAAGTCCCATGGATATACCTGGGCATACAAAATATTTGTTGGAAACTGAGTTAATAGACTCTAGCTGAGCACAAGGGAAAGAATGTTTCAGTTTCTGTAGTTGCCATCCACTGTTTAGTTCTCTACTCATTTTGTAATCTGATTTCTGGGTGGTTTCACTCATTTTGTCCTGCTTTCCAAGCCAATAAGCATTGGTAAAACATTCAGGCATTTCTACCACTCAGTAAGAATATCCACTCACAGTTTTCAGTGGATCATAACCTTAGAAATGCTGAATACAACTTTGTTTCATTATTAGCTACATAAGGTTTTCCTTGTAGCAGCTTCTACACCAGTTCTATTACAGAGGCATTAGACCTTAACTGGACATAAAGTGATCTTCCTTATGGTACAATAATGAAACCACACAATTAAGCATCATCTGCCAACACCCATTTTGTCCTCCTAGTACAGGGAAAATCTCCTCAAATACCACAGTAAAAGGTACCACTATGTCATTGCTCTCTGAAGTCCCTTTTCATTCTTCTAATTTCCCAAATACCTCCCTATGTGAAGTCATAAACCACATAACTTGTAAAAAAATGATATATAAAGAATTTGATTTGGCTAGATGCTTTTCAAAATCCCAATCTGAAATACTTAACCAAAATTGATATATACAAACAGTACATAGTACCACATGGTATGTATACAGCAGGTGCTCAAGAATATAATTCCCATTACTATATTGCAGTCCAAAAAATACCCTATGTGGTAGTTAATCTTTTGTCAGTGTAACCGGGTTAAGGCATACCTACACAGCTGGGCAAACGTTTTGGGGACTATGTGTGAATTTTCAGAAGATACAAGCATTCAGATGCATATGATTAGTAAAGAAGATCCATTCCTACCAATATCAGTGGGCTTTATCCAATCTGTTAAGGGTCCAGATAGGACAGGATGGGGAAAGGCAACAGTAAATGTTATCTCTGTTCTGAAGACAGGGTATCCACTTTTCCTGTCATTGAACATCAGTGTTTAAGGTTCTTGGGCTTTCAGTCTCCAGCTCTCCTCAAAGCCATTTCCTCCACCACCACCACCCGCCATTAACCTGACACTGAGAATTGTACCTTTGATTCCTTTGATTCTACCCCCTTCAGATCCAGAATGATTTATTTCACTAGCTTTCTTGATTCTCTATCTTGCAGGGGGCAAATCACAGGACTTCATAAATGTGTGGGGTTGAATAACATAATAAATCTCATCTTGTATATCAGATTGGTTGGGTTTCCCCTGGAGAGCCCTAACTAAAGATACTGAATACATGAAAAATGTTAACATCAAGTTCCATGATAGGATAAGATCCTAGACCTTGAAGGCATGGTCCATATATTATTCTTTCTGTTCCACAATAGTACATACTGATTTTTTTT
>NW_004624785.1:4359064-4380542 GCF_000247695.1 Heterocephalus glaber | reverse complement strand
ACATGTAGCAGACCTCAGCATGTGATGCTGGTTTTGCATGCATCTGAATGTAAGAGTTATTATGTCATGAAATCTTCCATCCAGACTTTGAAAAGAAGTCTAGGAGGCCAGGAAGTATGTGGCAAGGTCAGAGTCCCTGCTAGAAGCCCTGATGGGGTGATGTGTGAACCTGTGAGAGTAAAGCCAAAGCTGCAGTGGAGGGCCCCAAAAGTTAGAAGTAGGAGGAACATGGAATACCTGCTGGGAGAGGCTACAGCCAGCAAGCAAAAGTAAAAGTAGTACATCCTTAAAGAGATGAGGAAAATTAGGAAGAGGTGAGGTCCCAGGGATCATTCTCTATCCATTTTCTGTTTTTAGGCCTCCTCTACCAAGTGCTCCCACCATGTCTTGTGCCATGATAAGCCCAAAGCAGTAGAGCCATATGACCATGGATTAAATACTTCGAAACCAGGGGGGAAATAAACCTTTCTTCTTTTTGATTTTTCTGTGTTTACAGAACTCATAAATGCCTTAGAGAAAACTAGGGATGATGATAAGTGATGCCACTCTACTGTCAGAAAGGTTCTGCCAGCTACCAACCATATCTATACAGTTGTAAATTTAAAGATCAGAAAATAAAATTAAGAGAATTTTTAACCCCATGGAGTCATGATGAATCAGACCTCCACCAGGAATTCATTTATTATCTAGCTTCCTCTGACCTTGACTTAAACCATGGGGGTAAGGTACTATTTCTGTATCCAAGGCATCAAGTTCAGTCGAGACTCTGTGTCTAACAATCATGGAACTATATGGGTGTTCCCCTCTCTCCAATGTATAATTATCTAAATATGGGTCTACAGTTTTCTTTTGTGGAACACTGAGGGAATTACTAATGAATATTCTCATCACAGCATTGCAGGGTCCTTCCTGATAGAGAACTAATCTTGCCTCAGGAGAGGGATTCCTTATCTGACAACTATCTCAGGTGAAGAACACAGTGGCTACATTCAGATTATCGATCATCCATTTGTGATTTCTTTTGATTATATGAATGAAGCTATATTCTTGCAGGTTGCCCATCATCTTGCTCTAGAAATCGATGTTCTATTAATCACTTCCAAAGTTCTTTGTGGACAAGACACCCATGCTACCTCTTTCATATTTCCACTCATTGTGGTAACTGTACCCCATCCTTGCTTCACCTAGTCTGTATTATTATGAAAATTTATCACCATTATTTTCAGGGAGCTCTAATCTAAAGAGGAGAGGCAGCACAGAGCTTCTCAATAATTATATTGTGCCTCTGAACATTGAATCCTTTATCTCCTTGGTAAATGGAATGTTCTTTTGCAGGACATAGTAGGCAAGTGTGTTTTCCCACTTTTTTTTTTTATCTATTCCAGCATATACACATTTCTGAGACTTTGGATTCTTTCCTTCTTTATCTCCCCTCACAGTTCTGTCAGTTTCTCTTCATTTAATGTGAGATATAACTTTTTGTACATTTCAAAGAGCCATCCCTGAGAATGCTTACCAGCATGTTACAGAAGAATACACCATATTGGTGGAACACACTTTGGTCGCATATCATCATGGAGTGATGCATATGCCCATGCACGTGTCCAGCTTTTGCTGGTATATATTAATTGTTCCTATAGGTCCATTCGTAGATAGCCCCTCACTTCCCTTAGAAAGTCTCACATATCTCATTAATTTGTGCTCTATTAGACCTAAGTGTCAGGAAAGGAGGTGGAAGTAGATGCTGACTGAGAACAAGCACTTCCTTTAAGATGTCTGCCTCACTTAAAACTTCTGCATGATCTTCAAGGAGAGCCAGAAGTTGGAAGATGAGCTAAAAGGAGCAATCATATAACATGAGGGAGCTGACTAGTTCTGCAGACCGAACAACATAATAGGGCTTTATAAACTCAAAGTCTTTTACTTTAAATTTCCTAAATATTCTGGCCTTAATAATCAGGGCCTCTTTCCTTACTAGGGCCTTTGTATTGGTGAGAAGACCTTTCAGCCATCAGAATTCTACCATTTCTTTTCTGAATATTCATGTGAATAAAATTCACATCAGAATCCTCCATTCTGTCTTCTTGCTGTAGATTAGGTTCTCTAGTTTTGAATGTTACCAAAAGTAGGTAATTGGTTATTCTAAGCCTATATTGATCTATTTTGAATGAAACAGTTGCATTTAGTAACTCAATTCCATAGTCCTCATAGTTTTCCCTTCTCTCTCTTAACTGACCAGAATTAGTATTATCTGTTAATATGCTTCAGTCCACCGCCTGTAAACATCTTAACAATTGCACCATTACACCTCGCCAGAGGCAATCCAGCCACCACTTTATAAGCTCCTCATTGTCAGAGAGCTGGCAAATGACTTCTTACAGGGATTCCATTGGATCTTGAGTCCTAGGACCTTTATTTAGTACTAGCTGCCTTCAGAAGAATAACCTGAAAATAGACTGAGGCAGAAAACTGTGTGCAGAAATTTTCTAGGCAATGACAGAAAATAGAGTTGGAAAGAACTAAAGGAATCAAAATTAGGTAGAGAGAAAAATTGATCTTCAAAGGAGTTACAATAGAGGCCTCAGAACATCCTGAGAGAAGAAGCACCTCATACAGGGGCAAAGGGGCTGTGCCTTCATCAATACAGATCCAGCTACAGGACACCCCTGCAGGAGAGAAGAGAGTTAATTTTAAGAAATATTGTTCCCTGAGGCTAAGGGCAACACAATGAAGGACACAGCTGTGATCTCGCCACAGCCACTATTCTCAGCAACTGTGAGGTGACTGCACAGGCTCTGATAAGAGAATCCAGGCAGAAGGTCACAGTATCCACAATTTAACTACATCTCTTCCTTCAGATTTCAGTTTACTCACTGCTCTGTCTGGGAAGTTTTCCCCATCCTCGACTCCTCCTCCTCCTCCCCTACCACATATCACACTCTGCCAAACTGGGTTAAATTTCCTTGTTATGTGCAATCTTAGAATGCTGCATTTCTCTGCACAGAATTTATCCTATTCTTGATATATGTTTATTGGCATGATTATTTGATTAGTTTCTCTTCACCATTAAATTGTAAACTTTTGAAGGTATACAGTATGACATGTTTCTCCATCACTGTACCACCCACGCTCATTCAATATTTATTTGAACTAATATTACATGAATAACTACCATGGATGTTGCTTTCTGCAGCAATGTCATCACTATATGATAAAGTCACTCCAGAAGCTATTATAAAGAATAAATTTTGGGTAGGAAGCATAACAACTTTCAAAGCCTGTGAAGAACTGCACATGAAACTGTCAGAGAGAATGAGACAATGACCCAACCTCATAATACTGTCAGGGTAACTTCTGAAATTGGAAATAGAATAGATGTGATCATCACATCCCACATTTTAAAGAAAAATGTACTAAAAATATCAAATACTGGAAAGGATGCACCAACAGGAGCTATCATCGATTGCTAATGAGAATACAAAATCATACGGTACTTTGGAATGCAGTTTGGTGGTTTCTTATAAAACTAAACTGTATTTTTAATTATACAATTTGGCAAACAGTATAAATCTTCCCTATGCTATTTACCCAAGAGGGCTGAAAACTTATAGCCACACAAAAACCTACACCCATTTGTTTATAATGTCTTTGCTCATACTTTCCAAAATTTAGAGGCAACCAAAATGTCCTTCCATCAGCAGTAAATGGATAAATAAACTATGGCACATTCTGACTAATTAAATATTATTTAACACTAAAAATAAATTGTATTGAGCCATGAAAATACATAAAGGAAACTTAAATGCACATTACTAAATGAAAGAAGCCCATCTGAGAAAGTTATATACTATACAATTATTGTGTGACATTCTGACAAAGGCAAAACTATAGACACTGTTAAAAGATCAATAGTTGCCAGGCATTTGGAGGGAAGCCTGAGTAGGAAGCACACAGGATTTTCAGGGCAATGAAGCTATTGTGTGTGATCTCATAATGGTGAATGTCATTAAAATTTGTCCAAAACCATAGTGCACACACCACCAAGAGTTATCTCTAATGTATGCCATAGACTCTGTGTGACAATGATATATTGTCAGTGTAAGTTAATCAGTTGTAATAACCATACCACTCTGGTTGAGAATATTGGCAGTGGGCAGATTATGAATGTGCGGACTCAGACTACACAGAAAAATCTCTGCAACTTTCTCTCAGTATTGTCATGACCATAAAACTGCTCTAAAAAGTCCAAAAACTAGATGTACTGAAGTTCCACGAATGAAAAATCATATTTATAAAACTATGCTTATTTGATCTTATACGACTTGAGTTCACATTCTAGTTTCATATTTGGTGATCATGGTGATTATAAATAAATTTCTGACCATTCAGTGCTGGATGGTTCAGCGTTGTACTTCATGGGATACAAAGAAGGTTGGTCATACACCCCACTTTATCTTATAAGGACCTTACTATGCCTCATAAGGCTTATACTTCCATTTTAATGTTTTCTACAAGAGACAAAGCTTGCCATTTGGCATTTCTGAAATATGCATTTCCAGAACTGTTACTCCTAGAAAAGAATCTGTGCTTATCTCAGATAACGGTAAGAGACGTGTGAATAGAACATTGATTTGAACAGTCAATGTCATGCTTTGTCACCCTGAATTAAACGGTTATGTTTAAAGATTAGTATAGCTCCTAAGGATAACTGAACTAATTGCTAAGGGAAACTGACGAACTCAACCTGCTGAGTGTTTTGTTATGTAACAAGTCACCTCATATTCCAAGTAGTATTAAGTAGTGTTGAATTATCAAGTGGACCACATCTCAGTGTTTCCTTGAGGATCTGATAAGCCATGGAGTGTATTCCACATGTGGTCTTGACACTCATACCACACTGCTATCACAAGGTTTAGTATTTTCTATGAGTTTTGAAACTGAAAGTATTTTATTTTGACTCAATAAATGTGCATAGCAAGTGTTGCAGGTGTTATGTGTCTTTCACAAAAACTTGAAGACAACTTGAAACTTGTCTTGCACAAATTTGTCTTACACAAGTTAACATTTAGGTTTGGGACACTAGAATTGAAAACACAGGTTTAAAATCACAGGACATCTGAAATAAAAGTGGAGTTGCTCATCTCTAAGCTACTCAGTTGCCAGGTTACTTTCCCACAAAGCATTCAACTGCATGATCACTGTGAGAATCTCCCGTGGAGCCCCTAGAGTGTGCTGTTCTATGACATCTGACAGCCAATTCACCATGAGAAACCCATAGTAAGATTCCTATGATTTTGAAACTATTAAAATTAAGATAACTTGTAGCTGTGTAACAGTCTACATGATATAGACTTAGACTCACAAAACTGTCCCCACTTGGAGGCTAACTTATAGTACTTGATTATGTCAGAATGATATGTGTCTTGGGAGTGCTGGGAGTAGTGCTGTGAAAATCTGTGTGCAGAGCCTAAAATTTTCTTTTGTTCTACGACATTAATGGATTGCTTGGTCTGTAAACTGGTTTCCTTATTTAATCCAAATACCCACTTCAATGGAAATTACCCTACTTTAACTGATGACACCCCAAAAGTACCAACAGACGTTGCTGCAGCTCAAATGATTGTGTGTGTTCATTTATTCAGTAGCTATTTTCACTGTGCAGCTCTACTTATTTATTCCAAAATAAAAACAGATGGCATACTCTCTTCAGCTTCAGGCTATTCTAACTGCTCTTTGCTGATGGCATAAAAGTTATTTGCAAATAGATTTTTCTTTATAAAGAAAAAACATTGTCAAGGTGTCCAAAAATCTATAAATCACTGTGAGAATTTAACTTACTACAAAGGCTAATAGGATTGGGCCCAGAGAGGATTGGCCTAGGGAGGCCCAGGAAGATATTTTTCTGCTATTTACCACATCAGGTTCCTGGATTAAACTTCATCACATTTTCACACCAACTTAAAGCAATGAGTTGTTATACAAGAATTAATGACAAACAATGGACACTTTTAAAACATTTATTTCCAAACCTAAGGTACAGAACATAGCACTAAGAAAAGTAAATCTTACTGATTCCTCTATTTCCAAATGAATTTCACAAAGCATTGATTATAAACCATAACAATGTCTTTAAATATCTTTAAATATAAATAACTTCCTCTTAATTAAAAAAATACTATCACTGCTAAAGAAATGACTGACTTGACAAGGAATACCAGCCTCCTCGGGGAATGGAGGGGTAAGGATGGCATGAGTTGCATTTGACTTAACCACCACATCAAGAGTAGAGCTGTGTGATCATTGAGATAAAACCATTTGAAAGTGAGCTATTTATTCCGTGAATCTACAGTAGTTCTGAACCAAACCCTGTGAACTGTTATCATTGTGCTGGTTTTGCTGAAAACTTTTATAACTTGTTTTTACTTCACTTGTAACTATAGTCTAGCATTCAGATAGTCATTTCTAAAATATATTGCCACCTTATTGGTACTTTTCAAATAAAAGGTCATTATACCTTGTACTTTACTGATACTTCCCTTATTTAGGTCACAAGTTAATAATAAAAAAAAGTTCCAAATAACCTAATTTTCTTCAAAGCCAATAATGTTCTGCTAATTCTAAAATTGGCTCATTAACGTCTGAATGTTCTTACTTCTTTAAGAGTTAGAAATAATAGTGCAAACTTGTTTAGTAGCAGCTCAGTTCCACCAAGCTTCACAGTAAGTGTTACAAAGACTGATTCTCTTCTAGTGATGTGTAAGGACAGATCCCTCAGTTCAGCTGTCAAAGCATTACAATTTTAGGGCAGTCCCAATGTTACTTTCACCAAGAATTGATTATGAATGGGCCAGGGATTTAGCTGAGTGGTTTCGCCGCCTGCTGTGCAAGCGCAAGGACCCAAGTTCGATCCCCGGTACCAAAAAAAAAAAAGAATTGATTATGATATTCAAGATATCAAAAATAGTGCAGCCACTCTGAAAGCAATGAGGAAGTTCCTAAAAATGTTAAGCATACAGTTACAGTATGAGAGCACAATTCCATGTCTAGGTGCACAAGAGAAATAAAACCATGTGTCCACAAAAATTATATATGAACATTCATAACAGCATTATTCATAATAGCCATATAGTAAAAAGAAACTAAATGTTCCTAAACTAGAGAATGAACACAATGTGACACAGCATACAACAGAATATTATTCCAACATTTTCAAAAATGAAGTATTGATAGAATGAATCTAGAAAACACTTTGGTATGTGAAAGAACACAATCACAAAGGAACATATACAATATGAGTCTATTTAGGTGAAATGTCTACAACTGGTGGCTCTGTAGGAATAGAAGATAGATTCATGCTTACTTAGAACCTGTGAAATAGTATAAAGGTAGACACTAAAGGGGAAAGTGGGGCAGTGATTGCTAAAAGGCATGAGTTTCTTTTGAAGATGATAAAAATTATCTATTTTTTGCCTTTTTGACTTGGAGGTCTATTCAT
This sequence comes from Heterocephalus glaber, assembly GCF_000247695.1. The sequence goes on along the minus strand of NW_004624785.1, from coordinate 4,373,047 downwards.
ATTAATTCTTGGATTGTTGTTTCCAATTTTCTATGACTCTTAATAACTGTGTACTAAAAATCACAGAAACATATGCTTGAATTTAGTAAATTTTATTATATTATTGCTATCTCCATATAAAGATTAAAGTGAGTATTATTTATTGTGCTTACTATGAATCAAACACTCCATTAAGAAGTTTAAGCACATAAAATTATTTAATTAGTACAATGCTTTTATAAATGAGGAAATCAAAGCTGAAGATCAGAAACTAGTGGAATAATTCTATTTCACTCTATAAATAATAAGCTACATAGTATGATCAATAAATAGACTGTTATTTAAAATGAAGCAATTGTTTGTTCCTTGTCCCACAAACTAGGATAGCTTTCAAAGTAAATGTACATGGTGCTAACTCTTTAAAACTGCAAAATGCAGTAAATTTCACTCAATTGACTTTGTGCTGGACACTGTCTACATGACCAGAATAGTCTGGGAGATATAATTTTTATTTAAATGATCTTTTAGTTTTAATTGGTTCAGATACCTGGTTTTTTAAAAAAGAAATATTTAGGATTCTTTTAGCTCAAAATGTTATAATGGAAAGGAAACAATGAAATAATTGAGAATAACATATAACATACACTTTTCAATCTATTAAATATTTAATAAAAATATAATTTCAGTGCAAACTATATTTTTAAATATAAAAATCTGCCATTACCTTTGACTTGATAATGGGAAAGATAGAGTAACAAAGAATAAAAGAATCTGAAATTACCACTTTGCTCTCTCTCAGCTAAGGATTTCCCCTATTCTGATTTGGGAGAGTCACTTTACATATTTGCATACATATTTTTCACACTAATTTCCCCTGAAAGTCCAGTAAACTCTATCATAGGTAAAATGTTAAGGTCACATTGATAGAAGTTTGAAGTACCTGGATTGAGCACCCATGGTGTGTTGTTCCAAAGACCACAACCTTTCTTCATGAGGCTACTATTCCATGCACAATATTTTTTGCCAAAAATAAGTGCCAGAACTTGAAATTAAAACACATATAACCAAATGATGAATCCAAATGAAAAAGAAGACAATTCATTATTCTTTATGCAAAATTTCTACAATTTAGCCTCTCTTGTCCCATGTATTTTCTTTCCTAAATATTCCTTTACTAGCCAAAGAGGCAGAACTTTTGGGTATCTTTCTAAACATTCTATGTCACCAAACATAAGGCCTAAACATAAGGCCTTATCACATTAAAATTGTATTGTTGGATTTTACTCAATGCAGATTTGTGTTGGTGGCAATGTGAAACATCTCCATCTTCAATTTTATCTTTATTAGTTCTGTGATAAAATTGACAAACACAGCCCTTGACCGTGAACCTAACTGGTAAATAGTTCATCCAGTTACATCTATTTTCTATTTTCTAGCTTGTCATAATATGATAATTATTGTCCTGTAAATAACCAAAATTATTATCTTTGAAGAGAAAATGCAATAACAATATTTAACAATAACAATACTTTACATCTTATTTTTGCCTAACCTATTCAAAAATAAATAATTTACATCCACTAAGCATTGGAGTGCTTGACTACAAGGTTAAGTTATTTTTTAAAGATTAGTTTGTCTGTGTTTCAATGAGATAGTTTAAAAGCAGCTGAAAATGTGTGACTTCAAGGAATTTAAAGTAATATGCAAAGCTGGGCATGGTGGTGTAATCCCAGCACTCCAGAAGCTGAGGCAGGAGGATCACCATGAGTTGGAGAATAGCCTGGGCTACACAGTGAGTTCAAGACCAGCCTGAACTACAAGGCATGATCCTGTCTCAAAATATAAAGTAAAATAATATGCAGCCTATTACATTTTATTTTAATTGCGTAGATATCTCAACAAAGTCTCTTAAGCTTCAAAGTTTCAAAGAGTTCAAAATTAAAGTGGCTGTTCACTTAGTCATGCTCGTTCCTTCCTACTCAATATTTGTGTGGATTTAGATTTAGTATAAGGGGCAGGAACCAAGTGAGGAATAAACATGTGGTCCCAATATGATAATAAATTTTTCAACTAATATACTTAAATATATACATTTAGCTTATAAACCCTCAAAAAGGATAAAAATATAAATATAAGGCATAGTTTGCAGGAGTAGAGATTAGAAGGGTACTGAACCTTACAATCTACTCATCTAGTGAAAAGATGTGATACAAGATTGTTACTGCACCACCCAGGAGCCTGCCTTGTACTTGTTACAAGAGTCTGCGAAATTTTAATTACCCTTTATGGTTCACTTATAATATTTACAATGAACTAATATTTGAGTTTTGCCTGCTCTCATAAGTTATAATTCCAAGAAGCTTGCTCATTTACAAATTTTATAAAGTGGACAATAATTTTGAAAAATATTTAATAGACATAAAAACTATATAAATAAGTCAACTTTTTCTAGAATATCTTTATTGAAAAAAGAGAACCAAAATTATTTTACATTATTATTACTTAGATTTCACCTCAAACCAATTATAAATATTTCAAATTATGGGTTATTTCATTCTGTTTTCTGACACTCATTATATTTGACCCTAAATCATTTTGTTACAGAGAAAATGAATTCATTTGGTTCACTAGTCTTAGCTATAAAGCCTTCCACCAAGTATATATGAGTGAGCAGAGAGAGACAAAGAGGTAGTGCAAAAAGATGAAGTAGGAACAGAATTTTCAATCTCCTAATTTATATATGGGCAGCCTTCCCTATGTATTTACCAAGTGAAGGGGAAATCATAAGAAAAAAGCAATATAGATCTCAGGTAGGAAGAGATAGAGATAGAGATAGAGACAGAGATAGAGTGAGAGAGATTAGGTAAGATTTGCTAAGTTTTTTTGAAAACATTCATTTAATTTTTCACTATTTTAATATTATGTTTAAAAACAATGTAATTTGTTTTCTGAGATCTAAAACTCTTTTGTTTATGCCTTAGGCTCTTCCAAGCACAGGATCATATAATCTATGATTAGGGATAATTTGATTTTTGAATTTTTTCTTTCCTATTCTTTGTTTTATTTTTTTTCTTTTGCCTAATGGCTCTAGCTGAAATTTCAAATATTATATTGAAAGGAATGGTGAGAGTCGACACACTTTCTCTTTCTTGATTTTAGAGGAAATGTGTTCTGTTTTTCCCCATTCTGTATGATGCTGGCTATGGATTTGTCATACAGAGTTTTCATTCAGTTAAAATTATTTTATACCTAGTTCCTTCAGGGCTCTTATGATGAAGGAATTTTAAATTTTGTTAGTTGTTTTTATGCATCTCTGAAAACAATAACGTGATTTTTATCCTTAATTTTATTTGTGTCAAGTAGTATTATGTTTGTTGATTTGTATATTTTGAAATATCCTTGCATCCACAGAATGAAACCAACTTGATCATCGTGTATGATCTTTGTAACATGTTGTTGAGTTTCCGCTTGTGAGAATTTTATTAAGGATTTCTGCATACATATGTATCAAGGATATTCATTTTCTTTTTTGGCCTGTCCTTAACCTGTTCAGATAGCAAGGTGACATTGGCTTCACAGAATGAGTTAGGAAGTATCTTTTCATTCTACTTTCATGGAATAGTTTGGGAAGCATTGGGATTACGTAGTTCTTTGTTTACATTCTGGTAAACTTTAACACTGAATCCCTCCAGTCCTAAGGTTGCCTTTGTTGGGAGAGTTTTTATTACTGCTTCAATCTGATTACTTTTTTGGTATAAGTAGGGTTTTATAATATCCTCTTGGATCAATTTTAGTATTTTGTATATATCTAGAAATGTATTCATTTCTTCTGGATTTTCCAATTTGTCAGAATATCCTCAAAGTAGTTCCTACAGATCTTGTCAATTTCAGTGATGTCTGTTATAATATAGCCCTTTCGGTCTTTAGCTGTATTAATCTAGGTCTTCTCTCTTTTAGTTAGTTTGGCTAAGAGTTTGTCAATGTTACTTATCTTTTCTAAAAGTCTCTGTTTTACTGATCCTTTGCATTGTTCTTTTAGTCTCTATTTCATTCATTTCAGCTCTGATCCTTATTATTACTCTCTGTCTACTGATTTTCAGTTTGGTTTGTTCTAGTTTCTTTTTCTTCTCTTAAGAGGCATAGAGGGATTTATTAAGCCAAAATTTAAAAGGACACATTCAAAGAAATAGATACTGGCCCTCAAGAGAGAGGGTCATGCTCAAGTTTGGAGCTAGAAATATTCACATGTCTTTGTGGTGAAAATCTGTGGAATTTTTGAATCTACAGGAAGTTCTATCTTAGTCTTAGTTTATGGGAAAAAAGATGCCCTACCTACAGAAAGATAATGGCCTATTTTTCAGATGAAAATCATGGGCCCCACCTTAAGTGTATGATCTAAGATATCTTGCCTAAAATTAATCTTTGAATGTTGCTTCTGTAAGGCTTTGAAATAAACAATTGAGTTAGTGCACTAACTTGTACTACATTAGTTTCTAAAAATGTAAAATTTGTTTCATGTCATAAACTAAATTAAAAAAGAATTGGTTATGTAGAGAAGTAGGTTCTTACTAGACTCTAAGGTCTATGAAGTTATAGCATGTCATTATATTAACCACTGCATCCACACCACCTAGAAGAATATCTAACACACATGGGTCTTCATTATTTATATGTTACATTGTTTTGTTACAGTTATTTATTTGTGTGTGAACAATTCTTGTACAAGTATAGTAAAACTGCATGTGCTTACCACATACCAATTAAAATTTATGGTAATCTAATTGCAGAGACTAAAATTTATGCAAGAGTTCTGAAAAAACATTTGAAAAGCAAACTAAAAGATAAAGTATTGACTTCTTTAAAAGAATAAAGAGACTAAGACTTTGTTTCCTTTTTTTCCTTTTCTCATATTTATTCCTTTCCCTTCTTTCCTTTCCTCTACCTCTCCTGCTTCCCCTTCCCTTTCCCCTTTGGATCTTTTCTTCCTATTTCACATTATATATTATACATATTGATCCTCATTTACACTTTCAGTTTCTCACACCAGAGAAACTATGCGGTGTCTAAACATGTGTGTCCTATTTATTTCACTTAAGAGTATGACCTCAATTTGCATCCATTTAGCTATAAATGTTCTCATCTTTTATGGCTTAGTAGTACCCAAATAGATAGGGGTGGAAGGGTTGAACGGAGGGCAGAGGAATGGGGGGAAAGTAAGAACCAAGATATATCATGTAAGGGTACAACTTTCCAATGATGAATGTCATCATGTTATTTACCTAAAATGTACTGGTAAACTTAATGCATTTTTAAAAATGTATAAAGAGCCTAAATAGCTTCAGAGACTTTTAACATCTCTATTCAGAATGCTCTAATTACAAATGCACCTTCAATTAAAGCTAACCTTAAAAGGTTCTATTTGGCAAAAGTTTCTTTCAAATACTCCTTATTATTATAGTAGATATTTATAATTAAAATAGCCTGCAAGACAATCATCTCTAATTTAGATTGACCTTTCCAAAAATAACCTTAATTACTGAAATTTTGCTTAATAAATTGTTTTAACATGTCGTTTATTCTTTCATGTCCTATGATAAACAAGGAAACATACTTATAGTCTTAGTTGAATTGTATTTCATAATCCAAAAGACAATCTTTTATCTATTTTATAAAGGGTGCAAGGATAGAAGAGAAGAATAAGCCACAGTGTAGTAAAGATACTGTGTGGTTGTACAAAGGCAGGTAGCCTCACTAGGTGACAGGATTTGCACAGTGCATGTCAAGCATGGTTGCAGTTTGAGAATGCATGTTAAATGATTAGGTCCACCACTCCATTGGGCTCAGTGGTTTTTGCATACCTAGTATTCACTTCCTCTTTTTTCATAAATAGCATTCTAATTACACTTTGGCAATCTTTCTTCCCAGTTTGAGTCTGCCTTGGTAGAAAAATTCAATTCTCCTCCTGCACATGAAGAGATAGTACCCTTAAACTAGGCTAAGTCAATGAGAAACTCGCTCCCTAAAATCTGCTTCTTCAGCAAGATACAGAAAAGAATAGATATCTAGTTTTCCCAATTAATAAACTCTTATTATGACTATCCTTTCTTTTACCCATAGATCCCTGCACTTTTACCATCTTTCTTTTTTGAAATTCATACTTCTTGTTTTCCTCTTACTCTTTAAGCTATCCTATACTCTTCATCTAACTCCTTTTTACATGTTTCACCCTAAAGAATATTCTTTTGTACACAAAGAACCTCATAACAAAATGTCTGCCCAGAAAATTGGTTAATTTATCAATTATATGCAATGTGTAAGATTCTAAGTCTGAACTTTTCCACTAGCTTTTGTTGGGGCCAAGAAACCTAGGGGGATTTAATTTGTAGGGGGATTTCAATTAATTGAGATTGAATCAAAGTGACAAATCAAGCACAGTAATGCGCTCTTCCAAACATTAGACAGAAATTATCCTCAAACACAAAAAGATATTTTTAAGAGGTCAAATATATTACATTAAAATATAAAAAGTATACCACTAGTAGTCTTGAATATTTTAGGAATTTTGGAACAGAAACAATAAGAGTCTAAAATGATAGAGAGGGAAAAAGGAAAGAAAATATAAACAACAGCTCCTATATAATTACAAGTAATTCTAATAATAATCCAAATTCAGAGCAAATCAAGAACAAAGACCTGAGTCAACCCTGGGGTGATAAAAGGTTATTAATTGAAGTATTGATTGGGGCCAACTGAGCCAACTGAGTTCCCAGCTGGTCATAGAAACATCTGCTCGGAGTTTAATATCTTACAAAAAATCCTTTTTAAAAGTGCTCTTAGGGGGCATGTAGGAACTATAGAGAAATTTTACACAAATTCCTTATAGTGCTAAAACCAAGATGAAAAAGAAGAGAGCATAAAAAGAAATAGAATTCTGACACAGGACCTTTATAATAGAAAATAAGATATTGTAATAAAAAAGATAAAAAACTGCTTTCTATGGCTTAGTCCTCATACTGCTAGAGTAATTCAAGTAAAGAATTAAAAAAATGCTAAATATGGTAAAATTTCAGAATTACAAAAATGGGGGAAAATGTCTCAAACTTCCAGTGATAAAGTGGATTTGTACAAAAGAATGATTATTATAAATCATCAAAAATTCATTAGATACAATAAGAAGTAGAAGGTAAAATATAGTATCTCCAAAATTCTGAGATTAATTTTAATATAAAAATCAATGCAAAAAGTTAATAATAACTTGCACAGAGATACAAGAAAAATTTTCCAGGTTTTTTTCATTGGGCAAGTATCAGTTGAATATTTGCTAGGTTCTAGGAAGTCTATGAGTTCATAAATATATATCCATAAACAAAATGTATAAAATTTCCTACCTTAACAGAGCTTGTATTGTAGTGGCAGAAAATGAACAGGTTGAGTAAAAGTCTGCATGCATTCAATCCCCACTTCTGGTACCAAATTTCTGTCTTAGTTGCTTTTTCTCTCGTTGTTGAGACAAAATACCTGACATCCAAAGTTAAAGGAGGAAGGTCTATTTAGCTCATAGTTTGTAGAGGTTTCCATCCATAGTTGAGTTGGCTGGCTCCAGGGCTGAGTGGCACATGGCAGAAGGGAATTGTAGAGGAGAAAGATTTTTCCATGTATAAGACAGGAAAAGCAACAAGGAAACCTTAATAGCATCTTTCTTCCTCTTTTATCTTATCCAGACCACTGAGATTAGGGTGGTGCCAAATCAATCAGTGTACTGGTTTAGTAATCATATGCGGTTAACCCCAGAATCACACATTCTATATTCAACCACCTTTGAAAAAGCCCCTCCTTATTTCCATGCGGCTCTGGGGGAACATCTAAACACAGTCCATAACATTCCACTTCTGACCCCCCAAAGACGCATGAACATTGTTTTGTGCAAAAGTCCATCTCTAAGAGTTGCCAAAGTCTTAACATTTTTAGCATTGCTGAGAACTCCAGGTCCCAACTCTCCTCTGAAATTTAAGGCAAACTCTTAGCTGCAAGCCCTTTCATAAATGAAAAGAAAGTTAAATACTTCCAACATTCAATGGCACAAGATAGACATTTCCATTCCAAAGGTTACAAAGGTTCCCAAAGGAATGGGAACAAAGCAAGATGAAAATCCAGTAGGGCAAACTTTAAATCCCACACTTCCAGATTGCCAGCTGCCCTGGCAATCTGTGGCAAGTTGTGAACTCCAAAGGGCTTGGGCTGCTCCACCACTACAGCACTTCTGGTGGCAGTACATCCCATGGCTTCTCTCTGGGGCCAGCTCTACTCCATCTTTGCAGTTTTCCTTGGATGATCCAGTTTCTGGTTTCTCCAAAGTTTTGGGGTCTCCATTGCACCTTTGGCTTTATATACAGCTTCACACACTGCCCACTCAGAGGCACACTGCCTCATCTCCCAGGCCTTCTGAAATGTGGGTGGAAGCCTTCTTGAAGCCACAGCTTTGCATTCTGCATGCTGCTAAATCCAGCACCACATGGATGATGCCATATGGGTGATACTGTTGTCAGCTGGACCACTAGCCAGACTTCCTTCTCTCTTGGTTATAGGGGACTAGGGCCTATGAACCAAACCCCAAGGAACAAATTCTCTAGGCAGCCACCATTCTGAAACTTGGTGCTTTGGGGCTCACTTCTCAAAGCAAAGTCTTTCAGTTTTGCAGTTTTGAGTCTGCAAAGGGTGGAATTCTATTACTTCTTATGATGCCCTCAGGCAATTTTTCTATTCTTCTTTTCCTTTTCACCAATTAAGATCTCCTCTGCTCTATCTTTATAGGCCACAACTTTACTGGAGCTTCCATTATGGCCAAATTTGAAACGTTTTTAATCATTCTGCTTTTCTGTTTGGTCTTGATTCTCAACATAAATCTGGCTAAAAGCCCCCAACAGTAGCCATGCCATTGCCTCAACATTAGACTGCCTTGACATTTCTTCTGTCAGATTGATTAGTCTGCTGCCCTTAATCTCAGTCTCAGACAAAGTCTCTGGACATGAACAAACTGCAGACAAACTTTTTGCCAAGACATAACACACACCATTTGGAGTCTATCAGCCAATGTAGTCCTTCCCAGGAGAATTCTCCTGAGCCTGGTCTTTACTGGCTTTCTAGTCTTCTGAGCTCTGGCCAGAATCTCCTGTGCAGTACAGCCTAAGACATTCCAGCTCTACTTTTTCAGCTGGCATCTCCAAATCTTTTCTAATTCTTCCCCTTTCCACAAGTCAGTTTCAAAGGCTCTTGAGCCACATGACCAGGCAATGTCACAGCAATGACCCCACTTCTGGTACCAAAATCTGTATCCATCAGGACTTACCAGTGAAATAGAAACAAAGCAAGATATACAAAATATATATAAATTTACAAGATTGGCTTACAATTGCCTCTCACAGAGTCAGATAAGGAAGTATAATGGGTCTGTCTGCACAATGTAGATTGAAGGATTATTTGAAGGTCTGGAGCTCACTGCAGTGTCCTGTGCAGTCTATATCGGGAGGCTGATGGGTTTTTGATGGAAGGGTAAAGAGTCTACACTAGAAGGCTGAAGGATCCATCTTGGAAGCTGAAGAGTTTGTGCTGGAAGCCAGAAGATGACCACCAAGGTGAATGCAAAGCTGGAGCTCTTCCAAAGAAATAGAAACTGATCCATTCTTCCCCTTTATACCATCGTGTCATTGACTCATCCTAGGGTGGGTCTTCCACACTCTATGGTGTGGAATCACTGAGCCAATTTAGTGAAGCTTCTCTTAACCAAACTTCTCAAGTTGACACGAGCAATCAACCATCACACACCACTCTCCACTGAAGCACACTATAAGATAATTATCTTCCCTAACTCTTCTGAAATTAGATAATAAAAATTTCATTCCAAAGGGGCCCTGTCCCATCTATACCTGAAGGTCACTAAGAAATTAAACAAAGATATGGTGCTAAATTCTCCACACTTCCTTATCATTAGATCATACTCTGTTGTCTTCTGATCACACTTTGTATGACTGTCCATGGACAAATAGCTATTCCCTGTTTATCTCCATTTCACATAAAATTTATATTAAATAAATTTGTTTTATTTTACATTGCTAGTATAACTTTTGTTATAAGGGTACAAACCAAGACCTCTCAAGCATTGCCTTTAGCCTATGGAAACAACCTTACTAAACATGCCTTGGAGTCTAGGCAAGGACTTCCTACCTAGGATTAGCCTCTGACCAATGGTTGCCTGAACATGAGAAAATTGTTTTGCCATTTTACTTGAGAGCTCCCCATGGAATCAGGCTAAAGAAAGTTAGACTTTTCCTAAAATAATATATTTTGAATATTCTTCCCCTCCCATCTCCTGCTTGATTCATTCCTTTGCAGAATTTTCTTGACAGCACTTCCTCAATAAGTCACTTTCCTGAGAATACCTGGCCCAGGTTCTCCATTTTAAGAAATTTACCGAGGCTGTTAGTATAAAAAGTGGTCATTAGGAGCAGATGCTAAGTATATGTCCTAGATTTGGGTATTAGGTAGATGGATGGCAAAGAGATGAGCATTGCTGAAGGAAGGTACTACATCCCAATTGCCTCACATGCTGCAACTGTGTGGATGCTAAGATGCTCCTGTGGTGATCTTGGATGCAGCATGACTGTAAGTGGGTGCATTGGCTGCTGCAGAGGCAGAGTCCTGGCCATTAGTAAGGAAGAAGGATGGAATCAAAATCTACAAGGATGCAGATCTGTGTGGCTGTTCCTTGGTATCATGGATGCATTGAAGAGAGAAAGATGATGGCTCATGTTGGTTCATCACCAACTTCAACAGGTGTTAAAGAGACTCTCATCTTTTATCATCAGAGGGACAAAGACATTAAATATCAGGCCCAGAACATAATTTTAAAAGAACAGCATTGGAGAAGGATACATCTTCAGGCTAGAAAAGTTTCCTGTACCGATACTAGGAAGCCTAGCAAGACTGGGATGAATAGTTTTGATAAAAGTTGAGATGATAGAGGTAGATGCACCAGAGAACCTTAATCATGAGATTCCCCTGAATCCTGGAACTGACAGAAGTAATCATCTCTGGTTGGCCTAGAACAAGGCAGATGCCTTTAAGAGGAAGGCTGGTCATTTTCAGAAAATACCTCTCCCTCCTCCTGTAGCCACTTGACAGCTACAATCATTTGAAATGATCTAAGTAATAATAATCTTTCTATTTTAAAATGGCAGTGCTCTCTTTATCTACTAGATTTCCCCTCTTATTGTTTATCTGAAGTACTGTATTCTTATTTAGACCTAAAACTTTCCAAGTCATTCCAAGACTCGATAAATCCACTTCAGTATTTTATTATAAAACCATCATTTGTCTCTATTTATAAAGATATACAATTAAAAGTCTGTAAATTTTACCCTTCTAAGGCATAGTTTCAGTAATGCTGTGGCATTTTCTCAAGAAAGACCATAATTACTCATTTTTTAAAAAAATAAGCTTCTTATTAATACCTTCACTGGGTATAATTTTTCTTTTGCTTTTGAGAGTACAATTTGTACAAGAATACATATTTCTTACTATGGATGTGAGTTTTGTAATATAGACAAGTGTTTCTTTTCCATTATTTTCCATTTTGAAAACAGGAAATGACTAATTCAAAAAGAGAATAGACACAATAGCATAATATTTAATTTAAGAGTATAAGCATGGCCAAAGACAGGTCAGCAAATACACCAAGACAAAACCATTGGAACTCCCTGTTAAATATCAGTAGCATTTGAGTTACTCTTACTTCCATTTCAAGTCAGCCACAAGACACAATAACAAACCTCTCAGGAAATATCATTTAATTTGTAGGAAAGCAAAGGCCACTTTCTCAGCCAAGATCACAGTAGTGCCATACATTCCTTCCAGTGCCTGTAAGACAGAATATTATTGAAGGTGGCTTCTTTCAAACATAGGTCACCCCTTTGAGCATTCTAAGAGTACTTATATTTAAAGCATTAACAATGGAAGTATTTTTAACTGTAGATTTAACACTTCCAGTATAATTTAGCTCAGATAATTTATTTTAGTCTAAGTACATATTAATGTATATTAAATGCTGTCATTATTTGCCAAAATGGTTGTGAGTTTAATGTTTAGAAGTGACCTGGTAAGATATATTATGTTTTCTTATGAATTGATTCTGACATTCCTTCAAGTTCTTGAAATTCAGTCTAATCTTTATGCAAGTTAGTTTTATGATATTTTTCCAAGACTTGCTTTGATACTCAGATCAGCCTAGGAGAACCTTGTGAAACAATTTTAGTAGTCAGTTACAACTCTAGAATGCTACGGGAATGTATAAATAAAGTGGTTGATTATTTAACAGGTAAAATTCCTTGGTTAGTAAGAGCATTGCACTGTATCTTGTCCACAGCCCAAGTGTGCAGGGCAGTAGAATAAACTGTTAAGAGACCAAAGAAAATATCTAGAAGCAGCTTGTGAGAGATAAGATTTATTAAGGAAATAACAGGAAAAAGTAGAGTTAACTATGACTTACTAGTAAGGAACAGTCCACAAGAAGTACATGTGGATCCAGCAGCACTGCTCAGCAAATCCATGAGGGAAATGTACCTAACATCAGTGTCACTTGGCAAGTACAGTGACAGCAGTTTAGATGAGTTGTTCAGCTGCAGGCTACTGCAGGGATCAGAGTTTATAGTTTAAAGTGTGTACTGCTCAACAGTGACATCATTAGCTTGCTTTATTTCATTGTATGACCAGCATTCCAAAGAACAGCTGACTTAGTATATGAGAAAGAAGGAAGTTTCTACAGATAAGACTAATTTGCTCTGTTCCTGTGTCCTTCAGATAATACTTACCCAGTCAGTCTGGTCCCTGAGCACTTAAAATATCCCCTTGACTCAGCAAGAGTCTTGAGAATACAGAAAGAGTATTTCAGGAATATGGTGCTAAATGCTACAGTTTTTCTCAAAGCAGTGAGCTGTGTCCCTAAGAATCCAGCTTGGAATGACAAGGACATCAAGATGATGGTAGATAATCATCTGCTTTGCATTTGTTACTATAAACAGGATATTCCAATCTTTGCTTTAATGTTTATTACTCCATTGGATTTCTTTAAAGGATAACATAGAGAAAGGGTGTATATTGTTTTTAGCCAATGTTATGATTTTATGCTAAAACCCTTTATAAAACTACTAGTTTTTCTTATATTAAACTATTACATATTATCATGAGGCATGGGTCTTGAGTTTTGTTGAAAAGGAAAAATGAAAATTAGAAATATTGGCTATAAATCCTTTAATTTTATTTTTCAGTTCTAGTTCATATCTTACATCCTACAGTACTATTTTCCTGACAGGATTAATTTGTAATTAATTTTAAACTTTTTAAAGCAGAAAGTAACATGAATTAAAATCTTTTGAGTCTGTACACGGCATGGTGAGGACCTAGGCATGGCTTGGAGCCCCTGCTCCTTCCCATGCTCCACTTAGCCGCACGGGCACCTGCAGGGCCCAGTCCCACTCCCCAACCCCGGCATCTGGCATCCGGCTCTTCTGCTACATGGTTCCATACTACAGAGGCACAGGGGATTATAAAAGCCCTTGTCCTGAGTGCCACAAGATAGAGCAGAAGTTAGCAACAGAAAGAGGGCCTCTCAGGATCCTCCATGAAATTGAAGCTCAGCAGAAAAGTAAAGAGAATCTCTACAATAAAAGCACACCAGACCACCATACTTGGTAAGTGGAAGGGATCATCACCTCCCATCAGAACCTGCACTATCTTCAAGGGAAGGGCAATTGGAACCTGCAGTAGAATTTTACAGAATTTAACACTGCAGGAGGACAAGGAGCTCAACTTGGGACTAGCAGCCAGAAATCTGCCTGAAACTCACAGATCTGCTACTGGCTTGCTGAGGCTCATTGACATGGCTGCTTACATTGCCTACTGTGACAGCAGAGACATACCCTGAAGGAGTCCCTTCATTTTTATTTTTTGTTA
>NW_004624785.1:4347578-4358755 GCF_000247695.1 Heterocephalus glaber | reverse complement strand
TCTTTGTTCTTTCATTCTGCCTTTTCCTCTTGCCTTTAACAATTTCTTAGAGTTTGTGTGATCTTCCTGTGTCCTCTGCCCTCACCGCTAATCTTTGTGATCTTTCTACCTGTCCCTCCCTCACCAACTCCTTCTAACTCCCCATCCCAAAGGGTAAAGTTGCTATATTAAAGAGTTTATTCACTATAAACATATGTTCCGTTGGTCCTCGGTTTTGATTTAATTGAAACAGATAAATGTGATAGATTAATAACTACCACAAAATGTCATTTTCTAAGATGTACTTGATGCTATGGTGTTGCTGATTGTATCATTTGGGCTAAGATGATATGATTGATCTAATCAGTTTTCCTTCCTGGTACAATGAGAAGGAAATAGCCTCAGAGTCATTACAGTCTGAAAACCTAAAGACCAGCTATATCTGGAAGACACCTCTGAAAAGCAGTCATTCCACAAGGTTTTAAACACAAACAACAAAGATACCTACATTAAGCAATTTTGAAATATCAAAACAGGAATTAAACCAAGGACAGCAACAAAAACAAAAATGAGAAGACATTTAAGCAAGGCACAAACTCAGGCTTCCATCCCACAAAAGGAAAATTCTGGGGGAAATGAGGTAGAAAAGTCTGATAAACAACCACCTGGACACCCTGAACAGATAGCACAGGAAGTAACAAAAGAGATGCATGAGGCTTTAGAAAAATTCAAAACAGAAATAATCCCCTTGATATCTACAGAGATGGTGAGCAGAGTGAAAGACATGATTAGAGGATCTAGAACAGAAACAGACAAGAGAATAGATGAGCTCAGAAACATGCTGGAACATGAATGCCCAGGATAAGAAAGAAGTGGAAACCATGATCGCCCAACATAAGAAAGAAATGGAATCCATGAAACAGATTCAAACAGATATTTAGGAGATTAAAAATTCCATTTAAAGCATGCAGAGCAGATTAAGAGAATCTGAAGATAGGATGTCAGATATAGAAGACAGGATTGCAGTTAAGGGTGATGAAAACAGAGATTTCATAAACACAGTAAGGGACTATGAGAAATCAATCCAGCAACTGCTCGATGATGCAAAGAAGAATAAAATAAGACTGATAGGAGCCCATAAAAAAAAGGAGAAAGTGCAATTGACAGAAAAAAACTGTTCACAGAAGGAGTAGAAAACTTCCAAGACAGAGGTAGAGAATTGGACATACAGAAAAGCGAGGCATATAGAACTCCAACTAGCCATGATCAAAAAAAATCTTAACCTAGATATATAATAGTCAAGATTCCAGAAACTCAACAGAAGAACAAAATCCTATAGGCAGAAAAAAGAAATAAATCATCTATAAATGAAAACCCATCAGAATCACAGCAGACTTCTCAACACAAACCCTCAAGTCAAGGAGAGCCTGGAGTGAAGTATTTCAAGCTCTAAAAGAAAATAACTTCCAACCTACACTATTGTACCCTATAAAATTATCTTTCAAAATCAATGGGGAAATTAGATACTTTCATGACAAACACCGCAGAAATTTCATGAACACCAAACCAGCACTCCAAAAATTGTAAACAATATCCCAGAAAAAAACAATGAAGGTCACGACTCCATTAGTCCCAACAGAGGGAAGCCACCAGGCAAGGTAAGAAACTAAAGGGAAAGGGGGAAAAATAAGAAATAAAAGAGCCAACAACAGTAAAACATCATGACAAGGATGAGTCAATAGCTATCAATTATAATCATAAATGTTAATGGCCTCAATTCACCAATCAAAAGAAATAGACTGGCAGAATGGATTAAAAAGGAAAATCCAACAATATGCTATATACAAGAAACACACCTGACTCAAAAAGAAATTCATAGACTGAAAGTAAAGTGATGGAAAACAGTTCCCCATGCCACAGGAACCCACAAAAAAGCAGGGGTAACAATATTATTTGCAGACAAAGTTGATTTCAAACCAAAACTAATTAAGAGAGATGAAGATGGTCACTACATCCTTATGAAGGGAACAATGCAAGAGGAAGAGATGACAGTCATAAATATATATGCACCAAATACGAATGCCCCCCAAAATACAAAACAAATATTAATGGAACTTAAAAATCAAATAAGCACTAATACAATTGTAATGGGGGACCTCAATACCCCACTATCACAAATAGACAGATCATCTAGACAAAAAATTAACAATGAAATTGTAGAACTGAACCAAGCTATTGAACAAATGGACTTAATAAATGTTTACAGAGTGTTCCACCCCACAAAATCAGAATACACATTCTTTTCAGCTGCACATGGGTCATTCTTCCAAATAGATCACATCCTAGCTCATAGGACATGTCTAAGTAAGTGTAAAAGAATTGAAGTTACTCACTGTATATAATCAGACCATAGTGCAATAAAATTGGAGATCAATAACATAAGAAATGGCAAAACACCCACAAACACATGGACATTGAATAACACCCTCCTGAACAACCAATGGGTCACAGAGGAAGTTAAAGAAATTAGACGGTTTCTACAAGTAAATGATAACGCCAATACAACATACAGGAATCTATGGGACAATGAAAGCAGTTCTATGCAAGAAATTCATAGCAGTGAATGCCCGTATTAGGATAACAGAGAGAACTGAGTTAAATAACTTAATACACAACTCAAGCTTCTAGAACAAGAAGAGCATAAAAAAACCCAAAGCTCGTACAAGAAAGGAAATTGTAAAGATCTGAGAAGAAACCAATGCAATGGAGACTAAGGCAACTATATAAAAAATTAATGAATCAAAGAGTGGGTTATTTGAAAGAATAAATAAAATTGATAAACCTTTAGCCAACTGTATCAAATAAAGGAAAGAAAAGGCACAAATCCATGCAATTAAAAATGAAAAAGGTGAAGTCACAACAGACCCAGGAGAAATCCAGAGGATCATCAATACCTACTTTGAGAACCTGTACTCTAATGAAATGGAAAACTCAGAAGAAATTGACAGATTCCTAGATACTATGAATTGCCAAAGTTAAATGAAGAAGATATAGAAATCCTAAACACCTCAATTACAATGAGTGAAATTGAAAATGTAATAAAAATTGATCAACAAAGAAAAGCCCAGGTCCTGATGGCTACATTGCTAAATTCTATAAGACATTTAAAGAAGAACTATTGCCTTTACTATTTAAACTCACAAAGGAAATTGAAAGGGAAGCAAGGATTCCAAATTCATTCCTGGAAGCAAGTGTTACTTTGATCCAAAACCAGGGAAAGATCCAACCCAAGAAGAGAACTACCAATCTCCATAATGAACATAGATGCAAAAATCCTCAACAAGATACTGGCAAATAGAATACAGAGTGTCATGAAGAAAATCATACACCCTGACCAAGTGGGATTTATCCCAGGGATGCAAGGATGGTTCAACATCCATAAATCAATAAATGTAATACACTATAGTAACAGAATCAAGGACAAAAACCATATGATCATCTCAATAGATGCAGAAAAGGCATTCAACAAAATCCAACACCCATTCATGATAAAAACGCTACAGAAAATTGGAATAGAAGGTCTTTATCTCAACCTGATTAAGGCTATCTACAAAAAACCAACAGCCAACATCATACTAAATGGTCAAAAACTGAAAATTTTCACACTAAAATCAGGAACAAGACAAGGATGAGCAGTATCACCACTCCTATTCAGTATAGTTCTGGAAATATTAGCTACAGCAATTAGAAAAGAGAAAGAAATAAAAGGAATAAAGACAGGAAAGGAAGACTTTAAATGGTCATTATCTGCTGATGATATGATACTTTACATAGAAGACCCAAAAAAACTCAGTCAAAAGTCTTCTAGACCTAATTGACAGATTCAGTAGAGTAGCTGGATACAAGGTCAACACTCAAAAACAATAGCCTTCTTATACGCAAATAGCTGACTCATTGAGAGAGATATTTGGGAAATAATTCCTTTTACAATAGCATTTAAAATTGAAATATCTAAGAATCAACCTAACAAAGGAAGCAAAAGGCCTCTACACTGAAAACTGCAGCACTCTGAAAAAGGAGATTGAAGAGGATTTAAGAAAATGGAAAGATATTGCTTGTTCCTGTGTAGGAAGAACCAATATACTGAAAACGGCCATACTTCCAAAACTACTATATAGATTTAATGCAATTCCAATTGAAATTCCAACAATACTCTTCACAGAACTAGAGAAAACAATCCAAAAATTCATTTGGAATCAGAAGAAACCTAGAATAGCAAAAGCAATTCTAGGCAACAGAGACATGGATGAGGGTATCACAATCCCCAACTTGAAATTATATTACAAAGCTACTGTGATAAAAACAGCATGGTACTGGAAAAGAAACAGACCCGAGGTTCAGTGGAATAGATTAGAAGATGCAGAAACAACTCCAGACATACTCAGCCGCCTCATCTTTGTCAAAGGAGCCAACAACTCTCATTGGAGGAAAAATAACCTATTTAATAATTGGTGTCAGAAAAACTGGATTTCAACCTGAGATTAAAACTAGACCCATATCTATCACCATGCACTAAACTAAGATCAAAGTGGATTAAAGATCTAAATATTAATACAGAAACACTAAACTTGCTGGAAGATAAGTTAGGTAGAACTCTTGAAAACGTTGGCATAGGAAAAGACCTTATGAACAAATCCTCAGTAGCACAGGAACTAGCAGAAAGAGTCAACAACTGGGATCTCATCTTATTAAAAAGCTCCTGTGCTGTGCAAGAAACCACCAACAGAGTTAAGAGACAATCTACAATGTGGGAAAATATTTTTAGCAGCTATACCTCAGCCAAAGGACTACTATGTAGAATATATAAAGAATTGAAAAAAATCAGACCCCCCAAATTCAAATACTCAATTTAAAAATGGACATCTGAAATGTACAGACATTCCTCAGACAAAGAAGTAAAAGCCGCAAATAAATATATAAAAAAATGTTCAACCTCACTGATCATTGGAGAAATGCAGATGAAAACAACACTGAGATTCCACCTCACTCCAGAAAGAATGGCTGCTATCAAGAAATCAACAAATAACAAATGCAGGCAGGGGTGTGGAGAGAAAGGAACCCATCTCCATTGTTGGTGGGAGTTCAGACTGGTGAAACCACTGTAGAAATCAGTATGGAGATACCTCAAAGAACTAGGACTAGAGGTCCTATTTGACCCAGCTATTCCCCTGCAGGGCATCTTCCCCAAAGAATTAAAAGACTCATACCACAGCAATATATGTGCACCCATGTTTATAGCAGCACAGTTTGTAATAGCTAATGCTTGGAAACAGCCCAAGTGCCCATCAACTGGAGACTGGATAAAGAAGATGTGGGTTTTTTATAAAATGGAGTACTACTCAGCCATAAAGAACGAGAAACTAGAGTCATTTATAGCCAAATGGGTGCATATTGAGACCATACTCTTAAGTGAAATAAATAGGACACACATACGTAAATACTGAATAGTTTCTCTAGTGTAAGAAACTGATAATGTAAATAAGGTCTAAAATGATTAAAATGAATAATTGATAATTTGAAATAGGAAAAGGTCCAAAGGTATAGGAGTGGTGGGAGGGTAGGGGAAATGGAAGAAGGGAAAGGAAAAATTATGAGAAAAGAAAAAAAAAGGGAAACGAAATCTATTTGAATAGGCAAGGGGGGAGGGGGTGAAGGACACACAGGTAGTGGGGGAAAAAATAAGAACTAAGATACATCATGTACAGGTACAAGCACCCAATGATAAATGTAAATGTACTGTATACCTAAAATGTACCAATAAAAGAATTAAAAAGAAAAAAAATAGAATCCTTTTAGTCAAGGTTTGAATTTAACCTGAGTGTGTTCTAAGTAACCCTATAAATAATTTGGGGGCAACATTAGATTTGTGTGAATCTTTCTGAGGCTATCAGATGGAAATGATGAAAGATGTGGATTTTAACCATTGCTTGGAAATTCAACAAAATTTGAACATTTCAGTCATAATATGAACTGGAAGATAATGACTGGCATTGTATTAAGTATTTCTCTATTTGTCCTATTGTAGATTATATAATCATCTAGACTTAACTTTTGTTAACTATATTCATAGACCGTGCTTCTGTCTGAGAAAAATAAGCTCCCATAGTACTGTCAGAAGCAAGATCCCCATGTACAGGTCTTCTGCCATCCATCCTCTGATCTCCACACAAAGTTTATACTACTGCTTTAGTTACATCATGAAAATTCCCTGAAGGTCTGTGTTAAAGGTTTAGCCTCAAAATGGCTCCATGGGGACTTTGAGAGGTGGGGGTTTGTGGGAGGTCCCCTGGTCATGAGAGTTGTCCTCAAAGGGCATCCTGGAACCCCTACCCCTTCTTCTTTCTCTTGCTTCTTCCCTATGAGGTCAGCAGATTTGCTCTGCCATGCACTCACCATGATGTGTTGCTTCCTCACTGGCCCAAGGCAACAGGACCAATCAATTGTGGACTGAAATCTCCACAATTGTGAACCAAAATGAATGATTTTTCTTTCTATACATGAATTCCCTCTGGTATTTCAGTGTGGTGATACAGAGGTGACTAATACACCTGCATTGTATTCTAGCTTCCAGTAATGATGCCAATACATGTTGACTTAATCTCCAGTGGGAGCCTGAGAGTTACAAAAAGAAAAATGTATTGAATCTCATAATCTGTATGTTATGCTCAATTTCCAAGACTCCAGGCCTGGGGTAGTTAACTAGTAAGACTTTGAGAGGCCACTAGTGATAATCATTCCTTTCCTTGGTAAGTAGTTCTCATAAATCCCAGTAGTATATTATCAACTTTCATTTAGTTACATGATCTATAATCTTGTGTTCAGGTATTAGCATACATTGACATTTATCTTATTTGATATGTTAAGTTCTTTTTTCTTTTTTAGGGTTCACTTTCTCAATGTCCACATGCTTGTACTAAATATTCAAAGCAGTATGCTACATTCTGTTTCTAATGGAGGGTCCCTGTCAAATGATTTCAGTTGGCAAGTGTCTACAGTACATCTAAAAACAGAAATAAAAGTGACTGGAATGGCTTTTCCTCTCTCCATCCAGCTCCATCTTTGTTATGGTAGTTTCTTTTCTCCAGATGTTCTGGTGTATTAAGGAGAAGAAAAGCTGAGAGAGAAAAAAATTAGGGCCATACCACCACCCTAAATGCCAAGGAGCATAGCAACCCCAACAGAAAGAATGTGAGCCACATGGGAGTCAGCAGCGCACACGCACACACACACACACACACACACACACAAAAACACTGAAATGAAAAGACACATAAACAAGTCTCAAAACCAAACTTCAAGATCACCTGAAGCAAACTCAAAAGGAAATGAGATGGATCAATATGATACTCTACCATCTGGAATCCCTGAACTGAAAAGAGGATATGGAAAAAATGAAATCACAAATAATTTCTCAGATAACAGCAGAGATTGTGCCCATAGTGCAAGACATGATTAATAAATCTAGAGAGGAGCTGAGGAACATGTTGGAATCCCAACATAGGAAACAAATGGAATCCATGAAACAGATGCAAACAGATTTCAGGAGATTAAAAACTTCATTGAAAGTTTACACAGCAGAATCAGCCAATGTGAGGGCAGAATTTCAGATATAGAAGATAAGATTGCAATTAGTGACCACAAAAAGAAAAATTTCTTTAAAATAGTAACATACCATGAGAAATCAATCCAACAGCTGCTAGATGATGCAAAGAAGAATAACATAAGACTGATTGGAGTCAATGAAGAAACAGAAGAAAGTGCAGACAACATAAAAAAAACTATTCACAGCAGTGATGGCATAAAACTTCCCAAGCAGGAGAAAAGAAATTGACATACAGATGAGTGAGGTATACAGGACTCCAACTAGACTTGATCAAAAAAAAATCTACACATAAGGGTATAAGAGTTAAGATTCCAGAAACCCAACAGAAGAACAGAATTCTACAAGCAGTTAGAGAAAAGAAACAAATCACAGACAAAGAAAAGCCCATCAGTATCACAGAAGACTTCTCAATGCAAATCCTCAAGGCAAGAAGAGCTTGGAGTGACATATTTCAAGCCCTAAAGGAAAACAGCCTCCAACCCAGACTGATGTAACCTGCCATACTATCTTTCAAAACTGATGGTGAAATAAGATACTTTCATGACAAAGAGCACCTTGGAATTTCATGAATATCAAATCAGCATTCCAAAAATTTTAGACAATATCCTAGTAAGAGACAATGAGGATCACAACCTCAGGAAGCCCAAAAGAATGAATCCATCGGGCACAACAAGAAATTAAATGCAAAGAGGGAGAATCCAACAAAAAGAAACAGTCATGACAATGATAACTAAATACGTATCAGTTATTACCATCAATGTTAATGGTTTCAATTCACCAATGAAAAGAGAGACATAGAATGTGTCAATAAGCAAGATTCAACAATATGCTGCATACAAGAAACACACTTAATTCAAAAAGAAACTCACAGACTGAAAGTTAAAGGGTGGAAAACAACACTCCATATGACAGGAACCTAAAAAACAAGCAGGAGTAGCTATCTTCTTTGCAGATCAAGTGGATTTCAAGTCAACACTGATTAAGAGAGACAAAGGAAACCACATCCTTCTAAAGGGAACAATCCAAGAGGAAGACATGACAATCATAAACATATATGCTTCAAACACTAGTGTGCCCAACTATATAAAACAAATACTAATGGACATGAAAAATCATATAAGCACTAATACAATAGTAGTGGGAACCTTAATACCCCACTGTCACAAATAGATAGATCAACTGGACAAAAAATAAGCAGCAAAATATTAGAATTCAATCAAAATCTTCTATAGATGAATTTAACAGATATTTAGAGTGTTCCACCCCCACAAAATCAAAATACACTTTCTTTTCAGCTGCACACAGGTTATTCTCCAAAATAGACCACATACTTGCACATAGAACATGTTTAAGTAAGTTCAAAGGAATTGAACTTCTGTATATTATCATATCATAGTGTGATGAAATAGGAGATCAATAGCAAAAGAAACCACAAGAATTTCATAAACACATAGAAATTGAACAATACAGGTCTGAATAACTAATGGATCACAGAGGAAATTAAAGAAGAAATCAGACAGTTCCTACAATTAAATGAAAATGCCAACACAAGAAATCAGAATCTACTACTCACAATGAAAGCAGTCTTAAGAGGTAATTTCATAGCAGTGAATACTCATATTAGGAAAACAGAACAAGCTCAATTGTACAAATGGATGCTGAACCTCAAGCTTCTAGAAAAAGAAGAGCAGGACAAACCCAAAGCTCACACAAGGGAGGAAATTATAAAGATAAGAGCAGAAATCAATGCAACGGAAACTAAGAGAACCATACAAAACATCAATGAAGGAAAGAGTTGGTTCTTCAAAAGAATAAACAAAATTGACAAACCCTTAGCCAAAATTATCGAAAAAAGGAAAGAAAAGGCCCAAATCTATGGAATTAGGAATGAAAACATGAAATTACAATGGACCAGCAGAAATCCAGAGGATCATCAATACCTACTTCAAGAACCTATATACCAATAAGATGGAAAACACAGAAGGAATGGACAGATTGCTAGATACATATGAAGTAGCAAAATTGAATGAAGAAGACCTAAAGATTCTAAAAAGCCCAATATCAATCAAGGAAATTGAAAATGCAATTAAAAACTTACCAACTAAGAAAATCCCAGGTCTTAATGGCTTCACTGCTGAATTCTACAAGACAATTTAGAGAAGAACTACTACCACTACTATTTAAACACTTCAATGAACCTGGAAGAGAAGCAATACTCCCGAATTCATTCCTGGAAGCAAGCATCACCTTGATCCCCAAAGCAGAGAAAGACCCAACCAAAAAGGAGAACTATAGGTCAATCTCACAAATGAACGTAGATGCGAAACTCCTTAATAAAATACTGGCAAATAAAATGCAGAAGATCATCAAGAAGATCATACACTCTGACCAAGTGGGATTCATCCCAGGGATGCAGGGATGGTTCAACATACACAAATCAATCAATGCAATATACTACATGAATAGAGCCGGGGACAAAATCCACATGATCATCTCAATAGATGCAGAAAAAGCATTTGACAAAATCCAACACACATTTATGATAAAAACTCTACAAAAAATTGGAATAGACAGTCTCTACCTCATTCTGATAAAAGCCATTATGAAAAACCAACAGCCAGTATCATACCAAATGGTCAAAAACTGAAATTCTTCACACTAAAATCAGGAACAAGACAAGGATCTCCACTATCACCACTCCTGTTCAATATAGTTTTGCAAACATTAGCCACAGCAATTAAACAAGAGAAAGAAATAAAAGAATAAGGATAGGAAATGAAGTCAAATTGTCATTATTTGCAGATGACATGATACTCTATATAGAAGACCTAAGAACCCCACCAAAAGTCTTGTAGACTTAATTACCAAATTCAGTAAATTAGCTGGATACAAAGTCAACAAACAAAAATAAATAGCTTTCCTCTACATGAACAACAGACTCACTGAGAGAGAAATGAGGCAATCAATTCCTTTCACAATAGCATCCACACAATTGAAATACCTAGGAATCAACTTAACAAACAAATCGAAGACCTCTACTCTGAAAACTATGGCACTCTGAAAAGAGAGATTGAAGATGATATCTGAAAATTGAAAGACATCCCTTGCTCCTGGGTAGGAAGAATCAACATAGTGAAAACGCCCATACTTCCAAAACTGCTGTACAGATTCAATGAAATCCCAACTGAAATCCCAGCAGCACACTTCACTGACCTTGAGAAAAAAATCCCAAAATTCATTTGGAACAAGAAAAGACCTAGAAGAGTAAAAGTAATTCTAGACAACAGAGACATGTCATGGGGTATCACAACCCCCAACTTGAAACTATACTACAAAGCTACTGTGAAAAAAAACAGCATGGTACTGGCAAAGAAACCGACCTGAGAATCAGTGGAACAGATGAGATGATCCAGAAAAAACTCCAGACACACTCAGCCACCTCATCTTTGACAAATTAGTCAAACACCCTCAGTGGAGGAAAGATAGCCTCTTTAATAAATGGTGCTGGAAAAATTGGGTTTCAACTTGCCAAAGA
>NW_004624785.1:4300965-4347083 GCF_000247695.1 Heterocephalus glaber | reverse complement strand
CTGAGATTCCACCTCACTCCAGAAAGAATGGCTGCTATCATGAAATCAACCAATAACAAATGCTGGCAGGGCTGTGGGTAAAGAGGAACCCTGCTGCACTGCTGATGGGAGTGTAGACTGGTGCAACCACTGTGGAAATCAGTATGGAGATACCTCAAAGAACAAGGACTGGAAGTCCCATTTGACCCAGCTATTTCCCTGCTGGGTATCTTCCCCAAAGAATTAAAAGACTCATACCACAGTGATATATGTGCACCCATGTTCATAGCAGCACAATTCTTGATAGTTAAAACTTGGAAGCAGCCCAATTGCCCATCAGTTGGAGACTCGACAAAGAAAATGTGTTTTTTTAAAATAAAATGGAGTACTACTCAGCCATAAATAATGAGAAATTAGGGACATTCATAGTTAAATGGATGCACATTGAGGCTATATTCTTAAGTGAAATAAATAGCACACACATGTGTAAATACCCAATAGTTCCTCTAGTGTGAGAAAGTGAAACTGTAAATAAGAACTAAAAGGTATAATAGATAATGTGAAATAAGAAAAGGGGCAAAGGGGAAGGGGAAGTGGGAGGGGTAGGGGAAAGCAAAGAAGGAAATGGAATTAATATGAGCAAATGAAAAAATGGAAACAAAGTCTTTGTAAATAAAGAGGG
The DNA here is from genome assembly GCF_000247695.1 of Heterocephalus glaber. The sequence continues at coordinate 4,346,422 of NW_004624785.1, read as the reverse complement.
ATGAATTATACTTTTTGATCCCATTAAAAAAAATAGGGAGGGATGGAGGGGTTGAAGGGAGGACAAAGGGAATGAGGAAAAAATAGGATCCAAGAGAGATTATGTAAAGGTGCAACTTTCCAATGATGAATGTCATTATATTATATACCTAAAATGTACCAATAAAATTGATTTTTAAAAAAGGAAAGATCTGGAGACTGGGAAAGAATAATGTCCTCTAGGGACTTGTATTGTATCTCTGCTGTAAGTGGTGCTGTGAGTGTGTGTGTGTGTGTGTGTGTGTGTGTGTGTGTGTGTGTCCTTGACCATGTTTCTGGGATCTTTCTATACTATGATCTAAAAATTTAAAAAAGAAATAAATTAGGAACATCGTTCAGCAGTCTTAGAAGTAAAATTTATTGTTACGTTAAGTTTTATGTCTCTGGAAAGGAAGTCAGGATGCAAACTAATTTGCAACCTAAGTCCCTTAGAATCTGTTCTCTGGAGCTAGGTAAACGTTGGCAGAATGAGGGCCGGGGATTTAGCTCAGTGGTTCCACTGCCTGGCCTCATAAGTGCAAGGTCCCAAGTTCGATCCCAGGTACAAAAAAAAAAAAAAAGAAAGAAAGAAAAGAAAAATTTGAATGAATTTTATTTAACAGACATTGTAAGAGATTTTGGTTATCATTATCCTTTATTAAAGTTTCAGAAGCTTATTTATTAGAAAAATACTGGTGGTTGAGAGATTTATTTAGAAAAACTTGTTTTGGTATTAGAGAGTATCACCTATTCAAATACAACCATTATCCTGAAAGACATTAAGTTATATAAAGACACACTTCAGCTGTACAGGCAGTTCAAAGGGATTTTAAGTTCTAGAAATCCCATTTTCTGCTACACACCATAGATTGGCATATATTTAGGATGCAACAGCTGCTGGGCAACACTGGTTCATCCTTTGACTGATAATTGCTGAGTCGTCTGCTTCTGAAATGCTATCATTTCCAGGTGGCTGTGAACAGACCCATGTAAAATTTGGCATAAATGACAGTTCACCCTGCTACTTTTGGACAGGGAATACTTCTATCAAATCAGCCTGACCCTTACATGCTCAAACTGGATTAACCTTGACCTCTAATACCTACATTCTTTGTTACATATCCACCATGAGGATAATCAATATATACAGATAGAAAACATACCTCTAGGATGCTAAATGTTGCTGAAGTCCTTTATTATCAATAACTTCTTTACTTCTCCAAGATATTGATAGTTGATATTTCAGAGTAAAGTTTGCTTGTATATGCCTATACCCCAACTTAAGAAAGATAGGTTTCTTGAGCTATGGAAAAGTTAACTTGTTTAGCCCTTTTTGAGTCACAAAATTTTCTCATATGCACGATCCCATTTGGCATGCATCAGAATTCTTCAGTATCAACATATTTCTTCCTCATTTTACATTTACCCTGTGCTGGGAGCTTTCTCTATTGTGGTTTCCTATTGCTACTATAACACTTGCCACAAATTTCATGGCTTACAACAACACAAATATAGTCATGAAGGTCAAATATCCTAAAATCAAGGTGTTGGCAGGGCTGGTTCCTTCTAGAGGCTCTTTTCCTTGCCTTGTCCTTTTCCCATTTCCTTTCCTTGTGCAGTTTCTAGAGGCCACTTGCACTTCCTTGTTCATGGTCTCTTCTTCCATGTTTGGAAACAGAACAATAGAGCACCTTCCAATCTCTCACTCTGCATTCATTTGTCACACTGTTGTTTTTTTTTTTTTTCTTCCTCTGACCCTCCTGCTATCCTTTCAAAAGGACTTTGTAAGTGTATTGGGTCCACTCAGCTATTCGAAAATAATCATCCCATTCCCAATACTTACTTCAATCATCTCTGCAAAGGCCCACTTTCTGTGTAACATATTCCCAGGTTTAGTGCATTAGACTGTGGACATACTTAGCGGAAGGTGCTTATTACCTAGCCTGCCACTCCCATATTATCTCCTTTAGTCTCACACCACCACAACTCTACAGAATGGATAGTATTCTTTCCATTATATAAAATCATGTAAACAAACTAAAAAAGACTGAGTAAGTTGTTCAAAATAATGAAATTTCTTGTGTCAAGTTGACCCTTATACTCAGGTCTGTCTGCAAAGCCCATAGATTGTAATTTCTCAATGTAGTATTCTCAGTAACTCTCTTTCAGATAATAAAATTACATGCTTTAGTCAGAAAAGATTCTCAGAAAAAAAAATTGGCAAAAAAGTTTCACGCTATAGCCCTATTATAGGTTATGATGATGTTGTAATCTCTGTTACTAAAATAACAATACAACCTCTGTATTAAAATCTACTTTTTCTACTTTTTCTGAAATTTCCTAAACTATTTGTGCAAGGAAAATTGTTCTTTTGTTTTTAGAGAAAAGGGTAGATATCATACCTAAAGACCCTCCCCAAACAGTTTAATTTTAATAAACATTAAATAATTCTACATTCCCTTATACAAAATTTTAACAGTTTTAAAAGTAACCTTATTTGACTAAGTTCACACAGTTACTAATTGGCAGACCAGAACCTCAAAGCTAACTTTTCTTTTAATCTCAAACAAAATACTCTTTCCATTACGCTGTTGTTGTAGATACCCACAAACATTAAACACACAGAGACGTCAAAAGGTATGTTCTATTAAATGTATGCCACAAATATTTTTAATTTATCTCTGAATCAACGACAGACAACTTGATAGTAGGTCATAGAAGAAAAGATTGATATTGGGCTTAACCATTGTGTGTGTGTGTGTGTGTGTGTGTGTGTGTGTGTGTGTATCACCAATCACCCACACATATCCAAACACAAATTATCTGTATTCTTGAAATGTAATTTCTATAAAAAGGGGGTATTACAAACCACACTAATACATGGAGCACTTATGCCAAATGTTTTGTCTTCGAGTTTAGAACTTGAAAGTTTGAAGTTAGAAAAGAGCAAACCAATTTGTGCAGCTTTCTTATTTGAAATATTTTTAAGTAAATTACTTCCATGTTTATACAATGGAAAGTCATTAATTTGATTTGCTTGAAAAAAATCATTCCACTATTACAAAGATGTGGTAGTTCTCTTCTTGGATCACTGTAAAACAAACTGGTAAAACCCCAAATGTTCCATGTTCCTCTTTTAATTTGCTGATTTCATAAATATAACTTTATTCTTTTTCTAACAGGCAGGCAATAGTAGCGCTGGTTGCTTCTAATTTAGGTTCTTGGTACAAATTGATGTCTTTTATTCATCATTGTTTGGTCAGTAATTAAATCTTCATTATCAAAATATTTGACATTGTTAAGACTTTATTTGACCTAGTTAAGCTGTGAATTTAATGAGAATAATTTTCTTGTTTATTTTCATTATTTGATCAGTATTTAAACCCTCATTAAGTAAACAATTAGTGAAGCCTTTTTCTCAAATTACATATTGACTGACCATGCTCATCGAAATAACTGGTTTTTTTAACTCCATGTTACTAAAGCAACAACAATATTATCTCTGCATTAAATTTTTAATTTTCTGTCATTTCCTTAATTATATCTGCAAGGATAATGGTTACATTGTTTCATTGAGGGAAAGAGCAGGGGTCATAACTTAACAAAAACAGTTTAGATTTAACAAATACTAGGTAGATTCTGCATTCTCTTATATGAAATTTGTATATATATATATTTCATTTGTTTGTTTTAGAAAACATGCTTACTGCCTTTGAAAAATATTGTGATTTTAATGTCATATTTTACCTTAATTTATTCTTATATCTTAGTTTTTTCCTTTAGTATATTAGTATGTACATGTGTAGCACATAGTATTTTATTCTTGTATTTTTTATTTCTACCATTTTAATGGGTTAGTTATTCTCATTAATCAAATGGATTAAAAAACAAAGTACATAATTTACATATATTTTATCAAGTATAAAAATTAAAATAAAATATTGAAGTATTATAATTATGGTCCTACACTATTTTTCTTTCCAAATATTTGAAACTATTATTTGAAATTTAATTATCAGGCAATCTTGATATTTTCTATTCGATATATTGAAAACATATATCAACATAAAATATTGATAATCCTTGTAATTCCTGTCTGCTGTGGCCAGCACAGCATAGGGTCCGAAGCCGGGGAGAGCAGTGGGAGATGAAGAAAATTGGAAAATAACAAGAAAGAAAGATACATACCAAGATTAAGCTTTATAGCTGGGACCAGGTGGGACCATAGTCTTACGAGCTAAAGGCTGCCTAGTGTCCAGTGCGCTCTTTATTTATAGTGTAGGAAGGTGGGGTAACTAGTGCCACTTTGCTATGTGGCCTAGGCTGAACGTGATTATCTCATGATCAGGGCATACACAGAAAAGGAACAAGGATACACAATGTGACTGTCTCCTGGGGCTATGCCATCAAGGATCTACAGTCTACTCTCTAATCTATGGAGGAGAAAGGGAGTAGGAATTAGGCAAAAAGCCGTCTTCAGTCTCGGCCTGTGGCACCTGTCCACATCTATTTGCCAATGTAAATATATATATTCTTCATTCATGTTATATCTAGACATACACACACAAACCTACACAAATATAAAAAGAATTTGATTGTATAATATTGCAAAAATTCCTTAGCTAATGTTCAAATGTTTCTTATTACTGTAGTTACAAATTAGGATAGGCATCAAAGCACAAAAATGCATGCTTTCTATTAATTGAAAAGAATGCTTTGCAGTGCGAAAATCTTTTTCAGTCATTCTACTTAAGAAGAATTTTAAAGTGGTGATTTGCCTTATATATTTACCAAAGTGCTTCTCTTGCTCAAATTGTTGGTAAAGTTGGCCACTTCTAACATAGAATCTCTATGATGTTTGAAAAGTTAACAGTTGTTTTAAGGACACATCAGAGGATATATAAAGAAACATTTGGGGGGCAGTCAGGAGAATGTATGAATATTTTTAATATTCTTCACTATTGATCATGACTGTGGTATGTTTTTCTCTTGAGTTTTCAGCAAAAATATCTTTCAATGTTTAATAAACATTTAATAAATGTCCCACAGGGCTAGGTGTAGGAAATTTGAAGATTAAAAAGACAGAATCTGTATCATCATTACATTTACATTTTAATGAGCAAAAAAGACAAATACACAGAAAATGATAAAGAAAGTGTGAAAAGTTCTATAGTAAAGGTAATGAACCTCTGTGATAAAGTGGGAGCAAGAAAAGGACAGATGTAGTTTTAATCACAAGAGTAGGCTGAGAAATAACTTCAAAGAAGGTACTCTTATATTGTAACACTAGATTTGCCTTTTAATCTCTCTGGTTGGTGTTTTTTTTTTTTTTTTTTTCTAGTTTACTCGAGCAATTTGGATCTATTTCTTAGAACAACAAAAATTTCCAGAAATAAAAGTATCTGGTGCATCTCTTCTGTTACAGAAATTCCTATTCAAGGAAGTAAGCACTGTACAACTCTAACCCTGACAATATTTTTTCAATGCTTTCATTTGAATCTTGAAAAAAGTTCATTTAAACCAAGAACTGATTTAAATATAGCCAATTTAGTTTAGAAAGTCATTCAGTGGCAATCAACAGGATATTGCACAATGACCACAAATGATGAGATTTTAGACATCCTTTTATTTATGAAAAGTGTTGTATCCTTTAACATTTCACTGCACTAATAATAATAAATTCTTCTTATTTTTTAGTGTATGCTACTGTCAAAAGATAATTACTCTGGAGAAATTAAACAGGCAAGTCTATTGCAGTAGAAGAGAGATATTGCATGCATCCCTACTGACACAAGGTGAAAACTAGTGAGAAAGTACTGGACAACATTAGGGCTTTGATAGATCAGGGTGACTAGGTCATTTGTATTTTTTTTAATCAAAGTTAGGTCCTATGCCCCACAGAGATTGGGAAATACAATGCTATCTCCTTCTAAGATTAATTCCAAAGCATGGCTTCTGGGTCCTGGAGAAGCATCTTACTGGGTTCTTAAGTTCAGATGAAGCTGGGGAAAGATTTATTATATTTCCAAAGGTCGGGGGAAGAATTTCACAATAAAAAGTTTCCTAAAATAATTGCTCCCACAAAAGGGAAGTCAGAGGCTTTGTGTCAGGAAGAAACCTCTCTGAAGTGTAGTCCAGCTGAAGGAAATAGTAAGGATGTCATTGGCTCTAGGCGTTGAATTAGTATATATTATCCTTAATCTTTATAAACATGTCTGGCAGATTTTATATTAATCTTTGCCTTAAAGTTAAGAAACTGTAACACCAAGGTGTCAAACAAATTGAGCTTTGAAGGGAGACTAATGGCAGAAAGGCATTAACTGACTTGAGTTCTGTGCTTCACCTACTACACAACAGAACTTCAGAACAGTCCATTAGAGTTTACAAAAGTACAGTTTGCATGTTGAGTCTCCACATCACTGTGGAAAGATTTGACAATCTATGAGATTTGTATTTTTTACTCAAAGAAAATCTAAATCTCACAGAGTAGCCTCCAAAATGAAACAATTGGTGAGTGACATTTTGTCTTGTTAGTCTCCCGAAGCTGCTCTGTTGTAGGGATTATTGCAGTAAATACTCTGACATATCAGGAAATAAGTAGGCCCTGCAAATAATGGCAATAGTTCATGTCTTCCCCAAAGCATCACATATTTTTGTTTAGTGAGAAAACACCTAGATGTCATATTTTTTCCTTGTTCTTTAAGGCAATACTGTAAGATTACACAAATTTATGGAAAATAATAAAATTGAATAGCTACTTACTAGCTAGGTTTGTTACATTTTGTTATTCTAACATATTTGCTTTAACTCTTTTAGTTTCTTCCTTACTAAGAAAAAAAGTACAGTATGAACTTGGCTCATAATTCCTGATTATGATGGCTTATGTTTTTAAAAATTCAAGAGAAATTTTACAATCGGCAGTTTGGAAGTTCCAGTCAATTCAGGGGCATTCATAGTTTTGAGAGATCTCAATCCTTATCACTCACATCACTCAGGAAGACTCATTTCTTTTCCTTGTATAGACATTAAAACCCAATTCTCTTACTTCTAAAACCAACAATCTCCTCTCATTCCAGATCCCATGGTTTGAATTCTTGCTGCTGAGGTTCAGTTCTAGCTACAGTTTTTGCTCCTGGGTCCATTCCTAATGTTCTTACAAGTCAGTTATCAATTTAAAATATGTCTTTTGTTATATTTTTCCTAACTTTTAGCTTTTCTTTCTTAATAACAGGAGCATTTGGGGTATTTGAGACATTCATGGTCTCATATGTGTTTTCCAAATATGCTGATGTAAATAAATTCATGTCATATAATGATATTTCAATTAACGATGATCTGCACATAAGACAGTGGTCCCATGAGATTACATTGTCTAGCGACATCCTAGCCATCTTGGTAGTTTATGTGCAGTCTCTGATGTCCCCCTAATGATGGAATCACCTAAGGTGGCAGTCCTCAGAAGTTATCCCTTTATTAAGCAGTACATGACTACATTTTCAGTGACTGACTTGTGTGGTCATCAATATGTCTTTTAATAAACTTTGATGCACTCTGATTATATATTAATATTTGACTTTATTTGAAAGCTTCAGATTAAAGAGTGGAAGTGTATTTTTATGTACTCTTTTTCTGCAGACTGTTTAATGCAGCTGAATTATGCTGCAAAAATAAATTACATTCTTGGTTTCCCATTTGACACTTGCAGTATGTATGCTAGTCTGAACTCTTGCTCAGCACCAATTCTTGCATTTCATAAAGTGATATAGAAGTGGAGAACCATTTACAAAAATAAAAAAGGTGGATTCTAAGGAAACAAAAGTCAATCCCATATTCTTTCTGCAAGTATAGTGTGGCTTTAAAAGGAAGTGACAGGTGTCAGCCAAAGTGAACAAAGGGGCCATTTTCGCAAGACATTTGCCTTTGACTTGTTACTAAATTGCCATTCATCAAATTAATTTTTTTTTTACCTTTGAGCCAACTACTGTAATTGGATCAGTTGCTAATAAATTGAGTTTTGTTGTGAGGCAAAGATATAATTTCAATTCATCTTTTCATTTGTAATTTCCATTAATTCCTTTTTTCTCTAATATTATGTTTGAAGGCTTTCCTATTACTATGAAACACAGAATCCATTCCAAAGGTTTCTTCTATCATCATTTTACTTTAACCCAACCAGTAAATTTCACATACTTGAATATATGAAAAGTGGTTTTCTTTGTGCAATCAGAATGTTTTTAAAACAGAATTACTATTAAAATGTTGTGATTTGACATTATATTTTCCCAGGCTTTTCATTATCAAGGTTACACATATTCATTAATGATATAAATATAGACATAAGTATAAAAAAGAAAAAATGATTTACATTTTATCTAATATGACACAAAGAATATATTTTATACATTTATATTTTCCTAATACTTTTGCTCTTTAATCCATCTTTAATCTATTTTTGCATAGAGTATGTAGTAAAAATCATATTTATTTTACTATATGTTATACAGTTTTCCTAGTAATGATTAGTTTTAAATTATATTTCATTTATTTAAATAAATACTTGGATTTATCATTAACTGTGTTTTCCCAAATAAATTTACCAGTTTTGTTCTTCCACTAGCATCAAATTAACTTATGTAGCAATACAATAGCTTTTACATATTATAGAGCAAATAACCCCTGTATTCTATTAATCATTATTTTAGACTTATCTAGCAGCACATATCAGGTTTACCATTCTAGCTTAACTACTTTTTCCAAGTTAAAAAATCCATTGGAGCTAGTTGGTTCTATGTTACATTTAGAGGTAAGTTTTCGATTAGTTTAGAAAACTTACAAAATTTGACTTGGGTGAAGGATTATCTTCACTTGCCTCTGCAGATCCAATCTCTCCTTCTGTACCCTGGCCTATTCCCTGGGAGGCTGACTTCTATGTACCTCAGCAATTGGCATAGCCTGTTTTAAGTGACTATAGGCAATGGAAGCTGCTGAAAGACAATGGGAAACAGTGAATTCTGGCTATTGGTCTTGTTTCCTCTCATGCAGGCCAGCACGTAGCAGTGGCTCTGTCTTTTAGCCCTCATTCAAAGGTCTCTTGCTATTCTACCCAAATTCAATTACTAAATTCATATGCCTCTCTTGATCCTTCAGTTTTCTGAGAAGTGAGGGTTCCCATACTTGCTAATCCTGTGGAGCTGCATCTTCTTAATGTTCCACTTAAAAGTACCCTTGGTATAGCCAATTACCTATTTGAACATGACCTCTGATTTTTGTTAAGACCCTACCTTATATGCTGATGAAATTTTAAGAGAGAATTTTAATTCTTCTTTTGTGTCCTGTAATGTTTATTATAAAGTTCCTGCATACTTTTTGCCAAGTTTATCCTTAGACTTTATTTTTGCAGCTGCTGTATGAATGCTATTTTTGTCAGTTTTCCCACCACTGAGACACAATACCTGACACTCACCATTTAAAGGGTGAGAGGTTTAATTTGAGGTTTAATCATGGTTTCAGTGGATCCAATTAATTCCTAGCTGGCTCAGTAGCAAAAACATTATGGTGGGAGGCCCTGGCAGAACAAGGATGTTTCGTTCATGGTGTCTGGGAAACAGAGCAGGGCAGGAGAGCCAGAGAGGAAAGGGCAAGGGACCAGGTATAGACACAAAAGTCATGGCTCACTGAGATACACCCATAAGTGTACTCTACTCATCCTCTGAGCAGATCCAAGCCAGTCAAGTTGACAATCCCCTTACTAATCACAAATGCTGGTGAACCCTATATATTGTATTAAGTCTTTAGATTTTACTCTCTTGTTTGAAGAATTTTCAGTTATATATTCAGGAGTATCACATGTGGCTCTCACAACCATGATTCTCTGAAACCCACATACATAGCAAAGAGTTAAATAGAGAAACAGGGAGATATTCTACTAGTATTAGAAAACAGTAAAAGTTAACATTTTTGCTTGTCTGGCTCGGATATTAAGTTTTTCATTTCTTCAATGAAGTAAATTACTAACTGCACATTCCTCTCTTGCTGAATATTAGAGATAATCAAATGAAAACAAAACTTCTGATTTAAAAAATGAGCAAAGCATGAAGCTATTAAAGCAAAATCATGGATCTATGTCCCCCATTGCCAGCCTCAATTCAGATTTGAATTGATGATAAGACATTTGTTAAAGCACTTGAATTAGATCAGAAAGGCTGTCTGACACAGCATTCATCACTTTACACTCTGCTCAAATAAGGGTCCATTTTCAAACATAACAGCTCTTTGGCACTTACTCAAAAACCTTTAGAACCTGGCCATGTACAGAAATGGAAAATTTTCCTAAAGTAACTCTGGATGCCCCTCTGCTGGGTGTCTTTTCTTTTTGACATCTACTCTCTGGCATGTTTAAGGGTCAGTCTTCAAGCCTCCTGTTTCTTGGGTTCTGCCTCTCTCTAGCCCTGTGTCTCACTTCTGATTCCATCCAGGATTGTGGGCCAGAATCCCATGAGGAAATCTGCTTCCTTCAGGCTGCAGCTCTCACTTCATCTTTGTTTCTCTTAACCTTACAGGGTCTGCCTGTCAAACATCCATACTCGGCCTGGAAGTTCTGGTGAGTTTGGCCCAATGGCTGGCCCTCACCTCTAGGGAACCTAAGCTGTTGGATAGATATTTCTCCTGGTCTGTCCTCGGATAGGGTAACACTATGAAGCACTTGAAATGGTTTGCAGAATATTCTAGGGCAATTAAGCTCTTGTGGCCTATGCACATGATATTCTTGATAATACATTATTGTACTGGTTTTTCCTGCCTGCCTCTTTTATTATCCATGGTCCCTCATCATCTTCCCTGTGGCCAAATCTTAAACAAAGTACTTGTCCACAAGTCTCAGTTTCAGACTCTCTAAAATCCAGATTCAGACAATGATTTCATTCAATTTCAAGAATTAAGTACCATTTAAAAAGTGATGAATTCAAAATATATATTTCTGCTTTAAGCCTTTCCCATAAATCCACATTTATAGACATATGTCCAACTTCTTACTGAACATTTACACCTGGATGTCTAATTGATCTGTTCAGGCTTACAATTACCAGAGACAGAATACTTCTGCTTGCACTGTGCACATCATTTCAAGCTAATATTTAAAAATGACTAAAACCATTATGATAGGAGAAAGGCTGATAAAATTATCCAAATCTTTGGAACACCATAAGGAAAATAAATGGTACTGTTTCCTGATAGCCATATTTGACAGATATTAGAGGCAACTATACTAAACAATGTGTTTATCTAAAAGTACCACTTCTCCCAGCGCAGAGGAGGAGGCTTCCAGGCCAATGTACCACCGCTCCCAGCGTAGAGGAGGAGGCTTCTGGGCCAACATATCACCACTTCCAGCACAGAGGAGGTGAGCCCTGCAGGCACCAGCAGCACGCCCCCCCCACTCCCGCATTGAAAACCAGACTTCCAGATCACCTACAGCAACCCCAAAGGGAAGCAAGAAGGAACACTCTGATACTCAACCACCTGGACTCCCTGAACTGGCAAAAAAAGAGGATCTGGAAAAAATGAAATCATAAATAATTTGTCAGATAACAACAAAGATTGTGCTCATAGTGAAAGACATGATTAATAAATCTAGAATGGACACAGATAAAAAAAATAGAGGAGCTGAGGAACATGATGGAATTCCAACATAAGAAACAAATTTCCAACATAGGTGCAAATTTCCAATGATGAATGTCATTATACTGTATACCTAAAATGCATCAATAAAATAATTTTTTTTTAAAAATGTTTATCTGGTGTATATCTCCCTAGCATTTTTATGTATATACATATAAACATGAATATATGTTTTTATTTTCCTTACAAAAAATATAACACACAACAGTGATGGCAAACCTTTAAGAGATTTCAATAATACAAACAGCCCACTGAAGCACATATGCTATAGGTTTGCCACCCCTGAAACAAACTATATTCTATACAGAGTGCATAAAAGATTTTTCAATTTCAGTATATAAAGAGCTTTTTGCTCCTCCTTTTAAAAGACATAGAATCCCAGAATATAATATATATCCCGTGGTTTGTTTCCTCCTCATGAACTGATGATTTTTAGAGTATCACTGTTGAAATACTGTGGCAAAGGATAACTTCCTGCACATGTGCAAGCAGATCAATTGGCTGGAAGTCATGGATGTGTTGCATCAAAGGAACACTCTTTTCTTTTTTTTTCTTTTTTTTTTTTTTTTTTTGGTACTGGGGATTGAACTCGGGTCCTTGCGCTTTCAAGACAGGTGGTATAACCACTGAGCTAAATCCCCGGCCCCCCTTTTCTAATTTTCATAAATAGCACCACAAAAATTGCCTCACCTTGCTTTCTAGTAAGAAGTATCTAAAAATGCCTGTTTTACGTTTTTTCAGAAATCTTCACTTGGTGAGACAGACAGGTGAAAAATAGAATATCTGTATAGATTTAATTTACCTTTCTCTTAAGGGGAAGGAGGTTAGGCATCTTAAAGTCATCTGTATAATCTTTTATTCAATATCTGTTGACAATATACTCATTATGTGATAAGTAAGCACATAAAGTGTGGGGCATGGGCTTTGGGTCCTCATTTATATGTTTCCTTTTATGTTTCCTTTTCTATCTATAGCTCTGTGTTTTTATGTGTCTTCCATCTTATAGCAACTGAATTCTAGTCAGATTTCTCAAGGTGCCCATACTTAGATCAAATACAGCCACCATCCATACTAGGTAGTACTTTGTGCAAATATGCCCATTCAGGGTTTCTGTCACGCTCATTTAAGGTACCACTGATCCTAGCCCTCTGAAAATATCTGGGCAGGGAAATTGTTGGAAGCATAATTAAGTTATCTTCCCTTTTCCCAGCATATACTTTTGACTTGATATTTGCAGCTGAATCCAGAGTTCCATTCCCAAGACTTGTCCCCAGAGAATATGTGGAGTCCACACCTGGGGCTCTGCCACATTATTCCTCCCTACTTTGTGGGTCCCTGTGTCCTTGCTCTCTAATGGAAGTCAGTCCTAGGGTTTCTTCCCCAACCCAGTTAGCAGCAGGAGAGCAGTAAATGTTGCTGTGTTCTTTCCCACCAATGTTTCCTTCACTTCTCCACAAAACAATCTTACAGGAGAGAAGAATGTGTGTAAGAAAGAGAATGCTGCCCCAGCCCCATAAGCTACAAGCCCCTCAGGGTTGGGGAAAATATACAGACTCCAGAAAGGGTGTTGGGGGCGGTTCTTAAAGATTTCTCTTTTTATATGTCCAAAATTTTTTTAATGAAATAGGCTATAGCTTAACATTGAGTAAATGTGAATGTACTCATTTGTGCCTTATATCTCTTTAAACACACTATAATATTAACCCTTGTAGCTTATTGCCCATATTATCATATAAGTAACTATATGTAAGTTGTATGTCATTCTTGCTTGAACATTAGCTGCTTAAGGAAGAGATTTTGTCTTACTGACCTCTGTAGCCAGTGTCACTGCAACCTCCCACCTTGCTCCAATCTTGGTGCACATTAGATTCCTAATGAGTGCTTGCTCAGGTCAGTTACACCCTCAAGAGGTTTCACAGTTATCCATTTATCAATATCAAACAGGGACTCATCATGGTGACTATTATAGCGTACTTAAAGTAAAATAATGGTTTTGTATTTCAAGAGCTAATTAAGGAATGTGACAAGAGAATTGTTCCATCACCACAAAACAAATTGCGGTTAATTAACAACAAAAGTTCTAGCACTTTGGAGAGTGTACTGAAGGGCCAACCGAGATCAGAGAACAATAACCAGTATTGTTCTCACCTATGAAGATAGCATAATTTGTCAGTTTCAAGGAAACAGTTAACTCAGTTGGAGAATGTCGGTATATCTATAATATCTCAGAACAAAAATTGAATCTCCACCTTTCTATATGCATGCATGTGATTGTAAAGCATTTTTCATAATGCAATTAGTTTTCCTTATTGTACAAGTATCTAGAATTACATATTAAAATTCTACTGTTGAGTTCTTTGTCTAATTTAGAAATCCAGACACTTTCATAAGAAATAATAATAATTTAAAATGAAACCTGTTTTTTATAAATCTATTTATTTTGATAGCCTGAACATTAACTGTGTATGTTTAAACACACACATATAAACACACACAATCATAATCACACCAACAAGTGTAATTTTAACCTTTCTAGGTTAGAAGAAACAATGAGAGGAATGCTACTTTAAAATTCATTTTCAGCCATAATAATGAACTACTTTGTTAGGGGACTGAAAGTAACCAAAATGTGGTGAAAAATATTTTTGCCCTCACAGAATTTGTGAAATGAAAAACAAAATTTTGCAACATTAGGTAAGTACTTTTACATAAGAATATTCTTTTCACTCTAAATGTATGTTAGTGTTTGTATGCACTGAAGGAATGAAGGATTGAAGGAAACAAAAATTTGTAATTTCTGAATGTTATCTTAAGCCTGTTTTCTGTCTTAGACTCCCTAAGGTTGTATTGAAAGCATAAAGAATGTTTGTTAATATTCTTATATAAAGGCAATGCTTATCAATACAATAGTTCAACTTGGACATTTTTACAACTTGTATATTTTTACGTTTTTTAAATTGAGTGGCCACACATTTTCTGTCTGCTACTAGTCTTTACCTTTGGAGTCATCTTCTGTGTACACATATATTTTTGTAAGTACTTAGAAAAAATATAGCCAAGGATATATTTCTAAATAGGAAATTCACATGTATATATTATTTTAAAAGTTTATACATACATGTGTATATAAATGTACAGTTCTTTGTTTGTTAAGTGACACATAAACATAAAGTTGTACAAATTTATTGGGTACCATATGGTATGTTGATTCAGGTATAGATCATATAATGATTTAATAAGATTAACGTATCTATCTTCTTGAACACTTGTATTTCTTTATGGCAAAAATATTTAAATTCCTCTTTTCTTTTATATTAATGCCATCACATTTCTCATAGCTACTTAATGCTGTAGACAAAGCTTGAGGGGTGAATTACAAGACAAAGTTAATCAATTGTTGATTTGGATGCAGTGTATGCTGTTTTATGAAAGAGATGTGTTTCAAAACATTGTAAATTGAATTCCAGCAATAAAATCTGAATTCCACAATAAAATCATACTATGGATAGATTAAAAAATTCTTTACTTAAAAAAAGCTGAAAGTTATTACACTGGGAAGTTATTATCAATTCCCCATGTAAGCATACCAATCATCTTTACTTCCAGTATATATATATATGTGTGTGTGTGATTTAATATACTTATAAATGATACATACATGTGTTTATATTTATAGACACAGGCTACTTTATACATATTTCCTTGATTTTTTCAGCTGAGATAACTTAGAAACAATAACACCCTAGTTGCAGTGAAGACGACTGGTTTCAAATCTTGGTTTCAAATATTATTCTTCAATGACAGAAGCCAGGGATCCTCAGAGAAACGGGTAAGTCTGAGCTGGGACATGAAATTCATAAGATAAATCTGAAGCATTTTGCAGTACCAGAAAGTAATGAAATATTTTGAAAGAGAGAGAGAGAGAGAGAGGAAAGAAAGAAAAGAGAAAAGAAAATAAGATGTCCACAATGATAGGAGTATGTCAAATGGAAGTAGGCAGCAAATTTAACATTGTTAATGTCCCAAACTGGAATAATTTAAGCAATAAAATAGGTGAAGCTGTACTAGATTACAATCTAAAGTACGAAATAAATGTTTATGAAATATTCCACCTTCAAGGAATGAGGAAGACAATTCCTCATAGTGTGAGCTGTACATAGTGACTTCTTTCTATAGCATGAAGTATGGCTGAGGAGAGGGCGGGTATAGTAATTTCACAGTTAAGAAAACTAAAAGACCACCTCAGTCAGGTGAAAATGATCAACATCAAGGATGACCAGTCATGGTGATAGTGTATATTTACCCTTGATATGATATGGTGAAAAATGACACATAGCTTTGTCTTTGCCTTCCCAAAATGCATAACCCCATTTTATCCATAGAAGTATATCAAAAAGTTCCAGATATTAGACATTGTGCACCACACAAGACCAAAAATCCTCAAAACTTTTGATGTCATCCAAAATATATAAGTAAGAAAATCTGCCACAAGCAAGAGATGCCTAAGGAGATAGGATAAGTAAATATAATGTGGCATCTTGAGTAGGATCCTGGACAGATAAAAGATGAACAGAATAAAGAGTTTAGGAGGAAAATTAATCATCTATTAAAAATTGATTTTTATTAATACATAGGTACTGGTTTGTTAGCTGTTTAAAATGAATCATTAATATGAGTTGCTAGCAATAAAACAAACTAAGTTTAGGAATATATGGGAACTTTTAGTCCCATCTTTGCAACATTTCTGTTAATCAAACACTATTGTTAAATGAAATGTATTGAAAAATACAAGGAGGTTTTTTTCAATCCTTTCTGGAGAGAATGTAGGCATACATAATATAAAAAGTGTAAGATAGGCAATTATTGCAAATGAAGTTAAATGAATTTTAAGCAAGCTTAGTTCTCTGATTAATCCAGCCCAATATTCAGACCATAAAATAATGTTTTGCTTTCTGGCAATGTGTTTCCTTGAGATTGGAAGAAGTGTGCCTCGGCCTTGCATATCTCAGCACTGCTGCCCCAGAAGTTGAACTTGACATAAAAATATTAAAAAAGAATTTCTCAATGGGCTTTAATTTAAAAGACCAAATTTTCCAGCAAGTGGTCGTATCATTTATAATCCACAGACCACAGAGACTGAATCAACTCTGATAGGCATCTTCACCAGGCAAACAGAACAGCTCTGTCATATTAAAGTGTGTGTGTGTGTGTGTGTATATATATATATATATATGTATATGTATATATATACACATTATATATGTGTGTATATATACATATACATATATATATGTATATATACACACATATATATATAAATCCCAACACTCCTTGCTCTGCTTGGTACATTTAGTCATGTCTAGCCTATTACAGAAAGCACTGAGCCTAAAGTGTCACCCATTTTGCATGAAAAGCTACCCACATGTATATCATCATGCAGTTTTCTGTGACATTTGTGTGCTAGATTTTTTAGACCAAGTATGTTGTTATCAAAATTTATGAGATTCCATCTTTCCATGAGTGAATGAGAAGGAATCCTTCCCATTCAAAAATGTCCCAGGGATGGGACATATAAATATGTACTTTTATTTCATTTCTGAGCAATCTATTAAATAATTTTAAGAATGACTAGGAAGAAAAAATATTTTCAAGAACTGACTCTAAATCTAATAAATTCATCAATGAAAGATAGGCAAGTAAGGCAGTGCTCTATAAATTAAGAGAACACGAAGAGTAATTATAATAATTCTTATAGGATTTCCTGTCCTGGTTTATAGGTACAATAGAGGTTGAAGATTCTGGCAGAAGAATCCCATCAGAAGGGAGGAAAAGTGAAGAGGAAAGGAGGAGAGAGAAGCTCAGCAAGCAACAATTCCAAGTCATCATTTAGATAATGATCAATGCTTTCAGGAAAGAAATTCTTCATCCAATTCAGTTTCATTTCCAAGAGTTCATAAACACTTCTAGAAAGCTAGAAAAGTTGACATGGTAAGATGGTTCCATGGGTTGTTACATCACCTCACAGTTGGCTCATGGGCAAAGAATGGGGCAGCGCTGGGGCTAGGAATGTAAGGAGCAGGATGACGTCTGTGACCAGGCAGATATCTAAACTCAGAATAGATGGTAGGCCCTGAGGTTTTTGGAAGAGAATGTTTTCTTTCTCCCCATATATTTCTATGTTTATGGGTATTTATCAATCCTCAAGAAAACCACAACCACTTTGCTAAGATGGTAAGAGTAATTGAAGGTACTTGATACATAAAATTGGAGGGTGCTTACACATAGGTAAGGTAACAAGATGGCGTTTTCGCATCCTAGTGGGACAATTTTCTTTGAACCTCATCATTTACACACTTTTGTCTATGTGGTGTCACACTGTTCCCAACTCAGACTTCTTTCACAGGTCTCCCTCAAGAGGGTTTTACTGTCTCTAGTCTTCTGATATTGCTGGACAAGGTACAATTTTAGCAATTTGATTTTAATAACTGTTTTGCCTTAAAAGCTACAGTTTCTCAAATTCTGCAAGACCTATTTCTTTCCCCCATCTTAGTTGTTCACTGCCAGAACTTCATATCCCTCACTCAACTCTAGATCCCTCAAAAGAGTCCTGGTGAATTACTCCTGGAGATTGTGTTTCCCTTTATTTCTGGACTTAGACAAAGATATATTTTGTGATTACATAAAAATACAATTTTAGAGCAATTTATCACAGTTTAATGAAATGTAAATAGTTAAATATATATTTTAATTTGTTGCCTACATTTGTACAAAGATACTTAGCTTTATTTTTTTGTAACATTGTTATTTAAAATGGTGTTTATTTTAATTTAGTTCTGGGATAAGGATAAAGAAATTGGAATATCTGGCGTATTCATGATTGTATACTCTTTTATTTTTATCCCATGAAGAAGACATGCAAGAAAGAAGGAGAAGGAGGAGGAGAAAGAGGAAGAGAGTGGAGGAGGGGAGGAAAGGAAAGAAAAAGGAAAAAAACAGAAAGAAAACACAGAAGGAAAGAAAAAAACAGAAACTTTTATTGAACTCACCGATAACTACAAATTATTCATGAAGATCATAAAATACACATTACTGAATATTAATCTTCAACCTGCATTTCACTACATCAGAAAAGGTGTTTTGAATAAGTTTAATGTCTTGTCTCCCCCACTTCCTTAGGAAAGGTGAGCATGTTCAGTTGCCTTTTCGACAACCATTTCACACTTTGCTGTTGACTATTGACTCTAGATTAAGTCAGTTCATACTCTTGGGTAAGTTCTAATTCATGTAAATTTTTCCTATTTTTTATTAGTACATGTTTACAGTACATAACACTTGCATTCTTCATAGGAATTTGGTACATGGATAAAACACATCTTAATTGTTTTTAAATTCCTTTCCCCTCTTCTCCCTCACTCATTCCTCCATCTGATGGTCTCCTTCCCTTTTGGAAAACATCTATCTCCCTAAAGTAAGATATTCAGCAGGGACCTAAATTAATTAGTTATTAACAATCTTCCTGCCGGAACAACTGAGAGGGAATGTGTATATTGTCTTCACCCAATTTTTTTTCCAATTATAGTGCAGCTCAGGACTTTGTTCAAAAATCTTTATATTCTTCTGGAATCACATGTTATTCAGAAAAAAAGTGTGTGTGATTGTCAACTTTTCACCAATGTGGCAAATATCTGAGATAAACAACTTAAGGGAGGAAAAGTTTGTTTTGGCTAAGGGTTTCCAAGGCTCAGTCCATAATCAACTGTCTCCAAGGCAGACATTATGGTACAAGGGCATGGTGTAGAAAAGCTACCCACCTCTCATAGAACCAAGTAAATAGAAAGAGCAAGAGCACCAGAGAAGTGAGATAGGGATCATTATTTTCTCCAACATCATGTTCCTGCAGCCAGGCCTCATCTCCTATTTTCATCACTCTCCAATAATGCCATCAAACTATGACCTCCTCAATGGATTAACCCACGGATGAAGTGAGAGCCTTCATACACTGGTCTTCTCTGGAAAACTCATAGATACAACAATAAGTGTGCTTTACTAATTTCCTAGATGTTTCTCAACTTAATTAAGTTGACAATCAACATTGTCCCTCACGATGTGGAACTACCACAGACATTTTCTTAGCATGAAGAAAGCCAAGTCAGAGAATTGCAGAGAAATGGAACTAGAAGTTTATTCACACTGAGACTCAAACTGACCCTTTATCCAGAAGTAAATAATTACATTATCCAACATATTTATATTTATGTTCTAAGTGTTTGAACTATTGATTTTCTATTACTGCTAATGAAAACAATCTAACCAGTTCAGCCTATTAAGTGCAAGACACTAAATAAGGTGCTGGAAACACAGTAGTGGTGGCTTAACTTAGCCTTGTACCTCAAAAGCTCAAGGACTAAGAGGAAAATTAATGTACTATGAAAATCCATTGCAATAGATTGCATTTTAACTAAGAACTCTTTCTGATATGTACCTAAGACTCTGATTGACATATCCTTAATCTTTGAAAGTTCATGAGTAAGTTTTATAAATATAGAACATAAGAGAGAGCAGAGAGGTAGAAAAAACACATCAATATCATTTGACTTTTATTCAATAAGCAAAGATAGGGAAACGGAAGATATTAGTGCTTTCATCTGATCATTCATTCAAGCATTGTGGTACAGAAAACAGACACAAAAAGATTACAAATAAATAAATGAGAAATTACAACAAATCATAGTTTTACTGTGCAGATAAAAGGATATCTGATTTATTCACTGAGATTATGGAGGACTTCTCCACCATGGTACCTATAAATTAAACTGATATCTAATGGATATTTAAGAATTAAGTAAAAATGTACGTACATTGTAAACTCAATTTGAAGTCTACCAATAAAAATACTATGATGCCAAACCATTATTGGTTTAAATATTTTAGATGACTATAATAAACTATATTTTGTCACTTAATTTAAAAATTATTATTGACATTTAAATTTATTGTAAGCATATGTTTTATTTGACATATATCTAGTAAATAACTTTCAGTTATTCTATTCAAGTTACCAGATTCTGATGCTCGTATTAATCTTATATATTCAGATGTTCATGCTGATTAATAATTAGCTAAGTGAGCCATAAGAAATTCATTTTGTAAAGTGTCACCCTTTACTGCAAGTGGTGGGTCAATATGTCATACTGCGAATGCTGTTGTTGAAAACATTGCAAAGACTTCACTGTTGTCCTGAAGCCTCTGTCTGGAAATCAAGAGAAAGAAGGGAAAAAAATGAAAGCAGAAACAAATTCTATGTTCTCTACTTGTTTAAGTAAAGGTTAATGACTTTTCAAAAATGTTTCTTCAAGAAGAGAACACATATGGTTCCACAAGCTATATCGAGACTCCATTTGTTAAGATGGTTCATAAAAACAGAGCAGAAAAATAACAAGTTGCAGATAACTCTAAATCAAACAACAAAATAAGACTAAAGCTTGCTTATAAATTTATATCTAAAGCTTTTTATTAAATTTTGCCTTTTTTTCTCACAGCTGTTACACTGGGACAGTGCATGGCACCTAGCTAGAAATTACCATGGAATATCTCCCGGCATCTTTCATATATATCTTGTCTAAAATAACTGGTATGTGAGAATGTATTTCTTATAAATCTTATCCTGCTTTATCATCTTTTATGTTCTTCAAGCACTGTACCTTTGAGGCTAGAAATGAAGTGTTTCAAATCCCTCAGTAATCAAAGTATAGGTTTCTATAGAAACCAAACCGGAAATGTCCTCATTTTTTTCTGATGCAGAGATACAACAAAAGATTCAAATTCACTTCAAAGACTAAACACTGTTGAAGTGATTACATATCCATTTTATATGAGAAATATATGATGGGGATTTGAATCTCTCTAACTTTTAGCAGCCTACTTATCTTTGAGTTTCAAATGTCTATTTTATTTTGTCTTCTTCAATATGCCAACTGCTATATTGGTTTAAAAAAGTGCTTATTATCATTATTATTATAACACTTGTTACTTCATTACATAATTATCTAATAATTATATTTTGATACCTTTACATGACATATATATATATGCACATGAGAGAAAAACAGTGGAATTGATCTATTGAACAATAACTAACATAAAGGAATAAGTAGATTTTTTCAGTCTCATTTTTATTTTTATATTTGTGTAAACAAGTAACATATGTGAGTTTTTAAAAAGCCACACTTGTCTCTTTTTTCCCTTTTCTTTAACTAGGCTCTTATTATGTTACCTAGGGTGGCTTTAAAGTCTGAACTCAAGAGATTCTCAAGTAGCTGGAACCAGAGGTATGAGCCATCACATACAGATAAAATATTTTTATAAAAATGATAGCTCTCTATTGAAAATGTGTATAATCCTCACCAGAACTTCCTGGAACTGTCCTCACTCTTGATTATTCCTCACTCTATTTATTACATTTAAAACTGAATTCTTCTTTTTTTACCCTCGGAAAACATTTGCGCACAAAAACTAGTATTTCAAATTCCTAGAAGCACATGCTTAAAGAACAGCTCCTCTCTCTCCCGGAGTGGAGCTAGGAATCAAGTTCCCCTGGATAAATCACGGTCCAGCAGCCAAAGTGCTGCCATAGGTGAGTTAAGACATGGAGCCACTCTCCAAGCACTACAAGAAAACCGGGCTCTGTTGAGGGCTGGCAATCTATCACAGGCACAAACAACTAATTGTGAATGGTGGCAATCCCTGTCAATAAAACTAATCTTTACATTTTATTTTTGTGGCAGAAGTTATTGCAGAAATATAGAGTGGAGAGCTGAACTGAGAAATTTACAAAGAAATGACTCAGATAGAAAAGAATCTCTTAATAAAAAAATAAAAATAAGCAGCTTTTAACACCATAGGCACGGACCCCACTGAAATGAATGTATCTAAAAAAACCTTGATCAAATAAATTCTTGTCCAAATTCTTTCGAGAATTACTCAAATCAAAGTAAGACTTCCCATAACTAGCCCCTCTATAGATAATGTGCATGTGCTACCTCACCATGCTGATACCTGGTTTTCCACCCTTCCCTGAGTATACCCATAACACTCTAAGGAGCTTGCCTTTGCTTAAGATATCCTATCCATCTGGAAGAGCCTTTCTTGTAGTTTTATAGAGCACATGGGCCTCATCTGAAATCCCACTCCCACAATCAGAATTATTTTTCTTTCTATTCCTTAGAACTTCAAGTATTTTCCATTTTTCTTTTTCCTGTATAAAAACATTTCTAATTCTGTGATACACAGTGTAATAACTATTGTTATTCTCTTGTGATTTGATTATGAAATTTTGTTTTATTTTTTCTTAAAACAATTTTTTTGTTTTTTTGGTACTGGGGATCGAACTCAGGATCTTGCACTTGTAAGGCAGGCGCTGTGCCACTGAGTTAAATCCCTGGCCCCAAAATTAAAAATATTTTAAAAAGCATTTCTAATTCTATACCTAAAAGAAACTGAGGCACAAATTGATTGAGAAACACGGAGAGTTTCTTTGGGCTGATCAGAGCAGAAACTGGAGACCACAAATTTAATGTGAAGAAATATGATCAGAGTCTTAGGATTTCCGAACAAATTTTAAAGAAAGAACCAGAAAGAGGAGGAAATTACATCAGTTATTTGCAAAGGTTTTAGATTGGTGTAGCCAGGTGGCAAGCTGTCTCATAAGAAAGGGATTGGATGATTTAAAAGAATGTCCATAAGACAATTCTCAGAAAGGGAGAGGGGAGGGACAGGAACAAAGCAATTCTTGGGAAAGGAAATGAGTTAGGGAGAGATGACCACCATAGCAGCCATCTATTAGATGGCTGTTAGGTATTTCCACTGTTCCAGGCCAGTGGAAACTATCTACTGAGAAACTATAGTCTCAGTGTGTAAATTGCAGGCTATAGCAAGTTGCACAGGGTTACAATTTATTTTGAGCTAGACATAACTGAAAAGACTGATCTCTCATGTTCTCAGCCTAGCGGTTTGAGAAGCATCCATCTGCCTTTGTGTGATTTTCATTTTTTCGCAGTACAAACAGTCTTAAAGTAGCTGTTTTCCCAAACATGTCTTGGCTACTAATTTGGATTCACTAAAAGTCAATAAAATTGGTGCCTAAACAATCAGTTTGACAGAAAGAAAAATGTGAAGACTGTATAAGCTCCATACATATTTTAATTATTACCAGGTTAAAAAAGTATGAGAGAAGCAGATACAGTATATCTTATCAGGTATGAAACAATAGTGAATCAAATTAAAGAAAGTTTTACATGAAGAAGGTATTACAAAGTATTTTCCTTTCCTTTTTTTTTTGAGACAGAGTCCCCATATTTCCCAGGCTCACCTTTAACTCATGATCTAGGTTTACAGGACCACAAAACTATGCCTCATTTAGTGTTTGTAGGACTACTTGAGCATAATTTCTCCAGATACAAATGAAAATACTTATTATTTAAAAAGCATTAATTACAAATGAGAAAATATTTTATTAATCTTCAGAGTAAAAAGAATCTTTCTTGCAAATTAGCCAGCCAATTAATAAGGGAATTCTGTCACTGACAACAAATCTGGAGGACATAATACTAAGTGAAATAAACCAGATACAGGAAAATCAGTACTACATAATCTCGTTTATTTGGTAGAATCAAAAATGGTAAAGTTATGGAGGCAGAATGTAGAATGATGATTGCTAAGGAACCAGGGAAGAGAAAATAGGAAAACATCAATGGATACAAAGGTTCAGTGATGGATGAACAAGTTTAGGAAATCTAATATACTGCTTGGTGACTACTACAGCTGACAACACTGTATTGTCTACTTGAAAGTTGCTAAGAGAGTAGATTTTTAAATGCTGATAGACATAGAGAGAAAGAGAATAAACTTTTAAAAATAATATGTATCTTTTCTTTGTAAGTACTGGTTCTTAATCATTTTTATTTGATGGATCCTCTGATAATCCAGTAAAAACTAAAGCAAGTATGTACATGTACTCTTAAATAAATTTACAAGTCACTGATTTGAACTTAGCACCTGTACTAGGTTGCAACAGACCAAACCAAAATGGAGTTACTTATGCTAAAGTTCTAAACTACCAAGATGACCCTCATTTGCTTATCCGACCTTCCAAGAAATCATGAAAAGAAAGGTACTAGCTGAATCCCCAAACAGCCAAACAGGCCAGTTTGGCCAGTGTGATAAGAAAGTTCTCTGCCTGAAACTTTAAAAGTAACAAACCATGAAATGACCAATCAATTTTTTTGAGGTTCCTTGTTTCTATTTCCTTTGGGTTTATTCTGTGTGTAAATACTGCTTGCAGAGCTGAATGTAGTTCTCTGAACCTCTTCTAATTCTAAGGACTGAGTAGTCCTCAGAAATCATTTTCATATCATTCTTGGCTCAAATAAACTATTAAGTTTATTCTGTATACTGTATTTCTTTTGGCAGTACAAGTGCGCTCTCTCTTTTTTCTCTCCCTCTGCCCCCAACAGGCAAAACCTATTTTATAATTTCAGAAAACTTATAACCATTAAATCTCTGCCAACAAATTATATATATACATATATATACATATGTATGTATATACACACACACACACAGACACACATACACACACACTTCAGGAAAAAATGTATACTCATGTATACTCATGACAGGAAAAGAAAAATAGCATGATGTTTTTTCAACAGATGGTGTTACCCTTATATGGGGCACCCTAGAGGGTGTTGTATATCACAGAAAACCAACTGCACTGAGTAACAGTCAGTCTCTTCCAAGCCATTCCCGTTCCTACCCAATAAGTTAATGAATAAAGTGGCCATAGTAGTAGGGACGGAGTAATATATGGGTCCAGGATTATGGGCCTCTACTAATCAAGGCAACTTGATTTGGTCACTGCTCAATGTCAATCCACCAACAGCAGAGATCAACACTGAAATCCTGACATGCCAACATTACCTCAAATAGCAGGTTATTACATTGGACTGCTTCCATCATGGAAGGGGCAGTATATTGCTCTTCCTATAATATATACTTATTCTGTAATCTAGTTGAGGCTTCTGTAACAAATACCATTGACTGAAAGTCTTAAACACTTTTCTTATAGACTAGGAAGCTGGCAGTGTAAGCTGAGGGCACCAGCATGCTTGTACTGTAATGAAAGCTTTCTTCATGGTTGCAAACTTTCCATTTCTCATTACATCTTTACATGACAAAAAGAAGAAACAGATTCTCTGGTGACTCATACAAAGGTGTTATTGCAATTCATGAAGCCTCCCACCTTATAAAATTATCAAATTCAAATGACCCTCAAAATCCCACTTCCCAATACCATTGCATTGCAAGGTAAAGTTTCAACATGAATTTTGAAAGGACACAAGCATTAATCTGTAACATTCTGGATAAAGATTTACCTTCCCTGCATACAATGCTTACCAAAACTACCATCCATGGGTTGACAGAACACCTATCCATTTTCACAGTATTCTACACAGCATTTCTTCTGATTGAAGAACTCACTTCAGAGAGTGAGGTGCACAGTGGACTCTTACTCAGGAAATTCACTGATATTAACATGTTCTCTACCATCGTAAGCTTTATAAGTGACAATATGTTATTTGGAAGACTCCTTTACAGTGCCAGCTAGGTGGCAATACCTTGACAGCTTGGGAAAATTTGTTTAGAAGGCTGTTTTCATAGAAGCTCAGAATTAACATCTAATATACTGTTCTTCTCTTATAGCCATAATTCATGGGACCTGGAATTATGAGTTGAAAATAGATGTAGCACCATTCAACATTACTTCCCATGGCCCAGTATCAAAATATTTTCTTCCTATTCCTTTGACCTTATCCTCTACTAACTAGAGGTCTTTAGTTCCCAGGAGAGGAATCTTCCCACAAGAAGACAAAAGAAAATAATTCCATTGAACCATAAGTTAAAACTTCTGCCTGACCACTTTGGATTCCTGTGCTCCTAAGTCAATAGGCAAAGAAGGGAGTTACTGTCCTAGGCATAGTGATTGATTCTGACTATGAAGAGGAAGTTGAACAATAGAGGTAAGAAAAAGTGTATCTGGAGATCCCTTCATAGGGTGCTTCTTAGCATCAAATGTCCTATGAATTATTGTCAATGGAAAACTGCAATGACCTAACCCAAGTAGAATCACAAATGGCTTAACTCTAGCCCCTTCAGGAATGAAATATTGGATCATTCTACCAGATTTTAAAAAACAAAACAAAACAAAACCAGGTGCTTGTTGAAGGCAAAAAGAATATAAAATGGGTAATGGAAGAAGGTAGTTGTAAATACTTGCTACAATACTGTAGTCAGTTACTGAAATTAACTACAACTGTAATGGATATTTCCTCCTTATTTTGTTATGTAAGTGTGTATGTAGATACATATGTGTTTGTGTACTAAGTAAATATCTTTCCTTCCTTTATTCTGTTTTCATTTTCATAATGTGAGATGTATTAATTTTATATCTAGTATTTAAGCATTATCAGCTTTACATCTTAATACTAATTTTTTGGAGTAAATGTCACTTGAAGATTTTACCACCTCTTCTGAGGAATAAATTATGCATTTTTAATTATAAACAGAATTAGCAGTATTATGTCAGGGAGAATCATGAACTCATTATCGTCTTTATTTGAAAATTAAATATGGTTTAAAGGGTGGGACTTATGATGACTGACTTTGTGTATTGTCTTGAGGAGACCATGGGTGCTCAGATATTTGGTTAAGCATTGTTCTGGGTGTGCCTGTGAAGTGTTTCTGGAAGAGACTAACATTTCAGTCAGTACACTGAGTAAAGCAGAATGCCCTCTCTAGGGTGGGTGAGCCTAAACTGATCTGTTGAAGACCTGAGAAGGACAAAAAGGCATAGTACATGCCATTGAAACAGCTAAATCTGTACAAACCAAGTAAATGCTAGCTATTAACTCACAAAGTCTAAGAATGATATCACAGACAAAAATGGAAGAAGTTAGGAGAGTGTTTATTAGAAGTATAAAAAGAAAAATACCTCCAGGTTGGGAGACATCTGAAGAGAGTTTTCACGCAGACCTGCCCACTCTTCAGAACTTTTTAGGGATAAGCAGAGGAGAATTTGCTCAGTTGTCCAGCACTCACCCATCACAGGAGCCACTGTGGTTGAAAATGACCAATTGGAACTCAAGATCACTAAACCAATTTACTCAGCCTGCAGAGTTTGAAGGAAATCAATTCTAAAAGAAAATGGTCATTTTGTATTTCTAATTTCCTGGAAACTTTACCCTGAATGTAGGGAAGGATTACACTCCCTTTCCCTGAGGAACTGAGCTCCTGATCAAAGCCTCAGTTTCACTGCCTATTGTTATTTTAATTTTTAACAATGTGGCTGATCATCAAACTCCATCTCAGGCCCTTTCTCTTGCTAGCTGCCTATTCCCAAGCTAAAGAACTACACTGACTTACATTGTGGTCTGCTCAGAATATGCCCCTCCAAATTCACATGTTGAAATTTCAGCACCAAAATAATCATATTAAGAAGTGAGGTGGGGCCAGGGATTTAGCTCAGTGGTTTTGCCGCCTGCTGTGCAAGCGCAAGGACACGAGTTCAATCCAACTGGGTACCAAAAAAAAAAAAAAAACAAACAAGTGAGACCTTTGAGTGGTGATTAAATCATGATGGTAGATTCCACATTAGTGGGAGTAGCAACTTTATAATAGGGCTGGGAGGAAGTTGTATCTGTCCTTTTATACTTTTGCACCCCTGCCACCACCTGAGAACAAAGCACTCATCCCACCTAGAAGAAGCACCAATGAGGTGTCACCTTGGAAGCAGACAGAACAGGCCTCACCAGATACTTGATTTGCTGGCATCTTGATCTTCATCTTCTGAGCCTCCAGAAGTGTAAGAAAATAAATTTAAATTCTTTAGGAATTATCCAGTCAATGATATTTTGTATCAATAGCAGAAAATAACTCTGATAATTAAATTAGTCAGCTTTTTGTCCCTGTAACCAAATGCCTGACAAGTATTCAATTTAAAGGAAAAGAGGTTCATTCTGGGTCACAGTGATATAGGGGGAATAGATGTAACTCCCAAACCTGCTAGATATTCGAAACATGAGTTCCTGTTCTCTAAAATTGAAGAATGAATTCTAGAAATAACCGAAGTTAAGAGTAGGTAAAATTTATTGAGAGAAAGATAGCTTCTGTCTAAGAGAGACAGAAGGAGGACCCTGTTTCCCAGTGGTTTTTATGGAGCAAAGCCATGAGGTGAGGCAGGCTCAAGGTGGAACAAAACTATAGTCAACTAGTAAGATTATAAGTATAGTTGCTTAGGTAATATTGATCTAATGTGAAATCACAAGGTGTGTATGAGGTGGGATGAAACTATGATCAACCAACAAGATTATGGCAAGTATAGTCACTTAGGTAATATTGATTAAATGAGGATCAAATGGGGAAGAAAGTCATGTAGCAATAGTACAAGGAATGAGCAAGGTAAGGGATGGGTCCGGAATCTTTCTTGGAAGGGATGGGTTAAGTAAGATCTTGGTCCCCCACCCAGGTGTTTGATACCTATTTAGAATATCAATCACTGCTGTTCATTCCTAGGGGACACAGGAGGGTATAGTAGTTTCTCTTCTTTTACAATGCCAGAAGACCTTCAGTGAATGTGTCTCAATTGTCCTCCATGTTGGCGCCTCAAGGGCCTGGCCTGTCTAACTGCCTACAAAATATCTAATTAACTTACCTATCTGCAATAACAATTTCAGAGGTTTTGTTACCAGGTTTTGGGGTGCTGGTGTCTCCTAGAGGTTATTTCTAGGTTCTTTCTGTACTGAACAGAAAATTGGACAAAACAAGCACAAAAGATAGATAGGTTTTACACTTGTTAAAGGTAATAAAATACATATGCTCTGCAAAATGAGTTTGGGCCGTGTAAAAGTAGGAAAAAAAGACAGCCTTAGAGCAGACTACTGTGAAAGAAAGAACACAGTAGCAATGAGCTCAATGGCACCTGTTTTTTGTATCTCTCACTCCTCAGGCTCATGTCAGTTCTAGACTGCTCTCTCAAATACTTGCTCGAGTTCTCCTGAGAAGGATTAGAGAGAGAACTCTGACAGCTTTGGGAGCTGTTCTGCATCTGGAACTTTGTAATTAACAGATCACGCCCTCTTTACCAGCCAGTTTACCATGCTCTAATCTCCTGCCTCAGTTTCAGTCCATAGTCAGCTATCTCCAAGGTAGAAGGGCATGATAGGGAGAAACTACTGAATTTATGGCATCTGGGAAGCAAAAGCCCAAGAGCAAGGGTCCAGGGACCAGATATAGTCCTCAAGGTCGTGATTCCACATAGACACACCAAAAGTGTGCTTTACTAATCTCCTGATGTCTCTTAAACCAAACAAGTCCACAGTTAAGATTAACCATTGCAACAGTAGAAGGTAATTTATTCTCTCTGTCTAAGGCATAAGTCTATTATTGCTTTTAGAGGTAGAATTGGACAATGATATGCATAACTGGCTCTTTTGGATCTTCAGCTTGCTGAATACAAATCTTGAACTTCTCAGACTCTCAAATCCAATATCTTATAATAAGTCAAGGGATGAGGAGTAAGTGTGTGTGTGCACATATGTGTGTTTGTTTATATGTGTATGTGTGTATTAGGCACACAATGGCTGAACAAGATCTAGTTCTCTAGAGTCCCTGACTAATACATACAGAAACTAGTTAATCTCTTAGGACAAGAACAGAGATAAAGACCAAATACTGCAGAATAACTATGCAGATAATGTCTCCCAACTACTTGTTCTCTAGATATCTCACCACCTGCAGAATTTAGATAGGGCTTGCTGAGTATCTTATGGTTATGGGAAGTCAAGTGATCATGAATGAAATTATGGAAAATGGTGTTTTCAGAAAAGCAGGGCATCCTTTCCCCAAAGAGAAACAGGCTGCAGCTACCAAATAAAAGAGAATTCCATCCTGGATATGTGAATACAACAGATCTCTTAGTGATCATTCACAGAAATCTCTGGCAATGAGACTGTAACCAGAGTCTTCACTCTTACAGCAAGCCATCTAATGTCAAACCTAATAAAGCAGTGGGAATTATGGAAACTCTGCAGTTCATTTCCATCAGAAATAGTGGTTTGTTTGACCTGTTAAAGACCCCAGGATCTTTTTACTACGTCTACACTTTTCTTTGTCTTTTTTCAAATGAACAATGATCTTCAAAATATATATGTACACATTTTCTGAATATTTCAAATAAATTGTAATGTTTGAAGAATGCATGTATTTTCTCCAGGCAAAACCAGGCTTAGTAATTTATTATCCACACATTCAAGTGAATAACATAGAATATGCAAAACAAAATGAGGTGGAAATTTATTTTAAACAAAGAAAGAAAGATATCACAGTCATACTAAGATGGAAATACCTTATAATTCTAGTTTTGCTCCATTGTCACCAAATCCTTTTCCACAATTTGAAATTTGTCTTACTGCCAAGAAGCATGTTTGGAAGGATACACAGAGCTATTCTGCCATCAGGGACAAAAGGTCTGGAGGCTACAGAAGAGAATTCTGCAAACCACTCAAATGCCTCTACAATTAAATAACTTCTTTGCTTCAAAGCAACCTGAACTTGATAATAAAAATGACTGAATAGTAGAAACCAGGTTTGTTCTATTCTCACACTTTCTTGAGGATTTAATTCCTATTTAGTTTTGATTACTTTTCAAACAGTGAGACCAACCAGGTCTAGTGATAGACATCTTTAATTCAAGCACTTGGGAGGCTGAAATAAATGGACTTACAAGTTCAAGGCTAGCCTGGGCTATGTAACAAGTTCAAGTTTAGGTTGACCAAAGCTATATACAGAGAGCCTCTCTCAAAAATTAAAACATAATGTCCTTTAAAATTATAATGGACATAAAATGTGACCACAGAATGCAGAATGTTTCAGCAGATTCTCCATGTTATTTTACACCAATAAACTAAACGACTACCTTACCCCACCAGCGTTGTTGCCAAATACAATACTTAGCCTGTATCTGTGCATGGTACACATCTGGTTAACACCAAATCAGAGTTTTACTTATGACCACTACCAAAGAGCTTCCTGCATCATGGAAATGCACCCACAGCTACAGAATCTTCCTAATTTTGCACCATTTTGTATAGAGGAGACAAGCAAAAGGGAATTGGAAAAATATTTGACTTAAACAAAGCAATTGAAATGTAGTTGTTTCATATATTAGTATAAACATATATGACATCTGGAGTATAAATCCTGTCTGATTTTTAAAATGTTTGCTAACATGGGAATAAAATATCTTAAAAATAGTGAGACATATTTAAAAGAAGGTTTTTCCTATATCTGTGACCTTAAGTATGCCATGTAACTCCTCTTAGTCTAGGATTACTTACCTCTATAAATAAATCTGCCCAACAACCTCTAAGAGCAAGTTGAAATAATGCATGTGCAAACACTTTGCAAACCCAAAGCAAAGTGAAAAAGAATTATTTCTTAGAAGAGTCTAATGTAAGGCAAATAACAAAGGTGCTACAGTTAGATCTTGGTCCAATTTAAGATTCTTAATAGTAATATATAAACTCTGGTATTTTGGGTTATAAGAACTAGCAATCAATAGAAAAATCATTAGTCCAGTCTTATATTCAGACAGGTAGTTTAAGTACAGCCTCTGTCATTTAATAGTACTTGTTTTTAGAAAGTGCCTCCTTCTCTCTAATACTCAGTTTAGTCTCCTCAAAAATGAAAAGAAAAATGTTCCCTACCAGCAGTCTTGAACTGCCAATATACCCCAAAAATGTAGCGAAAAGTCAAAAAAGAAAAGGTAAGGCAGCCCCTGGTGGGTAAAGAACTACAGAAATTTAAAAGGTAGATGTAAAATACACAAAAAGGAGAATAGTTGCTGCTGATTCTAAAAACACAAACATAAGTAGGTTTTTTAAATGAATTTGATAATATTGCCTAACATTAAGAATAAAAAGCCACAGAAAGGCTAGAAAGGCAACTTTAGAAATTTAAACTAGTGAAAACCAAACTAGGCTAAGATATTTTGCCACTACATATTCACAAATATGCAATAACAATTGTGGATAGGACATTTGTCAGCCTAGGCAACTAGTTATATAAATATGTCAAAGCTATGTGCTCACAATATCACATTTGCTTTTCATAGTAAGTTTGCAGTGTGCTTTTCTCAAGGCTCAAATAGTCTGCATTTATTAGTTTTTAAGATTTAAATTTGTAGTGAAGCTCAACAGTAGCATGAATAAAGCAAACTTTTGAAATTAAACCCACATGTATCTAAATAACTAAAGTGCAGTATACAATAACTATGCTAAAATATTTATACAGCAAGAATTTCAGAACAAAGCTGAGCAATATGGTAGATGCATATTTGTGGAAAACATCTCATTTTTACTTGTTATATTTTTCTGAGAAAAATTGAATTAATAAGCCCATCTAAAGAAAATATGAATAATTCTCCTATGTTACTGTAAAAGACATAATTGTAAAAGTTAAGCTATATCTTATATTGATGATGGTAGAATATTAGAGTTATTGAAAGAATACATATGAATATATACCTAGGTTTATTTCAACATCCAATTATCATGAAAAGCAGAGCTTATTTCATGAAGAACCCAGGAAAGTCTTCAGACCTTAGGCAGAAGAGGATATTTTCACACCCCTAATTGGAATGGCTCCATTTTTTTTCCGTATATCTGTTTATTTCTGCCTTGTTAAGAAATATCTTCCAATAATTTTGCTTGTCCATCAGTTCATCTTATTAATACTTTTGAGTTTCCAGGAAACCACAAGGCCCTGCCCAACTCATGGCACCCTTTCAGTTTCAACTTCCCCACCAGCAGCTGTGATTCACACCTTGCTTTCCCAGGGCAGATGAGCTGATGGGCTCTGCTCACATTTTCATATCAGTCTATGGTACAGATAGCTGCCCTTTGGGTCTGATGCCACTTTGGGCCCAAATTTCTGCAAATGGGAAAGTCACATGGCCTTCATAGCAGGAGATTTAGGGGGTAGATTTTTGTTTACAAGGATTGTGCCCTGCTATGTTGTGGGACCTGTCTCAATGACTATGGAAATCTGAGTAAGTCATTAAATGTGTTTAAGCTTTCTGTGTCTGTCTCAGGAGATTTTGTGGTTATTATGGGAAATAATTTATGTAGAAGTCCTTCATAACCTCTAGAGTGAAATACATATGTATATATATACATATATAGATAGATGATAGATAGATAGATAGATAGATAGATGTTGTTGTTGTTGTTGTTGTTGTTGTTGTTGTTGTTATGGCTTGTGACTAGAAGTCCCCTCAAAGCCTCATGCAGTCATAGGTGGGGCTTTTTCTGAGGTGTTGAATCTAGAGTGTATGATGCTGGGATTAAGGGTGTATGATTACTAAACTACTGCACGTGAGTGATTGGTTTCACACCACCCTAATCCCAGTAGTCTGAATAAGATAAAAGGGACAAGAAGAAGCTGTTAAGGTCTCTTTGTTATTTTTGCTACCTTCTGGCAGCCATGAACTGTTTCTCCTCTGCAAGACCTATCTGTCATGCCACCCTGCCTTGGAGCCAGTTGATTATGGACTAAAACGTCTACAACCTGTGAGCTAAATGAACCCTTTTCCCTTTAACTTTGGGTGTTGGGTATTTTGTCTCAGGAATGAGAGAAAAGTAACACAGATAGATAGACCTATAACTGTCCTATCTATATCTATCTAGCTATGTATCTACATCTATATCTAAATCTATTTGTGTTCTGTGAGTATAATGAACAACTAATTTGTGATCTGTCCTCAAAAATAAAGTACTTATTTAAAATACAACTATCTGAGTTAGAGCTTCTTAATTTAATTCAGGTCGATTCAGTTCAGATGACTATTTCCACCATTTTCTTCAGTCCACATTCAACTACATTTAGGAGTCTGGCTCAGTGCTGAACACTGACTGGTTTTTCTACAAAAAAAAAAAAGATTAAAATCTTGTTTTGAAAATCTATTTCATGACTAAGAGTCATTTATCAATTGCCAACTTCCAGAAAAACATTAGATAATATTCTATCCTCAAGGTGTGACTGTCCTGAACAACCAAAAAATGGAGTATAGAGTGTTTTAAAATAACTACTTATTGATTATGTATTTTTTTTTACATAGTTCATCCAACTATACAGTCAGGGAATATAGTCTCCACACAAAATGAACCTCTCTTCTGACATCAATTACAGTTTTTAAGGGAATCCCCCAAACACTTTCTGTTTCCATAATTCTCTGGAAAGACTAAATAAAAGTTGTTGAATTCACAGTTATGGGATTTTACATGGAAAGGATATAAATTAAAACTGCCCATGGGGAAAAATATATATGGCAGAGTC
The DNA here is from genome assembly GCF_000247695.1 of Heterocephalus glaber. Next base: position 4,311,281 of record NW_004624785.1, on the reverse strand, counting down.
CAGGAAAAATACCAACCCTCTCCTCTGAGAGTAATGTATCCATGATCCCATGGGAGAGGGGACATGCCACGGGAGAGGACCATAGGATCATGAACACATTACTGTCAGAACATCAATGTGTGACCGTATGCCTGGAGTATTGCCAATTAGGAAAGCTCATCCACATCTTGGGTGTTCAGAATTTTGGAGGACTCTATTACATACCACCCATGTGCTTACTCTTTAGTGATCAGGTTCCCACTTTAGTCTCCAGATCCATCCAGAGAAAGCCTTGACCCATAAATCACATAATCACATTGTTACACCATCAGATAGCTAACAGTTCAAGGCAAGCAAAGACATTCCCATGAGAATCAAAGGCATGAGATCCCAAAGGTTTAAAGAGAACACTTCCTATTTGAAACTTTCAGATCTTAAGCCTGTTACTCATAGTTGTTGCTAGAAAACACCAAATGGATTGTTACTGCTCTTCACATGACTGTCACACATTTTTATATTTCTGGTGACAAAAAAAATGTTTTTTCTCTGTAAAATCGCCCATTTTACTAAAAGAGAATGTAGCAAAAGTGATATAAACAGGAATTATGGCAGAGTGGATGTGAGAGAAAGCATATGCTACATTTAGATAAGTGATCAAAAGACTATGATATAAAACAATCACATTGTAAGCACTTAATATTGTGATTGCTTGGTTGATCTATGGATTAAACTTAACTTAGAAATATTCTAGACAGGACTATTTTATAGCCCATTTTTTTAAAAAACATGGTCACATAACAAAAGAAAATGAGGGAATTGAGAAATACGTGGGAAGAAAAAAATACAAAAGAGAAAGTAAAAATAAAGAACATTATACTGTATAAAGTATAAATAGTATGAACAAGCCCTTAAATGTTCAATTTTTTGCTATGTGTAATATAAAACACTTTCAATCTGATTAGTTTTGATAAGAGAGTTTGGCTCCTTGAAGAAATGGCATTTTAGGGAAGATAGGGAGCTATAGCTCAGGATCACCGATTCTGTTTACTTTCCTCAGCACGAGGACATTACTTTGGTGATGCTGACTATAAAGCAAGAACCAGGAAAACCAACTATTTGTAAATATTTACTTTAATTCTATGATTTTCAACTGCATGTTCTCATAACCTTCGGTGGATGAAGCTGACCATCCTACAATGCACATAACTGGGTCCCGCGATGTAAAATTAACCACATAAAATTATTTAGTCCAAAGTCAGTAGTTCTTCCCTCAAAGAACAGTACTGTTAAGTAGAAGCACTCTGAGTATTTGCATAAAGTCTACTGAATAATAATTGATCATCCCACATAAAAGGGGTGCTGTGCATAAGAACTGACCTTTTGCTGAAACTGCTAGCAATTTCACCACCAACCGTGCATATTTTTGGATTCCCCTGCCAATAAAAGTGTATTCTGATGTGCTACATGGAATTTCCTGTGTGGTTATATTATCTACAATATCATTGGTTTGTTAATCAGGAAGAGTATCTAAGCTTACAATGAATTGAAAACTATGAATGTTTGTGTATACATTGGTGGTCTCTTTCTGTCATTCTTTTTTAGACTTAAAATACTAAATCTATCATAAAAAATTAAAATCCATAAGTAGTGAGAGACATGTTATATGATTGCTTCAAAATCTCTTCCACTTGCCTTTCTAACAAATTTGTTATGATAAGAGCAAAACAAGCTATTATAGGTTGCACCTCTTGTATTTCCTAACTTCTTTCAATTAAAAAAAAATCCCAATGATATGTGCTAGAAAGAAAATTACAGGAAGGAAAAGAACAAAGAAAGGACCCTGAAAATTTAAACTGGAAAAACAATCCCTACAAAATCTCTAACTAGATTCTAAAAACTATACTTGGAATGTTTCTATTGTGCTCCATTTTACAATCACTGTGGACTTCTCCAGACTATTTTTATATATTATGCTGATCTCATTTAGGAAATTAGAGAAAAGACCCTTTTCTTATTAAGCAAATGAATGTATGATTTTTAGACCCACAGCCAGTCATCAGTCATCATACAGTAATAAATGTATCTCTAATGTGTTCTGTTACAGATGATTTTTCAAAAATCATTTCCAGGATCTGCACTGGAAATGTCTGGGAAATGCAATAGAATATACTGGAAATTTGCTCTTTCCTCAAGACAGAAGAAAAGGAATCTGGGATATTTACACTTCTGCTCTTGTCAGCCATTGGCTGAGGACTGACCTGGGAGAATGCTGAGATGCCAAGAAAAAATGTGGAGAGAGTATAAATCTATTCAACATATTAAAATTTATTTTCTAAGAGTCAGTTAAGCTTTCTTTTCCTAAACAACACATAACTTACATTACTTTTAGTGAAGTTATGCTAACTACTAAATAAAAACAATACTATAACTACCCAAAGGAAGAGATATGGGTATGGAAGAAGTGTGAGATAGTAAAACTGCACTTCCCTCATCTTGTTTAATAGAGAGTAAGCAGGTAAGCATTATTTACAAACAGATACATTTATTATATACATTTGCAACTTTTTAAAGAAAAATGAATGGGTGACAGTCACTGGTCACTTCCTGGTCACTTTTAGTTATTAAGGCTCATTCTAATTTAGAACAGTCTAATTTGAAATACAGATTTGAGTTGTAATCTTGGCTGCTGAGGTGATGGAGGAAATGGAGTTTACTATGAATTTCTTCTCCCCTTTTTGTGTTTAGATCTCTGAGTGATGTTGTGGGGATGCACACAAAAAGAGAGTAAAGGGAGTGCAGTTGAGAGTAAGGTTCATCTACATAGCTTTCTGAATTGTAGCGAGGAGCGCTAGACCCCAATCTTGCTGTGGTTTGAGCTCATCCCCTTCAATGCTGATGATTCATGGTGGTGAGTGTCCACAGATATCTGAATGGATGTTTTCTCCTAAGCCAATGCTCCCCAGTACTCATCCAGCCCTGTTCTGTTACTGTTGACTGATTCCATGACAGCAGGAGTGCCTTCTTTAGCTATGACAGGGATCTATGTCCACAAGTGCTTTTCTGGAATAGACAAGACCTTTGTGCTCGCTTCAGCAGCACATATACTAAAATTGGAATAGACAAGACCTTCCTGGGCTTACCAGCTACCTGGTCTCTTACATCACCATCTACCTTCTATGGTCCATTTCATGGAGCCACACAAAATGCACGTATATTTTGCACCTTTCCCAAATTGTAGAGAACTGAGGAGGTTTAGGTGACTGGTTAGTCATTTTTTTTTCCATCATACATCATAGTCCCTTCTCAAGATCATGCATGCTCCTTTGTACTCCAAGAGAAGCACTAAGATGGCTGTCTAGATTCTGCAAAATCATCAAACATCTGGTCTTAAGTTTAGATGCAAGGGTTTTCTCAGTACCACCTTCATCCATAATTCCCTTGGAACCCCTCTCACCTTCTTGAAAAGGAGAAAGTCTGTCATGGTGAAAACTGTACTTCTTAATGTCTCTGGTGAGGATCAATTTCCCTAGAATTCAGCCTGTGTAGACTAATAACAGGGATATTAATTACAGTAGACCATTTCTCAGCCTTTTGCAGATGGAGGTTCAATACATGTCTCTTTCTTTAGAATCTAAAGCAGAAGTTCTTAAAATTTCAATATGTGTACATTATCACTTGAGGATCTTGTTAAAATATAAATCCTAATCCATTTAATCTGTACTTAAGCCGAAGGTCCTGCATTGTTAGTTAAGAAGCTATCAAGTGACTCCCATGCCACAGATTCACAGGCCACGCTTTGAGGGGCAAGGATAGAGTACTTAGTACCACTCTGGCCACAGATGACTATGCCCTAGTTAGGACTTCCAGGGACAGATGGAAGAGACAGGAACACAAGCAAGGAAGGAGAGGTCATATTTATTCTCTGTTCAAAATACTTTTTATGATTTGGAATCTTTTGCCCTTACTTTCCTGCTATTTTGATTTTAAAAACCAGAGTGCTGAGCAACATAAAATATAGTAATTACTTTTGGAAGATTACCATTCTTTGAGTATTTCTTTCTCCTTTGTATAGTATCTCTACTTCCATTTTTTTTTAAACTAGGTGACTGGTACAAACACAGATAGATGATAGATGATAGACAGGCAGACAGACTACCTGCTCACTCTGCCACTAAAAGTTAAACAATTTTGTCTTTCTTGTTTAAGATGGATATGCTTGTTTAGAAAATACCTGCTTACTAAAAGAAAATTTAAAATGTGTAAAAGTTAGCTTTTAGAGGTAGTGCTCTATGACTACACCACGATAATTTTGAATTCCTCCTTGTTTAACACAGAAGGAACAACCAGTCCACACACATTTAAGATACAACATAAAAGCCTGAAAACTACCATGGACCTCCTGCCAAATAAAAGCTTCCCTAAAGGACAATTTAATCTGAGGAAATACATTGATGGCCAGGTTCTCTCCGAGTGTTTCATCTGCATTCCTGATGCCTGGCTTGGTTTGTGTTTCTACCCATTCTATCCTGTAGGGATTTTTCAGTCCTACAGCCTTCCTAATGTGAATTTCCCCTAATGAAACTCTTTTATTTGTTCTTATGCTTTGCTTTCTTTTCCTGCAAACTCACTGTCTTAGATGGAGTGCTGCTGGGGTTAATTGAGGATTCATGCTCACAGCTTTTAGTCCTATTTCTTTCCAATTTCCGATTCAAGCTAGCGCTGGGTTCCCTGTACACTCAGCGCCATCTCTGATCATCAACTGGAACTGCAAATCACAGGAGGTTCTGTGTCATCCTTCAGCCTTGTAAGACTCTCACGTTGTCTGGGCTATTTCGCTTTCTGAACTTGCTAAAGAAATTGACAAAGGGCTTGCTGCCAAACTTTTTCTTTTTTTTTTCCATTAAGTTTATTGGTACATTTTAGGTATAAAATAAAGTTACATTCATCATTGGGATCTTGTACCTTTACATGATGCATTTTGGTTCTTATTTTTTACCCCTTCCCCTGCCCTTCCTTCACCCCCTCCACTCTTCCCTATTTGCAAAAACTTTGTTTCCATTTTTTTTCTTTTCTCATATTTTTTCTTTTCCCTTCTTTCCTTTCCCCTACCCCTGCCACTTCCCCTACTCCTTTAGACCTTTTATTCCTATTACATAATATCAATTATACACTTTTAAAATTACAATATCAAAATTTAGAGGACGTTCCTAAAGGTTTTATGGAATTTAAAAGGATATAGAAAGCATATTACAAAAATCTTTTTTGAAATAAATTTGACAACTTCTAAGAAGTATCTTGGAAGACAAATTAATGAAACTAACTCTGGAGGAAATATAAAATTTGAATAGCACCTACTAAAGAAAGTATATTCCTAGCTTGAAAACTTACCTATATGACAACAGGCTCATATACATTTTAACTGATAAGTTATATCAAACATTTAAAGCAGAAAAAAGAAGGAACACTTCTCCCCTCATTTTAGGAACTCAACATTGTGCTAGTATTAAAACTGGATAAAGATAATAGAAGAAAAAAATATGAACATAGATAAAAATTTGTTTAACAAAACAAACTATTAGAAGTCAGATCCGGCAGCATGTAGAAAGTAGTTTTATCATAGGGATGGCAGTGTTGGTTCAGCATTGGAAGATCCACCCCTATAAGTAACATTTTAACAGAGGAAAGGCAAAAGCCATATGATCCTGTCACTAGTTGGAGAAAAAGTATTGGACTAAATTCTATAGCTGTTCATGGTAAAATCTATCAGGAGACTAGAGTGTAGTATCTGTTCTTATCAGTTTAATATCTGATATGTTCTCTCTCTGAGGACAATGTATTAAGTGGATTTTTTGGAGCTGGGAGATGGAATAGGAGCTTGCTCCATCCACTCCACCCATCAACCTGCCAAACTTTTAAATCTGAGATCAGCCAGGACTAAACCTATGATTTTATTACTTTATCTCTTACAAAGATTGGAGAGTTATAGTCAACTCATGTGTTTGAGACAAGCTGTGTATACAAATTACAAACTTAAAACATTTTTTCTAGTCATTGAGATGTTTTAGATGTAGTCATTTTGCAGTGCTTTGGTGTTTACTTACATTTGTAAATAACTCTTTCGAGTTTTGCTTTAGTTTTTGGGCTTCAGACACACCTTCTGTGTTTATGCCTTTTAGATTTGTCTGATACCTATCATATCTTGTCTCTTCTCTGTTTATTTCCCTATATCTTGTATCCTCTCTCTCTTTTCCTGAACTGAATCTCATTTGAATCAACCATCCTTAACTACTTCAAAGATAGGCATACTTCATTTTACCATACTTAGATCAAGTGCAAATCAAAGTATATTTGTAAAAATACTTTATGTTCACACAAAATATTATCCTGTTTGCTTAATCAGAATATTTTTATAAACCAGGGAAATTTTATGTAGTTTTAAGCCTTTAACCTTATGAACATTTAACCTTAACAGTTATTTTATTTCATGGTTTTGAATAGAAGGAAGCAAAATATTAATTTTCTTACTCAAAAAGGAAGCTACTGCAGTGTATCAGCCAAAATAAAGAAGCATCAAATTCTAAACCCTGAAAACGACTGTGCTTAAATGCAACAAACACAAAACAGCCTGAGAAAATTTGAAAAAGTAAAAATGTTTACCTGTTTTAAACTATGGAGTGGCAACTCCTGTGTAGTTGTATGAAAAGAAGATCTTTTAAAATGAGTGCCTTACAATACAGAATAGACATAGAAAAATTAAATATTTCTTAAAAGTTTTTGTTACCTCTGATCTCCCTTTTATGACTGATCTGTCTCTCCCACTTCAGTTCAAGCCTCTAGAAAACCATCTTCTCATCTCCTTAACATTCCAAACAAAGCACACTGCATAGTATTCAAGATTCACTCTTGAAGACAACCAGCAGATTAACCTCTTCCTTGAGGTGCAATATTTTAAGCTTCTACTGTAGAATCTGACAGTAGTAATTTTTCATACATAGCAAAACTTTGCATGCAAAATCCAGTTTGCCATTTCAAGAATATAAGGGAAGGATAATAATAATATTGTTCTCTCTATTAAATTATTTCTATGGGGAGAAATGCTGTCATTCACTTAACAAAAATCTTTGATCATTTATTTTGCCCATAAGAAGAGTGACTGGTAAGATAAACCCCAGCAAAGAAGGCGTTCATACAAAAGATCAGGGAGGAATATAAATTATTATGTATACACACAGCATGTAAATACAAATACGTGCATATATTATTATATAAAACAGTATCAGAAAATTACCATATCAATTTTTAATATACAGTACAGCTCCCATAGTATCAATTTTAATATACACCATATACATTGCAGTTGTTTTTCTATCCTCTAATTAGAACTTGCTTATCTTAGGATTTATGTCTTCAGGATTCTTTTGAGTAAGGTTGTTCAGTTTCCAGGCTAAGATGTTGTTAATCAACACAATAATTTTTTCTGTTTAGCCATTTTTTTCAAATGGTAAATTTTAACTAAGGTTTTTTGAACCACTTATATAAGTATTGTATATATTCTAAAAATTATGACCTTCCTGTCACGTAGTGAAATGAGATTCTTTGAGACCAGGGGCATTGTGGAATCCCTTCAACATTTAAAACAAAATAGCTTATTTTTTATATTTTATATATATATATATATATTATATTACTAAAATGTTAGTAATTGGCCTTAGCTATGGGATTTAATTTTTCTGTAATTATAAAATGTAAATCCAAATATATGCTAACATAAAATGACTTGCTAACATAGTGATTTACAAATTAAGTAATTTCTAAATTTTAAAAATGCAAATTATAAGAGATGATGCATACACTAAGATTTAATATGTTTCTAATTTTCAGTGATTTCCCCCAAAGATTATTTTTCTAGAGAAGACTCATTGTCCAGATTATGTATCTGGAATGTCACCTTCCCTTGTCCGTTAGCTTGGTGATTATTTCCATGATGCCTGTAAATATACCTATAAGGTCAATGCTCTGACACTAGATATGTACTTGCAACGAGAACAATGAGATTATTTAGTCTTCTGTGAGGCAACAGGATAAATTATAACTAAAAAGTGCCAAATAACTATAAAATGTATTAAGAATGAAAATAAATTATGGCTATGTTTTCTTATCATAAAAAGATAAAGAAGACGTATTTCTCTGTATCAGGCTCAATTTCCAAGAAATAAGATATTTCCATGAGTTACTTCAGTGGTCAGTGGATTAAAAAAGAAATCACAAAGAAGTCTTGATTTACAATTTTTTCTTTTTATTTTATAAAAAATAAAACAATATTTAATAACAAAATAATAAGAACAGTAGTTAATACACTGTGTGTCATTATATTCAAATAATTACTCAGACAATAAGACATAGACAAAAGTAATTGTCTCTTACAAATATGAAACAAACAGATTTTAGCACAATACTTTCTTTTCAATGAACTAAGAAAATTTGTAGTATAAATGAAACAAATTAGCCTATATATTAAAATGTTTTTGAAATAATGGAAAAGATAATTTGGGGAACCATCTGAATCTCTTCCCAATTCTTATTTATCTATCTTCCATTTTGTTCCTCATTTGCATATACATAATTTAAGTGTATGTCTGGCCTGTTTCACTTAACATTATGTTCTCAAATTGCATCCATTTACATATGAATTCTTCAAGTTTATTTTTCTTTATGGAGGGCAGTACTTCACTGTATATAAATAACACATTTTCCTTATCCATTGAACTGTTGATGGACATATGTGTTGTTTCCAATATCTAGCTATTGTATTGCTATAAACATGGTTATGCCTGTGTCCCTGTAATACAATAATTTTAGCTCCTTTGGGAAGATACATAAAAGGAGTCTAATGGAATTTCTGTTTTTTGTTTTTTGAGGAATCTCCATACTGGTTTTCATAGTGTTTGTACTAGTATACAACCCTATCACATCCTTGCATCCTTACAAGCATTTGTTCTTATTACATTTTTTATGATAGCCATTCTTTTTAGAGGAAGATGGTATTTCAAGATAGTTTCTTTTTTGTACTGGGAATTGAACTCAGGACCTTGTGCTTGCCAGGCAGGTGTGGTGCCATTGGGCCAAATCCCCAGCCCTCAAGATAGTTTTAATTTGCATTTCTCTAATGGTCAGTGATGTTGAACACTTTTTCATATATTTATTGGACATTTGTACATCTGTTAAGAAGTGTCTATTCATTTCAGTTGCTCATTTTTTGATTGGGTCTTTATTTTGGGGAGAATACATTTTGAGTTCTTTACGTATTCTAGATGTCAGTTCTCTGAGGAATGGTTAGCAAAATTTTTTCTCCCATTCTGTAGGTTGTCTCTTCACTCTTTTGGTTGTTTCCTTTGTTGTGCAGAAGCTTTTTAATTTGATATTATCTCATTTGTTGATTCTCAGTACTATTTCTTGTGCCATTGGGTTTCTACTGAAAAAGTCCTTGTCTATGCCTATGCCTTCAAGAGTTGTAACTATTTTATTTTCCAGCAGAGTGTTTCTGTTTTAATGGGTAGATATTTGATCCATTTTGATTTTAGTTTGTTTCATGGTGAAATACATGGGATTAGACTCAATCTTCTGGATGTGGATATCCAATTTCCACAGTACCATTTATTAAAGAGGCTATCTTTGCTCAATTGTATGTTTTGGTGTCTTTGTTAAAGATTAACTAGCTCTATGTGTGGAGGGATTGTTTCTCCTTCTTCTATTCTTGTCCATTCATCCACATGCCTGTTTTTGTGCCAGTGCCATGCTGTTTTAATTACTGTAGCTTTATAGTGTTACTTCAGTTCTGGGATTATGATGCCATCTGCTTTGCTTCTGTTGCCCTGGATTATGTTTGCTATTCTGGGTCTCTTCTGTTCCATATGAATTTTAAAGTTGCCTTTTCTAAATCTGTGAGGAATGCTGCATTAGTTTTGATTGGGAGAGTGTTAAATCTATGAATCAGTTTTGGAAGCCTACTTGTTCATGGTGTATGATCTTTTTGATAGTTTGATGAATTATATTTGCCAGTATCTTGTGAGGATTTTGCATCTACATCCACAAATGAGATTGGCCTATAGTTCTCTTAGAATTTGTCTCTTTTTAAAATCAGGGTAAAGCTACCTTCCAGTACTTTGGAAGTACTCCCTCCCTCTCAATTTCATTAAAAAAAAAACTTAAGGACTGTTGGTGTTAAAACGTGCTTTTTTGTGTGTTAAATTATTTTATTGGTACATTATAGGTATACAACACAATTACATTTCTCATTGGGAATTGTACCTTTACATAATGCATCTTGGTTCTTATTT
>NW_004624785.1:4274536-4284638 GCF_000247695.1 Heterocephalus glaber | reverse complement strand
TTCATTTAACTTTGGCAATTCATATGTATCTAGGAATCTGTCCATTTCTTCTGTGTTTTCCATTTTATTAGTGTACAGGTTCCCAAAGTACATACTGATGATCCTTTGGATTTCTGCTGGTTCTGTTGTTACTTCCCCTTTTTTGTTCTTAATTGCATGGGTTTGAGCCTTCTCTTTCCTTTTTTTGATAAGGTTGATTGATTTTATTTGTTCTTTTGAAAAACCAATTCTTTGATTCTTTGATTTTTTTGTATCATTCTCTTAGTCTCCATTGCATTGATTTCTGCTCTGCTCTTTATAATTTCCTCTCTTGTATGAGCTTTGGGTTTGTTATTCTCTTCTTTTTCTAGGAGCTTGAGGTTCTCCATTAGGTTATTTATTTGAGTTCTCTCTGTTTACCTAATATGGGCATTGACTGCTATGAATTTCCCACGTGGAACTGCTTTCATTGTGTCCCATAGATTCGCGTATGTTGTACTGGTATTATCATTTACTTGTAAAAACTGTCTAATTTCTTCTTTAATTTCCTCTGTGACCTGTTGGTTGTTCAGGAGGGTGTTATTCAATTTCCATGTGTTTGTGGGGATTTTGCCATTTCTTATGTTATTGATCTCCAATTTTGTGCTTTAAATCATATTTTTAATCTCCTGGATTTCTGTTTGGAATTTCTTTTTTTGGATGCTAATTATTTTCTATGCTCATCCTTCAGGTTTTGCATCTCTTTCTATGCTAGATTTTTATTAGTTTCTTCTCTGGACTAACTGATAATTTGTTTCATTAGAGTTATTATCTAATTGGTTTTATCTCCTTTAAATTTTCCAAGCACCTTATTGAACTGTTTTACTTCCATTGATACCCTTCCAGATGTTTCTGCTGTGTGGTTTATGATTTCCTCCATTTTCCTGCCCCCTGAACCTGTTTTGAGGGAGTTGGGAATTTGGGGAGGCATTTTATTGCCTTGTCTTTTCATGTATCTATTTTTGGGTTTTTTGTTTTTGTTTTTGTTTTGCTGGGGCTTATGGCTTCTTTTGTCCAGTGTCTGCTTCTTGGGAGTAATCTATAGTATTGTTCATGACCCACAGGCTATCCAGTTATTGGCATACAGTAAAACCAATCATTTCCAACAACTATGACACCATGGCGATAGCAGTAATGTCAGTGACAGCGATGCAATGAAAATCAACAAGATGCAGTAATACCTTCGGTCACAAATGCTTCTATTCTTGAACATTTCAGTTCCTGAATAGAAGTGTTCAGCAACATTTTGCTTCTGTTTTCAAACTCCATATCCAGTGATAAACACAACCACAGAAACCTTCCCCACTCTGACACAGGCTTGTGACTTCCTCTGGTTGAGATCATACTCACAGACAGACCTATGCACACATGCTGTGAAGCTTTTTTTGTATGCTTTTTAGCACATATAGTATTGTAAAATAGTATTCAATCCAGAAAGGCTCTAAAAAGAGTGCAGAACAAGCATGGTGGTAAATGAAAATGCAGAGAGGTAATGAAGGTGACAAGAATGTTCAGGGCAATAATGAAGGTAATAAGAAAATGCAGAGCAGAATGGTAAGAAGAGGATTTTGAAGAAAATATCCATTTATCAAAGTAAGGAAATTGTACAAAAACATGAACATGGTATTCATGTGACTGATCTGGCCTTAGAGTACAAGATGGTGAAGTCAACAATCTCGACTATTTTGAAGAATAAAGATGGCACCGAAGGAGCTTATGTGGCAAAAGGAAAAACAATGTTAACCAAGCAGAAGACACAAGTGCTGGAAGACTTTTGTCATTGTGGATGAATGAGAAACAGCTTGCAGGTGATAGCTTTAGTGAAGCTATGATCTGTGAAAAAGCCAAGAAATTGCACAGTGATTTCCTACAGGAAAACCTCTCTACAAATGCAACAAATGATGAATTTAAAGCAAGTAGAGGGTGATTTGATAAATTCCATAAGAGAAGTGGCATCCACAGTGTGATAAGACATGGTGAAGCTTCCAGTTTTGACAAGGCCACTGTAGAAGCCTGTAAGAAAGAACTTGCAGAATTCATGAAGCCAGAGGATATGTTATTCAACAGGTGTTCATCTGCAATGAAACATGGCTCTCCTGGAAGAAGATGCCAAACAGAACCTTTGTTATGCAAGAAAGAAAGGCACCACCAGTGCACAAGCCCACGAAGGAATCTTTTGCTGTGTGTGAACACAAGAGCCTATTTGAAGCTTAAGCAGCTACTTGTGTACCATTCTCAGACCCCTCCTGCATTCATGGAACAGAATGTGAACAAGGCCAGACTGTCAGTCCAGTGGATGGCCAATGTCAAAGGTTGGGTCTCAAGGCAATTGTTCAGAGAATGACTGCACAAGGTATTCACACTCACCATTAAGAAGTATCTTTTTGACAATCAACTGCTGAAAGTTGCCTTCTTCTGATGGACACTACCCAGGCATATACTCCACCTGGGTGGATGATATGGATGCCAAGTATGACTTCATAAAGTCCTGGGGAAACCTAGGAGAAGAGATGGCTAGGATTTGGTAGTTTGGCCACTCTCCCTCTTGTCAAGCCACCCCCCAAACAAGACACCTATTCTTCAGCCCATGGACCAGAAAGTGATTTGCAGCTTCAAGAAGCTGTACACAAAGGTGCTATTCAGCAGATGTTTTAATGTCACTGAAAAAATGTCCTTGACCCTGAAAGAGTTCTGGAAGAAATAACATCAATGTCCTCCACTGCATCAACTTTACTGACAGCCTGGAAAGATGTCATATATCAGACCTTAAATTCAGCCTGGAGGAAAGTGGCCAGAAGATGTCACTGAACATGACTTCGAAGGGTCTGATACACAGGTGATGGAGGAGATTATCTCCATGGGAAAGAGTATGGGTCTGGACATTGATGATGCAGACATAGAAGAGCTTGTTGAGGATCATAAGGAGAAACTGATAGCAGAAGAACTTGCTGAACTCCAGAGTGAGCAGCAGAAGGCGCTTGTTGAGGAGCATTCCAGTAAGGAAGAGGAAGAGAGGAAAGGAGGTTAGCAGTGATGTGATAAATCCATGATGGAAAAATGAAATGAATGCTAGAATCTCTTTGAGAAGCACCAACCCAACATAACTATTACAGAGTGTTGAATCTATGAATGATAAAGTGGTCTCTCACTTTCGGAGGGTTAGACAGATTTTTTTTTGCCAAAATTGACCCTGCAGCTAAAGCATAAAGAAGAGAGGAAACCCCTGAAGGAAATCTCCTGAACCTTATGGAGGACTCTCCTTCCAATCAATACCAGCCCCCATCTACTTTCCTGTCCTCCATACCAGAACTTGCCTCAAGTAAGGTTAGTGTTATCTCTCTTCATACTATACTGTACTGTACTGTATTTCATGTTTTTGTGTTAAAAAATACATATGGCTCAGAATGGATTAACCTTATTTACACTGAACCTTATGGGGAAATTTGATTCAGTTCATAACCAATTTGATTGATGACCAGAATTGTGATACAAGTTAAGTTTGTGAGCCCAGGTACCTCTGTACTGACAAACCTTAAGAACCACTCATGAACTAACTTTAATCAGAGCAAAAAGGTCCATGATTTTAGCAAAGACACTTAGGCCACATTGATATTGACCTGTAGTAATTCAGAGCACTAATTTCTGCTGGATGTAGGCAGTGGTGCAAGAAGTCACGCATACCACTGGACTAAATGCCATCTCTTTACAGTCCATCCCCTCTGGAGATTGTACCCACCAAACTTGGCCTCCACCCATGGTATACTGACCCCACGATCATCCTGGCCTGAGTCTGAGCTTCCCAGGGGATCCCAGGAGATCCCTGTTTAGTTCTCATACTCTCCAAGCCTGCCTTCCAAGGTCTTTGTTGTTGAGTAACACTTCAGTCCTGGAGTGAAACTGTCTTCCTGAATGTTGGCCTCATCTTCAGTCAGGTCTGTCTTTTGGTTATCACTTCTGCTGCCCTGTGCTGTGGAAAACCCAGTAGAAGAGATGGCTAGGATTTGATAGTTTGGCCACTCTCCCTCTTGTCTCCCATGTGGATCATGCAGGGTGAAGGCCAGCAGTGGCATAAGAAGTGGGAAGAATGTATGTGGTTCCTCAACACTCCTGCCTTCTGCACAGGTCTCACAGGGCTGGGGCCTAGTGTTTGGGGGCAGGACATGTGGTTCCTGTGTGCTCCTGCCTCCCACTGAAGTCTCATGGGACCTCAATTTACTAATTTATCTTTTGGAATTTTACTTTAACAAAGAAAAGAAATCTCAGGGCAGGACATAAATAACTTTTATCTAGTTAATCAACTAAAGACATCCACCATTAAGTGATAAAATCTAAAAGAATCTTGGAGATCAAAAGGAAAGACAGAAAAAAATAGTCTTATTAAATATTAAAATAATTCTATCCATAAAGCCTCTATAGTGAAAACAATACGGGATTTGTGCATAATGTAGACAAAAGCCATGGAAAAACACAAATACTTTGAAATTCATACTCAAAAATTTATGATAGAATGACTATCTCAAATGTGAGATGTCATTTTGTGTTTTTCTTTTTAATTAGTGATGTTGAGATAGTTGGATAGGTATCTGGACAAACAGTAAAATTGGGCCTTTTCTAACTACGTAACTAGATAAGCTTAAAATGGATGCAAGATTTAACAAAAAACTGATACAAGTACTAGACAAAACTTGGGTGAATAACTGTAAACATCAGTGGGATTAACTTTGCTGTCTGTGATTCAAACTGTAGAGGAAAAAAACAAAAGCAAAGAAATATAAAAATTGACCACAAGTAAAACTTCAAAGGGCAAAAATAATATAAGCAAAGTGATAAGATGAACTAATTATAACTTAGATAAATTTAAAATAGGCAATTTAAATATTAATCATTGAAACTAGATAAATTATTGATACCTCTACTACATTAAATGTAAAAATAGAAAATGATTTATGGCTTTATAGAAGTTATCTACAGAAATTAGGTAAATTCATAGAAATAACAACTGTAATAAATATGAATATGAATATTTAACCATATCAATATGTATTCAACTGCTCATAATAAGGAAATATGCAAATTATAACTTCACCAAGACAGTGCTTTTCGTTTATTAGCTTGGCACAGAATCAGAAAACATACTCTACTGATGAGACTATGACACAAAAAAAGGTACTTTTGTATATCTCTAGAGAAAAAGCAACATGAAGCAATTGGTATGGAAAATCATTTCTATCTAGAAAAATTAAAAGCGTGGTTTTGATGCAGCAATTCCATGTTTAGAAATCTATCTGACAGTTTTTCTAGAAAAACTTTAAAAGAGACATGCATAAGCCTTTTTAGTGCAGGAATTATTTGTTGTAACAACTTAAATATACATCAGTTGGGAGCTGGTTAAATTACATTGTACAGCCATGATGAATTACTTAGCAACAAAAATGAATGAGAAATGTGGTAATATATTACTAGATATTAATTTCAGGAAAGCATTTTTTACTAAAAAACGTGAAAAGAATGGGTATGGTATAATGCAATACTTAAACATTCCACTCTTTTGTTTTGTGTTTCATCCTGGGGTTTGAACACAGTACTTCGCTTATGCTAAGCAAGAACTATATCATTGAGTATACCTTCAGCCCTCATAAGGACTTTTTAAAAAATGAGGTAAATGAACTATCTACCTAACTATATTGGTGATGATATAGACACTTGGCAGTTGACCACCAATGTGCTGTGACTCAGGCACAGCCGTAATGCTAGTGAAAGTTAGGCTGCAAAATGGCACACTTGTCTCGATACAAACTAAGCTATGTCCACTTATTGGGGACCAATATCATTCAGAGCTCGTGAATAAT
This sequence comes from Heterocephalus glaber, assembly GCF_000247695.1. Next base: position 4,278,771 of record NW_004624785.1, on the reverse strand, counting down.
ATGGATTTTAAAACTAAATTTAGTGACCTACTTAATACTCAAAATTTTTATTTTGAAGCATGTGTAAACAAATATTATAGTAAGTTTCATTTTCCATTGATATCTATCACATAGAACTAACATTTGTACAGAGGAAAATTGATATTGTTTTGGGTTCCCTGTGATAAACAATACAAAGAGCAGAAAATATTCTTTGACTAAGAAACACAATATGAATAACACACATTTACATTCAAGATCTATGACCAGATACTGAAAAGGTGCTCATGCTTGCAACTATTTTACCAATGAATGAGATATTTAGAAATCTATTAACCTAGTTATGGAGGTATAGCTTTGATAGAGCACTTGCTTAACCCGAGTGAGGCCTGGGTTCAATCCCCAGCCCCAAACAAACAAAAATACTATAAACTTCATCTAATGAGAAATTCTCCAAGCTTCCCTTTCCTTCTTCTTAGAGTATGTTCTTCCTATTCTTTTTTGATGGTATATTTTTATCGTGTTTATATATCAGAAATCTTATTTGTAAACTCCATGTCCAAAGAGGGAGCAAATATATTTCTTTTGTAAAAAAAAAAAAAAAAGCAAGCACTCTCCCCTACCCAGGCATTAATTTTTATTAATATAAGGGTTTAATGTACTCCACATGTAACTTTCTTAGATGAAGCCAGTTTTATAGTATGGCTTTAAACAGCTCTTAATTAATGTTAATTTCATTACCTTTTATGTCATGAATAAAAGTTGTAGATAAACATTCTCTGCTCCCTGGAAACTATTAGTTAAGAGCACACAAGCAAACACACTCCGAACCCCCACTTCTGTCATACAAAGTGATACAAAATTATGACAAATATTTTGTTACTTTAATTTTTTAAAAATAATCACTTATTTAAGCTTTTAAGTAAAACAACTGAAGCATTTAGTCAGAAAATTTAATGCATAAGAAAACTATTCTATTAACAAAATGAAAAAGATACGATCACACAATATTTTCCAACCATTAATAAAAATCCTAAGTCATTTGAATTTTCTTTTTCTTGTACAGAGAAGTGTTTAGAATACTTTATATTGATAAGATTTTAAGAATTGCTGAGGACATTAAAAGTGTGGTTGAATACTATCTTCTGGATTCAGCAAAAAAATGTTCTACTCTTGTCTATCTGTTATACAGCATTTTATCTCGCACTCAGAATACAATAATAGTTATTACAACATATCAAGTAATATGCTGGGTTCTGTGATGGTCAGAAAAGAAAGTCTATTTTTTATAACTTTATTCTTTTGACATATTTTATGTATAAGATTCCGTCTTTCAAACTTTTAAAAATATAAATGCTACAAACATTTAAGATTTCTTTAAGACTCGTTTTCTTTTTTTGTAAGTGCTTAAGCACTGCATGTCAGCTACTTATCAAGCAGTTGTTGCTAGGATGTATGTGTCTCCATAGCAATAGACGAACTCTTCTGATAAATCTAGAGTTCCTCTTCCTGGATACTCTTTTATTCTTTGTTCCTATATATATCAGTGTTCAAATTTCTAATTGTAACAGAATTATTTGATGTGACAAAATCTTGCATGTTATATCTATGGATGTAGTGTTGTATCATATTGATTTTCCCCTTTAAACTCTTCATCCTTTTTCCAAGCTGTTTAGACTGTGCAGAAATTTCTGTGACCTGGCTGTTAACACTCTGCCAAATTAATAAAGATCAGAAACACTCTTTGCCAATGCATGTTTCAGAAACAAAAATTAATAGGTGAAAACAGCTAGGTGCAAATTGACTATTTCCTTTCTTCTTTTTCTTTCCTTTTTCTTTTTTTAAAGAGGATTCACTATAAAACCAATAAAGGGTTACAAAAGTAATGGTCATATACTCCTCACGGATTTCACCCAATGCCTTTTAGACTCAAGCCCAAAGTCCAAATATTAGTTGAGGTTAGGCCTTCAGTAGTGTTTCTGAGCTTTTCATAGTTCAGATATGATGCATCACCATAGTTCCTGGCTGCACAGATGACCACCATGCAGTTGACCCCACTGGACCTAAAATGATCACTACAGATCATCTTACTTTAGAATTCTTATTAATTTTTGCATAGGAGCTTCAAGACACAGCAAGTGTGATAACTTCATTCAACCAGATGACAGAAATTCTTGAAGAAATAGAGAAGCATAGAGTTTTGGCTAGGCATGTTAAAGTATGGTAACTAACCCTTGCCAGGTGTCACAATGACCAAGAATTTGCCAGTGTCTATGAAAAAGAGAAAACATAAAGCTAGATTAAGATAGAATTCTCTACAAATAATATTTGGGTTGACTCTTGGGAGTAAAACCTTATTTTGAGAACACAGATACAACACTAGTTTGTTTATAGAACTTTCTACTTCCTCAGGGTGAATAATATCACTTTCTGGCTCACATTGTGGTTAAATGGAAGACTTTCTTTTGGGTACCAGAAACATCCCTGTTTCCATAGTATCCACCTTTGCTAGAGGTATTAGGGAAAGAACCACACTGTTCTTAACCAATCCATGTACACTTAAGCTCATATTGGCTATGACAAAATAACATTGATTTAATAAGTACTAAGTTTGCTAAATATATCTTACTACGTTTTCCAATTAAAATCCAATGATTTTGTATTATGCTTTCAGTGTCACTATTACTGAAGGAGAAAAAATTGAAATATTTGAAAATCATCTTACTAATATGATTTTGTTCTGAACATCTGTTTATCATGCCTGTAGTCAACAAAACTATTGTGGAGAGGATAGACCTCATTTTAAGTCTTATTACTTAAGTTTAAAACTTCTAGTTGTATATATATATATATATTATATATAATATCTAATATTATGTAAAAATATCAGGAAAGAAGTTGGAAATTTTGAAGCAATATGTTAGAGGTGATGGTGCAATATCTTTTTTCTTACCAATAATTTCTTCAGTGTTACTTGTATAACGGGCAGTAAAATGACAAGTTATTATTTCTTAGAAATATTGTTTCATTTGTGATTGTTGTTCAATAATTTTCCCAAATTAGGAATGAACACATTAGAAATAGCATCCTCCTCCAAATATGGATTTGATGTTTTAAGGTTGTTAATGGAAAAGAGTTTAGAAGTGACTTCTGTGTCCCCTCAACATGGTGAAGAATAGAAACTCTTTAGAAAAAGCCAGTAATGCATCTGCCAGCATTTGCCATTGAGGGCATGACTCATGTCCATTTTTGCTTCGCTTTCATGATTAAAAATAAAAACAGCAGTGGATAGTTTCAGTACTGATTATATTCTCACTCTGCTTTCAATTAAGGAAAATGGAACTATCTCAAATAAACTCCCATTTCAATAAATGTTTCTCATTATTCTTTGAATTAATTTTAATTTAAACAGAAAAAACATCTTAGAAATCTTACATTCAAGTTATTTTCTCAAATTAAGGTTTCATTCATCTATGTTCAATCACTCACTGAAAAAAAATTACCTCTATCACACACCTAAGAGCTAAAACTTGAGATGATGCTTTTGCCTACTTAATTATATGTCATTTGCATGCCATAAGAATAATACTATTGCCTAAAGACTAAATGAAAAGTTTTATTAGCTATTTACATACAGCATAAATATAGATATTATTGCATAAATTATTCCACTGGGAACAAAGTAATTATTACTACAATGCATGTATGACTTGCTAAATATTGATAACTATAATGAACATAAGCTCTCAACAGATTTTTATTATGAGGTGAATATTATATGTGTAATTAAAAATACATACATAAAATAACTATTATATAAATTATTTAGTATTGTTTTCAGAAAGCCTTAAGGTATGACTTATCAGAATTTATCCTAATGAAAAATTAATATGTATATATAAGAACAGAGATTGATTGTAATAATGATGAAATACCCTAAAAATGAAAAACAACTCAGCTTTAAAGTCACAAGATAAAGGTATGTTTAGCAATTTACAAAAATATATTAAGTGAATAAAAGGGTAGTTATATCACAACCCATTTATTAAATACATCAAAGTAATGATGGTTATCTTTGATGGTGATATTAACGGTGAATTTTAAAAATTAATTTTGTATAGTTTCTAAATTTTCTGCATGAGCCCACACGATATTTTTGTATTGCATTAAAATTATTTTTGTGACTAAAATCAAAAGATTGCATGAAAACAACGAACTGAAAGTGTAAATAAGGACTAAATGTATAATAGGTAATG
>NW_004624785.1:4179743-4228978 GCF_000247695.1 Heterocephalus glaber | reverse complement strand
CTTTGTAAATAGGGAGAGATGGAGGGGTTGAAGGGAGGGCAGGGGAAATGGGGAAAAATAAGAACCAAGAGAGATTATGTAAAGCTGCAAGTTTCCAATGATGGATGTCATTATATTGTATACCTAAAATGTACCAATGATTAAAATGAATAATTGATAATTTAAAATAGGAAGAAAAGGTCCAAAGGGGTAGCAGAAAGGAAGGAAGGGAAAGGAAAACTTATGAGAAATGGAAAAAATGGAAACAAAGTCTTTGTAAATAAGGAAAGTTGGAGGGGTGAAGGGAGGTTAGGGAATGGGGAAAAAATAAGTACCAAGATGCATCATGCAAAGGTACAAGTTCCCAATGAGAAATGTAAATGTATTGTATACCTAAAATGTACCAATAGACGAAGAAAAAAATAAAAAATAGAAAATAAAACTTTCTTCATAATAACTTTACAAGAAAAAAACAAAATTACTATAGTTGAAATTGTATTTGCAGATCCCAACTGCTGTTCTAGTTTAGTGATAAATTAATACTGAAATTGCTTAAAGAAATAGGATAGATTTTTGAATTGACTTCAGTCTTGTCAACTCAACTATTTCACATTATTGATATAGATGTCATTTGCAGAACATGCATGCAATATTACAGCAAAATGCTGAAGTTAGCATAAACATGGGTGGTACATCTACCACAAAGAGACAAACTATAAGTTGTACAGTAGATGTAGAAATAAATTGAGGGATCCAGGCTGCTTTGCTCATCAAAAGTCCTTGGATTCCTGCAAGAAATGACTGTTGGGAACCGGAAACACACACTCCTCCCGGCAGCTGCACAGACCTCTTGACCCTGATAGACCACATTACATTCTGTAGCTGGCTGCTAAAGTCATCAAGAGATCGACTGCTGACCAGCATGTGGCAATGAGTAATTAGTACCAGATGTTATTCACCCGCCTTGTCACCTGCAGAGAACTTGGATATATCATAGCCCTTTTCTGAAGGGCTCTAGGGCCAATTTGTGCTGAGGCAGAAACAATGAATGGTAAGATGTGTTTGACCAAGTTCCATACTGCTGTATTCTCTGACTCATTTCACAATATTCTGGCCACCAGTTAACTGGACCCAAATGGGAGATCCTAAGGACATTCTCTCAAATTAATACATAAGGAAACTGAGGCACAGAAAGATGAGATGCCATATGCACAGTGATAAAGATAGTTAAGTGAGGAGTAGCATGTGAGCCATTTGAGCCTGGTTCCATAGCTGGTGCTTCTTCTGCCTGAAGCATTATGCAGACTTCCCTTGGTTTTCTCAGAGTGAAAGAAAAATGGTCCAATTGAAAAGAATGGATATGCTGCCTTAATAGTAACTGTTTTCTCAGTGTGAACTATTGATCTACAGATCATAAACACCTGCAGATTTGCATTAGGAGAAAATAATGGCCTTTTGCCTCTCATCATGAATCTCTTACTTAACAAAAAGTACTGAAGGGAACCAATGTTACAAGTAATCTATTAGAATGATATGAAAGGGATGTGATTACCGTGTAGTTAGTACTTTTCAATACTTCAGTGTTTTAACGTGGTGCTAATAATACTAAAATTATGTTTTGTAGGCTGAAACAAGTAGAATTTTAGTTGCCAGAATTAGTCATTCATTAAATGAGACAGGGTAATTATTTTATAACAATAATATAAAAAATCACATCTACACTGAAGAAATCACAAAGCACTTAAAGCGATGTCATTTTGAGAATTACTAGTCAAACACACTCCCAGTTTATTATGTTATACACTATTTGATTAATTTATCTGATCACATAAAACTCTATAAATATTATTGTAGATTCTCACTGCTATGTAATTACATTGCATTTTTTCTAAGCCATTTATGAAGTAAAAATGTATGTAATCAACTTTTCTTACATGTGGATCTTTAGAAACTGGAAAGTGTGTATGGCATTCAATCAAACTAAAGCAGATTTAGTACTATTTTAGTTTGAATCAAATACTGAAAAAAATGAGAAAATGTTACATTAAAAAACCACAGATTAATCTTCAATAAAATCCAGGAACAAAATATATTATAAATTACATTATCTGATACAGGTTTTGCTTTCTCTAGTTTATTCATTTTTACATGATTTAGCTGCATAAATTGCAATTTAAAGAAATAGAAAATAGTTTAAGATGTTTTGTGTTGTTGTCTGTGGGATATTTTATTTTTGTGGAATTCAGTGCATAGAACTGACACAAACAGCTAGAGTTTGTGACACACTATAATGCTTGCTCTTGTATTCTTTTAAAATTCATTTCTATCTGGTTTTATTTTTCTTCCTTTTATCCTTCTGGTCTTTCCTACCATCAGCTTATCTTCAACCAATTCTTCATTTCACATAAATTTTGTGAATACACTTTCCAGATTGATTATGTTATGCATCTCTTTATTTAGCTACAATTTTCTTTCAAAACACTGTGAGTCATCCCTACTGTCCCTGTAGATACAGTAGTTCCCATTATACTGCTGCATAGTATTCCACCACTAGCACTTCCATATTTTACCTATTCAGTCCCTATTGACAGACATTCAGACTGCTTCCCATGCCTCTATTTTACCAATCATGCTAAGTAATGTTAGCGCATGTACAGAATGATTTTCCTTGAGTTTATCTGATGGAATAAAGCCGATGGGTCACAATGTATGCAGATACACAAATTCACTGTAAATTGGCTGTGTAGAAAAATTAAGCTTGTCCATATTTCAAGAGGGAGAGATTCCGTTTTTCAAAGGGATACCTGACATTAAGTTTGATGGTAAAAATTAGCATTTCAATATTTTTCTTTTCCTTAATTTCAGGATTTTTCTCACTAATGAGATTGAACAATTTTTACAACACTTTAGATATCATGTTCGTTCCTGCAAATTACTTAATTACATTCTTTCTTGGCTAACAAATAGTATTTCTGCTCCATTCTTTCTAAATTGAAGAAATTTTTAAATATTCAAAATGTTAATCTTTCTTAATTGTGTATTATATCAGAACTATCTCCAAGTCTACAACTTGTCTGTTAAAATTTGTCCATGAATCTGTTTTGCATAAAAGATATCTTTACTTGTGTCTTATTCTACACTCTCAAATTTTGCCTTTGTGTTTTGTACTTTATGCCCATTTTACTTTTTAATTTTTTTGAGGTTTAACATTCATAAAGGAAAGAGATTTTGAGTATACAGTTCAATGAATAATTTGTGTATGTGTAAACCCTTGTAATGACCACACAAAGCAAGATACAGACATTTTTAGCAACCAAGAAAATTATACTGTGTTTTAGTCAAAACCCACTCCTCCAACATCTCCTATACAGCTATTCTACAGCCATTCACTCTTTCCTCTGTTCTTTACCTTCTTATAAATGGAAGTATATATTATGTAATGTTTGTGTTTGGTTTTATTCACCCATTGTTATGATGATATTCCTCCATATTGTTGTAGCTAGCTTGTTATTCTATTTTGTAGCTGTGCAATTCTCCATTGAGTAAATATGCCACACTTTATCTATCTGTTCTACTGTTGATTGGCATTTTTGTGGTTTACAATTTGTCACTATTATAAATAAGCTGTTACATATTATATACAAATGATTTTACAAATATTGTGTATATATCTCATTGAGTGGGCACATGCATTCATTTCTCTTTGATATTTTACAATTTTTTACAAAATACATAGTATACACATATATGAGGATATGTAAAATTTCTGGATCAAGGAATACATACGTATTTAGCACTAATTGATATTACATAGTTTCCAAAGGTGTCCCAGTAAACACCCTAAAGAGTAATAAATGAGAGTTGTAATTGTTCTATGTCCTTGCCAAGATTTAGTACTGTCGACCTGTTTAATTATATCCATTCTCATGAGTGTATAGCAGAATCATACTGTGTTTATTCTTTTGTCTCAATATTTAATTTCACTTCACTAGCTTTTTAATAAATTGGTGTGAGGAGCTCAGTGTCTGAAGTAGTGCTGTAATAATCATTGCTTATAGACAATTAATGTGTAAAAGGCAATTTCCTATTCCACAACAAGATGTTACTATTTACAAAAATATTTTCTAACAGACATAGTATTCATTGTTATCAGTCTTTTTCCATATCTATATGTGTGAGACTTTTATAATTAAATACATTCATTGATGAGTATATTATTGGATTTATCAGTTCTGACCCTTTCTTATAACTAAAATAAAATGCAGTTTATTATACTGTACATGTGTTCATCATTTCAGCTCATTTTGAATTCTCTTTGTTTAGAATGTTTCTATCACTATTCATTTACAAGCTTTGTTTGTTGATGTTTTATATCATATATTTTGGAGCATTAATATCAAGGCTATTAAAATTTTTTTCTGCTTTTCTTTTCAAGAACTGGTCAAATAGCATAGATGAGATCTCAATCAAAGCATGATAAGAATTTTCTTTGCCACTCACTGATGCTTTTTTCACCAAGTTACTCACTGACAGCAATCCACATTTCTTCTGCAGCATTTGATTTATTTATCTTTTCTTAGAAGCAATGTAATAACTGACTGAAACCATGAACTTTGGTATCAGATGCCCATGGTTAGAATCATGATTCATGCTTACTGACTATGTGGCCCTAGGAATATTCCTTACCTTTATGTATCCCTATTTTTCATTTGAAGAATGAGAATCATACATATTAATAATACAACATAAGTTTGTTGTGGATATTACAAGACTTAAAGCACGTGAAACCCTCAGAACAATGCTTACTACAGATTAAACAGCTTCTAAGTGTTATTATTTCATCTCTTCTGGAGCAATATGAGGAATTTAAATTTTTGGAGAAAATGTATTTCATCAAGTTGAATTGCATAATATGGACAGAGTCATCCTTTTGCATCTTTAAATTCTTTTCACATCTTTTGTCTTTACCCATTATCACTTTTTATCATTATGGACTTTTCTCCTTGACTTTGTTTCCTCACAGTTTCAGTCAAGCAAGCAGTCCCATGGCAGTTGCATGGTTCAAACATCCACGAACTTCAACCCTGCTCTGTATTTTGCTTCCCTTTGGTACAGGACACCAGAGGTGTGGACTAACCTATTCACTTGTTCCTATATAACGACAGTGTACTGGGAGGAAAGGGAGCCACGGGACCCCTTAAGTGTTGATGTTGAGTAAAACTGCACTCGAACCCCTGTCCCACAACTTACATCTAGCAGAGACCAGAATACTGGTTCTGTTTCCCCTTTAACAGTGGAAATAAGGACATGGCTTGGCTTAGATGGTAGCCACAATCTGGGGTTAATGGACAAAGGGGCCTCTGCACCTCAAAATCCACAGGCCCTAAAGCTAGGTGGAGAAAATTATGACTGCCTGGATGTCAAGATTTCAGATCCTGGAAAAAAAAAACACTAATTAAAAAACATTGAGAAAATTTTGCTTTGACTCAAATTTGTAAAATTTTTCTATTTTTAACTATTTTTCTCTTTCCTTCATCAGTTTTTTTTGGGGGGGGTAGCTCATTTTTCATCTTTTTTTTTTCTTTCTCTTTGATTTCTTTTCTCTTTTTCTCTTCTTCCCTTTCAATTTTGTTTCTCTGCCTTATTATCTTTCATTTCTTGTATTTTTCTGGGGTTTTTCTTCTTTTTCTTATTCCTTCTTTCCTGTGGTTGATTTTTGACACTATTAATTTCATTTTACTCTCAGTAGGACCTCCACCTCACATTTCTCTCCCCTTTCTTATCTCCCATTGACTAATTTTTCAAATTTTACTTTCTTTATTCTCTACCACCTGTACCTTTGTTAGTATACTTTATTATGCTTTATGACTCTCTAGATAGCTCAGTAACTGTACACTATTACTACTGAACATTGTTCTGTCATTAGTGGAGGTAAAGTTGTTCCATTTAGTAGGTCAATATTTGATTAGTCTTAGGGTTCATACTATAATTATACATGTCTTTTTTATGGTTAAAGGTGGCACATTATTGGTCTTACGGGTTTACCAGTATCTAATTTGTCTCTGATATTATTGTTTTTTCTGATTTTATTACTATAGCCAAGATGACATAGTTGTTGTTATTAATTGGTCTTCTTTGGATGCCAACATCTGGATTGCACTGGGATTATTAACAATACTGCAGCCTATACCTGAAGAACTGGGTACTGGTCCAAATATGATGCAACCTTCTCTCCAAAGCAAATGAAAGTGGTTGGATCCTGAAACAAAAGCAAAGACCAATAGTTAGCCAAGCCCAGAGAGTACCAGTGAAAAGTGCACACTAACTAAAGTGTATCAGCAACAAGGCTTTCACTATAATCAATCAGCCAACACAGGAAACAAAAAAAAATACAATGTGAGAAGACAAGGCAATAAAATGTCTCCAAAACACCCAACTCCACCACACTGATCCACATGGCACTGAATGGGAGAAAACCAAAAATCATACAAACTTTTTGAAAGGATAACAGAGGAAATTTTTTAAAAACTCAGACCAATACAGCATTTGGCAAGCTCCTGGACTTTGTATTGTATTCCCCTTTTTCTGTCTGTTTTTATGCTAATACCTTTCTGCATTGATAATTGTGGTTTGATATTATAGTTTGAAATGAGAGAGTGTGATGCCTCCAGCTTTGTTCTTGCTCAAGAGTGCTACTTGGCATTTTAATTTATATTTCGCAACTTAGCTTCTGGTGCATAGAAATGCAATAACTTAATATATTGATATTATATTCTACTACTTTAATGAACATTCCCATTTTTGCTAACTTTAGGTTTTATGTATAAATAATAAAACATCAATCTTTAACCTTCACATATTTTAAATTTTTGTCTTACAGTGGTAACAATAATCATGTTTTTAAAATAAAAGTTACTAAAAGCCTACCATTCATAATGTGTGCTTTTGGCTCATGCTATATTTTTTGGTCAGGTATGAAAGAATTCCTAATATCTATTTTGATACAAATTTTTATTATGAATAGATGTTGAATTTCATTAAATGCTTTTCCTATATGCATTAGTATGAACTTTTTTTTCTTTTTAATGTGCTGACATGAAAGAAGACATTTCAAGACATTTACACTTTTATAATATTCAACTAGTTCATAAAGCATTATCTTTGTCCTTCATAGATTTTGGTGTTTGCACTGCCAAAGTGAGCACAGTGCATGGATTTTATTTGCCAATAAGCTTTGCTTAGAAACTTTGCATCTTTGTAGAGTGAATAGGCCTATAAATTGGTCTGATATAGCATCAAGTTTCTATTAGATTCTAAGAGTGAATTGAGATAGGTCTTTTTTCTCCTGCTCTTTGGAATGGTTTGTAAAGATCGAAAGAATGTATTTCTTAAAAATTATTATAATCAGCTGGTAAATCTATCTTATTCTCAAGGGTTTACTCTGGCAAAAATGTATAACTACACTCAATTTTGTGAAAGATTGCATGAGTACTCAAGTTTTCTATATATTTTTAAGTTAATATTGCAATTTACATTTCTTCATTTTATCTCCTTGATCTAACTTTATTTTGCCTACTACCTTTTTGCTAAATTTTAACAAAAACTTTCTATTGTTTTCCAAAGAACAAATCAGGTTTTTATGTCAAAATTTTCTATTTATAACATTTAATGTGATTTAGTCATTAAACAATGTATATGTCTATGAAAATATCACATGGTACTCCACTAATATGTGTAATTGTTATGTATTTAAATTAAAAAATAATAAACTTTTAATCAATACTTCTTTTATCTCTTTTCTTTGTTTCAAGAGTACTTTTCCTAAGACAAACTATGTGATTCTTTTTCTCTGACAGCTCAATAATATCCTGCTTAGGTACAAAGTTCAGGAGTCATGATTTTTCTCTCAGTGGCCAAGAGATGATCTACAATTTACAACTGATTTAGAATTGAATTCATGTTCCTTTTTGAATATGTACTACTTTTTGCCTTACCTCCTCTTTTGGAATCACTCACTATTAGGTTCCTGGATCTGTCAAACAAATTTTTATCCTTTCCTTAATAATTAATCTCTTTGTATTCATTCTGGACTTTTAGATTATTTATGCTCTTTGACTTCAAGAGCATTTCATGTAGTTCCCAACAGCAACACTATGTTCCTACAGTTCATCTACTGAATTGCTTTATTTGAGAATTCATGGTTTCTAAATCCAGAACAATCTTTTGTGTGCAGAAATCTTTTTGTGTCTTCTTTTCCAAAAAAAACCTTTTAATCTGCCTACAAAATTAATTCCATTATATCAAATGTTCTACATGTTTTCATTGATAATCATGTTTGCAGCTTTTGGAAACCCTTAAGTAAGAGACACCCTTCTTACCTGGTCATCAAAGGTGGTAAAGAACAAGGTGGCTTCTATCCCAAAGTGCTGTGGCTTAGCAGTAAGCATGCTTGCTGCTGACACCACTGGAGGAACCCTTCATTTCCTCAAAATCAGCTCTACAAGCCTCAGAGACTTGAAAGGCTGAACCCATCTCACTGCTTTTTCCACTCTGGGTGATCAGGGAGTCAGCACACCAAACTCACACTAAGCAGTCAGCTGGGGGAAAGCTCTTCCCATCTGTTACTTTCCAGAACTCATCCAAAATTCCAAGAGAATTCCAACTGTTTGCCTTTCATATAGCTATTTAGGACAGAGAGAAGGAAACTTAATCATCTTAAAATAGCATTAATTTCTAGAAGCAAGTTTGTTGTTTTAGCTGGTTTTCTTTAAAATATACTTACCCTGGACCTCAAAATAAGAATTATTTTCTAAAATTTGAATTATTAGACATTTCTTCTACAAGCATCTCCTGTTAGGGCTATTATAATTCTCGAGCCCATTACTTAGTAACTGTGATCCTTATGGTTTTGTGTAAATTCAATCATTTTACTTTTCAAAATCTTAGGAGAGATTTATTTATTTCCTGTGGCAGAAAGAATGAAATTAGAAGCAGACTTCCCATGTCTTCTGAATTAAACACATGTATGAATGCTAAAAAATACTTTTCTCTTATGACAAACATGACCTTGACTGTATGCTGTCAGTTGTTTATTCTGACAGCTTTCTTCCTATGCTTTCTTCTGGGCTTGAAGCATCCTGGAATGGCTTTCCCTACAAAATGCTTTACTATTAGTGATATATAGTGCCCAAATCCCTTCCTCATTTCTAGCCTCAGATAAAACTCAAAATTACATCAGTCTCATATATCAGTTAGAGGAAGAGTGACATTCTCAGACACTTAAAATGCATTCAGTATTATATGCTTAATTTCATAGATAAGAAAATGCAAACCAGGGTTCTTTAACATTAATAACATTTAATAAAAATGTGCATAATTCTACTTTCCTGGATTTATACTGCAAACCCAGATTATCCCTCAAAGATTCTAACTAATGCCACCCTTACAAAGAATTCTCAGGCACCCTCTAGGCTTTGAAGGTAAGGAGACAATATACTCTCTCAGCTATCCTAGCCCAGAGTCCTCAGAATAATTGGTGTTTAGCTATGCACTGCCACACCAATTTATTGTAGTCTCTTGCTTTGGTCTGAATTTAAATTCAATACTATGAACATTAACCATCTCCATTTCTAAAGGTTCAATTATTAGGACTAGAGAGTGTCTCTAGAGATATAGGGCTGGGAAAATTCTGGTGCCATCACTGTTACTTCAAAAGCTAATTCTCATTCCACAGAATAAAATATTTATTCCCTAGAGGAGCTAAGGAAGCTAAAGAGCATGTTTAAATTGTCTGTCCATTATCACTTTGAAAAGCTTCTATTGCTTATTCCATTAGACAATTCAGTGACTCAAAGCCAGATGTTTTACCCCCAAGTGAAAAGTTCTACATTTGGTCTAAAATTACAAGTATACTGGAGTGTAGAAAATGGCATTCTTAAACTGAAAGGGTTTAATATCAGAGAACTTAGAGCATCTCTGAGACAATAACAAAATTTTATCTTTTGCAAATATATTCTCTGTATCAATATCTTTAATTACATGTCAGTATTTATTCTGGCCAATAAGAATTTGTTTTTATACAGGTTTAATTTATCTAATTTACAGTTTAAAAGAACATTGTCATAATTTTTCTTTTTGGCACTGAGAAGGACAAACCACATTTCCTTCTTTCTGAATCACAGTTTTTATCACTAGGTCATCCCTACTTATTTTCTCCACAGTGCAAAATAGTTCTATTTATTTAAAGTAAAAATGCAGTGAAAAGTTCATTTAAAAGCTTAGATAACCTTCTGCTAAAAGTTTTGTTTATTTTCTTAACTTACTACTTCAATATCTGAAAGTTCTTTAAAAATTAATGGTCTCTACAAAGTCTCATGGGGTATATGGATAGATAAGTAGATAGATAGATAGATAGATAGATAGATAGATAGATAGATAGATAGATAGAGTTTCTGGAAAAGATAGTGAGATAGTGATCCAGGATTTTCTGGGCCCCACTAGAAATTCTAGCTATTTCGGAGTTTAAGGCCTTCTTGAATTTCTGTAAATATTCACTGATATAAGGAATAATCCAGGAACAAAATCAAAAATACCATTTTTTGCTGGATGAAAATTAGTTGGCAGGAGTACTAGGGCACCAAGACAGGCAGATAATAATAATAATAATTTGTAGTCACCTAATGAACAAGGAACCATACTTGGGCCAAATGAATGTCTTCAACTCAGCAGAAGTAGAACAAACACATTTGTAGTCTCCACCATAGAATTATATCCTTTGCAATAACTCTATTACATGGTGTTGCTAAAAGTTTTACAATGACAGGCAAAGGTACTTTACCAGCTTGCTTCTATAGAATGTAATGAAATGTTCTGACCACTACCTCACACAGTGGTGCACCCATCCAAATGTGTCTCCAACAGAAATGGGATTTGAGGCAGTTCTCTCAGCCTGCATATTACATAAGTTCCATAGCAACTGTAATTCAGAACAGTTTCAGCCATGACTCTACTAGTTCATTTTTCATTGGTATAACAAAATATCTGAGGCTGGGTCTTATAAAGAAAACAAATTTATGTAACTCACAGGTTTAGATACTCAGGGACATGATGCTGACATCTACTGGGCTCTGGTGAGGGTCCCTTTCCTGTGTCAATCGTGATGGACACCATCATGGCCAGAGTGCATGTGAGAGGGAGACATTGCATGGCAAGACAGGAAGCCAGACTGAGAAGGTGCAAATTTCACTCTTTTAGTAGCTCACTGGAGAGAACTAACCAGGGTCTCACAAGAAAAATATCAATTGGGGTAACACCTATGTGACCCAATTACCTGCCATTAGGGCCCATCTCTAAAAAGTTCTACCACCAAACATAGCTACAAGGTGGACCAAGCTTCCAACATATGAATCTCTGAGAGATACACTCAGCCTATATCTGAACTGTAGCAATAACTTCTGTGCAAAACAGCAAAGTGCAGCAACAGAAAAAGAAGGTCAGGATAAAAATTACTATTTTGAACAGAAATGGAAGCTTAGAAGTTCAAATATCCTTCCAAATACCTAGTCTATTCACTCTACTTTGATGACTCCTTTACAATTGTCCAACATATAGTGAAAACATTCCCACAAAACATTCCAGTAGCAAAGGCAAAATCATTCAGAAGATAACTTCTTCCTGCTATTCTACTAAATCCACTAAGATCAAGGCTGCATGTTTATGTAAATTGAATCCTTCCAGTATAATGGATGAACAGACTTCTAGAAAAAAGATCAATTCCTCTATCTGTGTTTTGGTTCCCAGTCTTGCTCACCTATTCCAAAAATTTCCTTGGAAATTACCTAGGCAATCTCCTGTGACAAGTTTTTCTCCTTCATTGAATCACATAGCAAACGTGTGAAATGGAATATTCTATCTTTTAAAAAATCCACTTACATCACATACCCCAACTTCAACTGAATTTCTCTTTTTTAGCAAGAAGAAATGAAATGATTTTTATCAATATTATTTGGAATGGTCAAAAGCCATCCCAGATTCATTGTGGTGGGAGAGAACCCCACAAGAGTCTGAATTCTGAAAAGCATGGTTCACGGAGGTGTATGTTTGAAGACAAGCAGTACCATCTTCTTCAGTTATCTTTTAAAATGGAAATCATGTCAAAATCTGGATGTTAAAATCTTTAGCATGACCTACTATATCCTACACGGTGTTGTTCTTAGATGCTTCTCTGATATTATTACTACTCATCTCTGGAATGCCAGGTACAAGTGGACTGGTATTTTAAACCATTTGGATAATTGCCTCCACATTGTACTTTGCCTGACATTTATAGTCTCAGGTGGGCTATAGGAAATGCGCATTTAAATAAGTCAAGGGTGAGAAATGAGCAGGTAAGAAATTGTCATTGTTCCTAGAGAACTGAGAAATTCACAAATAGAATCTCTATTACCTTATAGGATTTTATTCCCTATAAAGGTACATCACATCCATCACATCTCTTGACCACTGAATTAACAAGCAGAGTGGAAATTACATTTGTCCTTTTCAAATTATGAATCCAAATCTTTTAACCACAATGACTTGTCTAATGTCAGAGATGTAATGGTGGTGGAGCCACCATTTAATTGTCACACACCTCAGGTTTATGCAATTTTTAAAAATTGATGTCACCCCTATGATAATATAAATAAAAGACAAGACTTCAAGTCAGAAGGAGTTTGAAGCATAGCTGAAGAAATAAGAAATAGATAAATAACAGTGTAAAAAAGCAAGAAACTCAACCACAAATGCAAAATAACAAAAGTAAAATAAGTGTGAAAAGTTTTTTTTTTAAAGTTGATTACCTCTTACTGAAAAGTCTCAAATTACTAGTGGCATAAACTATTTTTCACATCATAGTCAATCATAGATGTTATTCAGCTGCTTTGTGGAACAGTTATTTTCTATATATACAGGACGTAGTTATTTATTCATGAATTTTTGAGCACCTTTTTCTGTTATTATGTTATCAGTCTAGCTTATATTGAACTCTCATCATACAACATGTTTGAATACTTGCCTTATCCTGCAGACAAACATCATGCTCACATGCTTAACATTAAAAGTCAGAGAGAGTAGCCCAAATAATTTTGTCATTAACTTCAGAAGTCTGATAATGCAGGTTCTCTGGTAACCTCTTCTATAAAATATTATCATCAAGGTATCTTGTGATCTGTCTAAATTTGAGTAGGAACAGAATGAGGCCTGTTTCCAAAGCATCACACCCATATATGTATTGCTTTGGAAGCAGACTGATGAATTGTCCATTGACAGCAAGATGACTTGTCTGTCCATTTTACAAAAGCCATGGAGGCCAGGGATTTTAGCTCAGTGGTTCTGCCTCCCGCCTCACAAGCGAAGATCCCTAATTTGATCCCCAGTACCAAAAAAAAAAAAGCCATGGGAAGAGGGAAGATAACTCTGGTCTCAGTAGTAGGGAGATTTTGGCTTCTATAAGCATCTAGTCCTTGGATGCTGTGCAATATATTCCCTTTCTAGCAAGTAAAAAAACTTTTATGGTTGTGAAGTTTAACATTGTGTCAGCTGGACTGAATCACAGTGCCCAGATATATGGTCCAACATTATTTTGGAAATTTCTGTGAGGGTGTTTTGGGATGAGATTAATATTTAAGTAGGTGGGCTCTGAATAACACAGCTTACTCTCCATAATGTTTGTAAGCATGATTCGATCAGCTGAAAGTCTGAATAGAACAAAAGGCTGGCCTCCTCTAAGAGAGGAAATTTCTCAGCACATAGAGATAAACTGCAACATAGCTCCTCCCTGCTCTCCATCTGCTGGCCCAGTCTGAAGATTCTGGACTTGCCAGACTCTTTTATCATTTACATATGAAAACAAATTATTCTAAGAAATTAAAATTCACCTCAAATTAGTCAAGATTCTCTAGAGAAATAAAACTAACAAAATGAGTATACATACTCCAGAGAACCCTGACCAACAGGGTGGTGTACATGCTAATCATTCCTTTGTCTTTATCAGACTTACTTTTTCTTAACTTCTTTATCCCTCTTACATGGTTTCATTTTAATTTGTCTTGGAAAAGAGAAAAGGTGTCTCTGACAGCCAGGAATTGGTCAGACCATCCTAGCTAAACCTTGATAACATAAAATTTTAGTGAACGTAAGCTTCAGACATGATAAATTTGCAACTATGATGAATCAAGATAAAGGCAAGACGACTCAAAAAGCATATCCAAATGTAGACTTTCAGAACACAAAAATATGTAAGCATTCCTCTCTCCTGCCTAATATGAATACCTGCTTTTACCCTCAGTCTAGCCTGCTGTTCTGTGGATATGATTTGTGAAAATAAAATGTCCCACTTTCTGACTATCCAATCCAGTGAAAATCCTGCTTCCTTAACTTTTCTGAAAACCTCTAAACAAGAGCCCAAATCTTATAAAAATTATTTTTCTAAAAGTCTCCCATTGAGATGACTCAGTTCCCCATGGTGTGTGCTTTCTGTTACTAAAACAAGCAGCAAAATCAATTTGTTCTAGAGGTCTTTGGCTAAACACATTGACAGTCATATATTATTATGCATACCATGAGTTCTCTTAAGTGATTTTTGGATCAAATCAAGGTGACATGCAATATTTAAGTCATAACAGTAAAATGTCAAGTTTGAAAGAGCCCACTGAGAGTTTTATATTTTAAACACAAGTTCAGTGCTCCATTGATTGATTTCAATTCTTACATTGGCATCTTATGGCTAAAAACTGGTATTGAACATCAAAAGCACTCAGTAAATTGGCATTTCAGAGTATTAAATTAATTTCAAGTACCTGGATGGTATTATTTTTCTAAAGAAAACCATAGATTAGCAATCATTGTAATTCTAGATCCTGTGCATCTTCTCTAGCAATCAAACTGCCACTTTTAACTGGCACTTCTTGGCGAGTCACAAAAAGAAAAAATATAACATGTCTAAAACTCAATTCACTGTGGAGAAAAATGGAACAGAACAATTACAAACTGAAGTGATTTTTTAAAAGTCCTAACAAGAAAGAACAAAGAAAAATCACAATATAATAGACATAAAACCAAATGTATGAAAAAAAATGCAAAGTTCTTTCTCAAGAAAAAATGGAGTAACAAATGACTGATGAGTTCTCCTATTTGAAACAGTCAAGAAAAATAAATAAATACATAAATCAAAAGTTTTCAAGACATCGGACATTTAGTGTTGTCCCTGATTCTGAGGAGATGATCCAAGTTTCCAGTGAACTTAAGGGAAAAAAAGAAACAAATTTTTTTTTTAAATTCAAGACATGAACATTTGACAACAGAGGACAATGATCCCTGAGGGATGGGGAGAAATAGGGTGAATATAAAATTGCTCCAGCTTAGTGCTGTGAGACACTGTCCTGGCCACAACATGGGTGGGGCTGAGGAAATCAGTCAGAGAAACTGCCTTGTGAAGAGATGAAGCTAAGAGTCCAGGAAAAGTGAGACCGCTGGAGCTCACTGAAAAGAATACCAGAAAGAGCAGAGGAGCACAGAGAAGCAATCTTCAAATCAGCCAAGTCCCTCTTGGATATTCACGATAGTACTGAATGGAGTATGTGTGAGGTTACCGTTGGAAGATGGAGAAAGAGCCATTCACAATTATTAGCAGGGACTGTGCCTTTCACTGTTACCTGGTACTCACATAGTTCTTAAGTCACTCTTCCTACAAGCCAGGCAAGAATATATGGTATTATATGAGACACTGGGTATAGAATTCAAAAGTTTTCTAATATTCGAAAATCCACAAAAGTTTGTGGGATGGGAGGAAAATGACACTCGTATAATTTTATTTATCTTCTCAAAAAATCAACCTTTGTTTTCATTGAATTTCTCTATCATGTTTCAGTTTTCTATCAAGGATTTTTTTTCTCTGAACTGTATTATTTCTTTCTTTTTCTTACTTTGGAATTAATTTACTCTTCTCAGATCTTACAGTGGAGACTGAAGTCATTTATTTGAGACCTTTTTTTGTACGATGGGACTTTAGTGTTACAAGTTTCCCTTCAAGTACTGCTCAGCTGAATCACTTAAATTTTAAAATTTGTGTTTTCGTTTTCACTCATGTTTTTCTACTTTTACTTTTGAATTATTCCTTTTCCCCATGGGTTATTTAGAATACCTCTATGATTGCAGAAATATTTGTTATTATGATTGTTTTCTGCATTCATTCCATTGTCTTGAGAACTCACGGTCTAATTTATTGAGATTTACTTTGTCCTAATACTGTCTGTTTTCTTCAATGTTCCAGATAACCTTACACAAATGCACAATTTGGTCTAGTGTAGGGCACTGTTTCACACATGCTTATCTATTCAAAATGGTTGAGAGTATTGTTCAAGTCTTTTACAGCATATTGATTTTCTGTCTACTTGCTCAATCAATATTGAGAGTAAGCTTTTAAAAATGTGCAACTGTAATTTTGAATGTGTGTATTTCTCCTTACAGCTCATTCAGTTTTTGGTTGATGTATTTTCATGCACTGAAATGAATAAATAATTAGAAATTTTACGTTATCCTAAAGAATTAACTTCCTTACATCATGAAATGGCTGCCTTTATTGCTGGTAAAATTATTATTCTGAAATTGACTTTTTCTAAAATTAAGATAGCCATCCCATATTTATTTTGGTTACTATCAGCATGGACTATTTTTCTACCACTTTACGTTTAATTCATTTCTGTCATATTTTTATATTCGTTTTACTCTTTTTTCACTTTGTGGCTCTATAGTATATGTGGTCACCGCTTGAAACTTGCCCACAGCTCTCTGATGTTATTTTTATTTTTCTCATTCCTTTCTTTTCTGTATTTTCATTCTGAACAGTTTTTATTGCTCAATCTTTAAGGTCACTAAATTTTTCTTCCATCATGTCTAATATGAAGCTAATTTCATCCAGGTATCTGTCATCTCAGTCATTATGATTTCACCTCAAAAGTTTGATATAGTGACATATTCTTTTTCCATATCTCTACTTAATATGCTCACTCATTCCCTAAGCTTCTTGAATACATGTAGTACAATTATAATAACTCTTTTAACATCTTTGTCTACTAATTCTATCATGCATGTTGCTTTGAATTGTTTTGATTGGTTGATTTTTCCCTTCATTATGAATTCTATTTTACCATTTTTAGAGTATCAAGTAATGTTCTTATTGTATGCTAATATTGGAGTTTCACCTTCTTAGATGTTGGATATATTCATATTTCTATAAATATTCCTCGTCTCTCTTCTGAGACAGACATATGTCACTCCAATATAGTATGATCCTTCTTGGGTCTTATATTTCAGTTTATTTAGGCAGAACTAGAACAGAATTTAGTCTAAGATTAATTTTCTCCATTAGTGAGGTAGAAAACTTGAGTACTTCTCTCGATGCCCCATAAGTTAGAAGGTATTTTACTCTGGCTGAATAGAAGCTATTCTCAGTTTTCACTGAAGTACTACTTACTTCTTTCAGGTGGTACTTCATCTGGCCACCAGACAAACACTTCTCTTGAGTGCATCCAATAATGTGCATCTATAGGCTGAAGGGATACCTAAATAACTCCATATTCAGTGCTCCCTTCCCTGGTATTCTGCTGACTGAAGCCACTTTGGCCTCCATGGACTTCCAGTTCTTCCTTCAATAGAATGAGGTCACCAGGTTCTGTCTGGGTTTTCCCTCCTTGCATTGCAGCCTCAATTCCAGGCTAGAAGTTGGTACAATTTACAGGCTCACCTGAGTGATCCATCTCCCAGTCATTATTAGCCTTTCTTGCTTGCTGTCTAAAATTATAGAAATGGCCTTCATATATTTTTAGTTTTTTCAAACAAGAGGTTGAATCTAGTCCCTATTACTCCATCTCCTCTAGAAACAAAAGTTACTGGATTGAGGTTTAAAATTTATAAAATGCTATTCACAAGTAGCCAAAGGATTCAAATGTTATGTAGCATGCTCTGATTCTCCCCAAATATTTACTTATTGGTGAAAGAAGCTGGATATCTAAAAAGAACAAGAGTTAATATTTACTTAATATTTTTATCCTATACATATAAGGGGAAGAGAAGTATTCTTTCCATTAAAGGCATCTCAGTCTGCCTATACTTCTATTTTCTAAACTACTATGGTCTATTAATCTCCCAACAGCTCCATCAAAGGAAGAACAGTTCCCTAAACGAAGTGACTGTGTAGCTTTCATTTGCTATAAACCCCTTTTTCTGCCTTGAGGACAGTATTAGAGAAAATAACTCTGGGAATCATTCAGGGATTCAGAGACTATGAACACAGTTCAGTTGTCTCCCTTTAACTGCTTCTTTATAGACTTCATATTGTACTTGGATTTGAGTTCATAGAGGTTTTAATAAATGTAAACCCCAGGAGCTTAAAAACATGTCCAAATCTCTACAACTGTGATTGTCCTTTATTTTGCTCTTCCCTAAGGAATGCTAGCACACACTAAGATCTCATAACAAATTTCAACACCATTTGGCTTAATAAGTATTTATCGAGTGTCTATTATGACAAGTCACCCTCTGAGATACTAAGTATATAATGCATGAAACAAAATTAGTCTCTGAAATAATGAATTATATAATCTACTGAGGCAAAGGGTAATACAAATGGACCAATGAATAAGTGTTTAAATACAAAGTATGTTGGGTTCTATCAAGGAAATTAATAAAGGCTATGCTAGAGAATAAAAAGGCAATCAATTGTATTAATATAAGGAAATCCCATCTATGACACTAAACTGTAAAGTGACCTGCAGAATAGGAATAAGACAGAAATAATACAAAAATGAGTAGACAGAATGATATATTTGTGCTATGATACTAAGAAAGGAAATAGCGTGGCATGTCCAAGAAATGAAATGAAGCTACTGTGACTGAAATATATTGAGGAAGAGGTAGAATGAGTTTGAAAGGTAAGCAAAAGTCAGTTCAGGGGACTGAGCACAATGGCCATTGAAGAATTTTAAGTAGAAAATAACAGGACCATATTTTTGTTCTAAATAGAGCATCATAGCTTCCATATCATGCTACACTGAAAGAAAGTAAGAGTAGAGGCAAGGATATCAACTTGGAGGCTAATTCAGAAGTCCAGATGCAAATGGTAATGAAACACAGTGGTGACAGTGGAAAGGTAGAAGGGTAACTTTAGGTAGAGGGATGGTTTATGGATGGCTTGCGGAGGTAAGAGAGGGAGAAGAACCACCTCTGTCACTAAAAGTTTCTGGTTTGGGCAGCCATGTGAACAATTACATCATTTATGAGATGGGAAAATATGGTTGAGAACAATTTTAGATATGAAATCAGTTAAGTTTAGTGGCCATGAAGTTTGGGATGCCACCAGTTTTGAAACCACAAGCATCTATTGTCCAACTGAATAAATATTTCAGAGTAGAGATCTGAAATAGAAATGAAGTGTTGGTAGTTGTTAGAAGTTATGTTATATTTAAAGGAATGAGAGTGAATAAATTTATCCAAGGAGAAAATGTTAGCAAGGGAACCTAGGACTTATGCCTAAGAAATTTCAACATCCAGATTTCAGGCAGGGTAAATGGAGTGGCCAACAGGTATGAGGAGAAAGAGGACAGTGTGGTGTCATAAAAACCAAGGAAACAAAGTGCTTTAAGAAAGAGAAAGTGAATAGATTGGGAAAAAGATGGGCCAATTAGTTATATCAGTATAAAAGTCATCAGTGGATTTGTGGAAGCCAATTTTGAAAAGCATTAGAAGTGAAAGCCAGAGTAGCAGATAGAAAAGCAGTAGGAGGTGAGAAAGTAGACAGTACTTGAGAAAAATAACTGGGAAGAAAATGATATTGAAGGAATCCAGTGAAGTGGGGTGGTAAATGGAGACACAAAGTCAAAGAAGGGATTAGTAAAGATAGGTGATTTTTAAGCATTCCTATATGTCTTTTCTTCAATTTCTTAATGAAATAGATTGAATATTTGTCATTGTACCAATGAAATGTACTTAATTAAGTTCAGGGAAAAGCCAAACCTGCCTAGTACCACCAAAAAAAGTAAGTCTTCATAAAAGTTTAATCTTGAAAGATAAGTGGAAATCTATTCTGGCTATAAATATTTATGCAAAACAACCTGTTGCAAAACACTCATTAGTAACAATACAATGTAAGACGCTTTTATTAAATATTTTTCTATTTGACAAGAAGTGGTTTTGTGACACAGGTTTTTGTAAGATTACATTAATTCATGTGATATATGAAAATATTCTCTCTCTGACTATATAAAACTAAGCCCTATGAGGCCAAAGACAGAGGGCTTGACCTCAACTTTGACTTCAAGATGTGCTTTTCCAGACAATTTTATTGTAAGAAGGGCCAAACATGCAGTACATTTTCAGCAAATGTAGAAATTTTTTAGTTCCTCCAACATGTGGGTGAGATACAGATAAATGAAGAATGACTCCAAAGAAGGGATGAGCAAAGTACCTCATTGAAAAGAGTCAGTCAAGAAGTTGTCTTATTTAATATGCAGCATATAAAGTTCAGATGAAGTTTTTAATTTGACACTTTCTGTCCAAGTGAATGTGCCAGACATATCCAATTCAGGTTTTTTTAACAGCATTGGATTGATATTATCTTAAATTTGTAAAAGAGTAAACTGAGATTTGTGGAAGTTAAACACCTTTTCCAAGATACAAAGACTGATAAAAATATAAAATCAATATTTAAATTTTAAAATTTTATTACAGTAAAAGATGCATTGCCATTAATCCCCCTCACAATAATTCCCCATTCTTCAAACATGTTTGTTCTTGCCACTCACCAGAGAGGTTCTGGAAGTCCTCTTTCCTGAGTGTCTTTTCAAGGTATGATGAAAAATACCATAAATATTGCTGCTGAGTGCCAATCAAAGAAAAGGCAAGCTCATAAAAACATGGTGGTGTATCCTTATCCATTGGATCTGGCACAATGCAGCTTCTGCCTCTTCACAGAAGTCAAAATGACCATGAAAGGTGCTATGAATCAGTTCAGTTCATCATGCAGCCAGGACAGTGCAACTAAGGACATTTAAACCAAAAATTTCTAGAACTCTTTCAGAAAGTGGCAAAGACAATAAGGAAAGTGTGTTTAAAGTGATACAGAGTTTTTTGGGAGGGATTAATTATAATGTGTCTTTAGTGCAATACATTTTTTAAAACTTAGACATTCACCATTTATTTCTATCATACCTTGTACATGAATGAGCAATGTCTGATCTGGGGTCTAAGTTCAGCTTATCTAACTCCAATGCCATTGCTGCCCAAGATATATAATAATGAGCAGCAATCGAAGAAACTGATTAAGACTGTATGCCAGGAACCAGATTATCCAGGTAACACCCAATTTTATTCCACATTAAGTTTACAAACTTGAGCAAGTTGGTTTCTATTTTAGTATTCCCATCTATAATGTGGGGATTAAGGATAACACTTACCTCATGACATTGTTAAAGGATTAAATAAATTTAAACAATATTGAGGACTTAAACGTCAATAGATGAGAACTATTTATATATTATCTTATATTAAGAGAAATAATTCTTCTGTACTAAGGAAAGTCACCCTTTTGGTAGGGTGTTTCAAGCAACTTTTGTGGGTAGAGATACTTCACAGTCAAATCTCCCCAAAACACTTTTGATCTTATATCCAAACATAGACAACTAGAATTTTAATTTCACCATCTTGTCAACATTTTCTTTGGCTCCCCATTATGTGTGTGTTTGCTTGTTGTTCAAGCTTTCCTCTCAACCAATAACTTTGTTTGTCTTCTTATAAAGAGAATGTTGAGATCTAAATCCATCAGCACCAAAGCTAGTAATCCCTCCAGGTTCATTTGGAAAACAACACTGCACAGAGGCAGTGGGATCTGTCACAATATCATAAGCTCAATCAAAGTCTGCATTGTAAACACTCACTGGGAAGAGGGAAAGCAAACACAGAGGAGCATCAGAGTCAGGCAGGCTTCTGTTCAGTGTGTGGCAATGACTTTTCCTGAACTAATTGCCTGTTTCTCCTACTACAAGAAAATTCAGTCAAGTTAATGTGGCAGAACTGGGTTGCTAAGATGATAGAAAAGGTCTCCTGCTTTTTATGTAATTGCAGCCCCTTGTTTTTGTGCTTGTTTCATGCAATTAAATGTCATTGTATGAGAAGGACCAATCTTTGCATCCCATCAAAATCTTTCCTGGGAACCTGAAGCATAGAGTTCTAGCAGCCTTACATGGCACCAGAAATAGCCATGCAAGATATACAACTGAAGTGAGATGAGCCAAGAGGGGATAGGACCAATTTCTTTGGTTGTAGATTTTTTCCACAGAATTTGCAGAAAGGGATACTTGACAGACACTCATCTCTTAAATGCTATGCATTCACTCTTGTCCCTATGCTAAAGGAGCAGGCAAATGAGGAACTGTAAGCAGCAAAATAGTAATTTTAAAAAATTGAGGGTTAATAATGAGCCATGTGTAACATATCTGGGTTTTCTCAAGGTAACTGTGGAATAAGTGATATTTCTCCCAAATTATGTTTTATAGAAATTATTTCTATAAAATAATTATTATTATTTTATAGAATTATTTAATTTTCAATCATATACTTTTGAAAGATTGGAAAACAAAGAGAAATATACAACCCTTAGATATGGATATTAAGTAGAAGAAGTAACCAAAGGCTTTGAAAAAAGAAACAAAGAAAATCTTCAGTAGAGGAGAAGTTTCACAAATTTTGTTTTTCAATATAAATATAAACTATCTTAGGATTGCAGCATAGCTGTATACATGTATATGTATATCTGTGCATTCACATATGGCCATGTGCACAAAGTACTTAAGTCCAAGAAATTTCAACTGAAATAATGTATATGTCTCATTTATCTAAATGCTGCAAGAAAAGTAACAATATATTGTGACAGCAATAACTTTTAAAACAGTTATAAAGTTTTCTATTTCACTCATTTACAGACTATTCCAGAACATTTTTTTCTATTCAAAAAGTTGTCTTTACTGGCGACTGGATAAAGATTTTTTTTTTAAATAAAATGGAGTACTATTCAGCCTTTAAGAATGATAAACTAGAGACATTTATAGCTAAATGGATGCACATTGAGACTATACTCTTAAGTGAAATAAATAGGACACATATGTGCAAATACCAAATAGTTTCTCTGATGTGAGAAACTGAAAGTGTAAATCAGAATCGAAATGTAAGCAGATAATGTGAAATAGGGAGAAAAGTTCCAAAGGGGAAGTGGAAAAGGAAGTGGGAGGGGTAGGGGAAAGGAATAAATATGAGAAAAGGAAAAAACAAAGTCGTTGTAAACAGGAAGGAGTGGAGGGGTTGAAGGAAGGCAGGGAAATAGGGAAAAAAATAAGAACCAAGATATATCATGTAAAGGTACAAATCCCTAATGATGAATGTCATGATATTGTATACCTAAAATGTACCAATAACCTTAATGAAAAAAAAAGTTATCTTGGCAGCCATGGGAACAGGGAACAAACAGGCCCATTTGCTTATTTATGTCACAGATAAGACTATTAATACAGATGGTACTATTAAAATTATGTCACACAAATGCTGGAAGTGAAGTTGAATTTAAATTCAAACAAAAAATGTTCATTCAGAAACAAAAGGAGTCATCTATGATAGTATGATGAGTCAGCATTCCAAATAATTCAAACAATGCTTCAATTACCAAAAAGTAATTTTTATTGAACTTCTATTTCCAAATGTAGAAAATTCAGTGCCTCCTTCGATTATATTCCATATGCCCTGGAATCTCCAGAACATAAATGAAGAAAATTAATTGCATTTTTTAGCATTTATGTGATCAGACCAATTCAATATTGCCAGTGGAATTGAGTACACTCACTTCTTCAATAAAATGCTTACTATGGGCTAAATTCACAGAAGTGTAATAAGTAAAGAGTTTTAATAAGTGAGGCTGAATAGTTGATGAATTTCTGAAAGGATCTCAAACAAGCAAAACTCAGTAGAAATAAACATTTATACTTTAGCTGTTGTCGTGGTGGAAATTTTCTATAACTTATAAAATACCAAGAGTTATTACTTCTCAGAAAGGAGTAGTAGGTGGATTATCAACATTTGTTCAAGAGCATGGCATGATGCATCCTTACCCTAAGAGTGTTGGGCATAGCTCAGCAAATTTTCAATTTCCACTTTGGGCAGAACATGCCCTGTACAGTTACATGTTATTTTCAGTGCTCTCATAGCTACCATCTCTCCAAAGGGCTAGAGTGGCAAAAAGTATCCCACTCTAGCACCCATTTGCACCCAGCCTGGAGTCAGCGTGCTAGTATGATTACAAATTCTGATGCAGGCCCTCTGGCTGATTTACAGATGCCTTTCTTTTTTCTGTGTCTTCACAGAGCAGAGAGCTGGGAGAGAGGAAGCCAGGAGACAAGGAAAAACATAATTTAATTTCTAAGAGGTTCTCTACCATGGATAAAATGCTGGGTAGGCTAGTGGTTGCCATGGAAAACAAAGATTGCAATAGTAAAGAAATACCTACAGATAATGGAAGGAATTGATGAATTCTTCATGCAGGATACTATCCACAAAACAACATATATAGTGCCCTAAAGAAAAACTACTGATTTTTCAAGGTAAGATGGTTTACAATGTGCTCATGCTGGATCTAGAAAATAGCTCAGCAAAGCAGTCTTCAGTGGCCTTAGACTCACTGAGCACAAATGTCCTTTCATTTATGAAGTAGATGTATTTCTAAAGAGTTTTATGGGGTTTTGAATTTTAAAGTGAAGTAATTTCCTTTCCCCATTGTTAAAATTTAAGGTGTGTAAGCCCATGCAAAATGAAATTGAAATTCTCCAAAATTAAAATGTCACAGATAATAAGAGGATTGAACAAAGTCACAGGGTATGTTACAGAGCAGTTTCTGTTGTATGCAAGGACCATCTTCCTTTTCTTCTCTTTTGAACATACAATTTCTCCCCTCACGATTTGTTGTCTCCTATATCACAACTACTTTTCTTAACAGCATCGTCATCTGTTGGGCAGCTTGTAGGTTCTCCCTCTCTTGGAGAGATGTGTACATACAGTCCATGGAGCTTTGCTGAGCTCAAATATATATTCACATACTAAAAACTGTCTCATATACTTTAATCTTCCCTAACAATATTTGAATGTACATAAGAGTGATATTTTCTAAGGTAGCATATGTGCAACATGGCAGTAAATAAAATTTTCCTTTAAAAAAGCAAACACTCTAGAGCATGAATATCTAAGTGAAGTAACCTTTCAAATTAGTAATTATGTAAAATTATATATTTCTATAAATACTTGCTGCTTCAAGAACCAATATTGAAATTGCCTTAAAAATTTATGTCAACTTCTTAAAAATGTTAATCTCCATACTCCAAGGCTGAATATTACTTTTATACTCAAAATAAAATCATGTGAGCACAATACATAAACTTTGCTTGAATGACTTTATTATTTTAGAAAATAGATTCTACCCTCAAGAACAAAGACTTAAACATCATTTACAGCTAAATCAATAGATATGCAAAGACTTATTGTGGATGCACAACTTCAGATGAGATTCATTTAGAAATACTATGTTATATGTAGATTCTTAAAGGAAATATTCGAAAAACCCATACACCCAAGTATATCACATCCAACCGTGCTAAAGATGGGTTAATACTCAACACATTGCACCCTTCTGAGAATCTCCTCTTTGTGTAAATTTACATTTTAGAAGACATTTAGACATTTTTGACATATTTATAATGAAGCATAAATATTGGGTTTTACTTTTGAAATTCCTATCTTGATTAAGGAAATAAAAAGACAAACATTGTG
Organism: Heterocephalus glaber; assembly: GCF_000247695.1. The sequence continues at coordinate 4,203,103 of NW_004624785.1, read as the reverse complement.
GAGACTTTAAGGTTTTAGAACTTTTTTAATGCCAGAAAAAATTTAAAATACACATCTGTCCCTTTAAGAATATTATTTAGAGTGAACTTAGAAGTCAGCTTCCTTCAATCCAAAGTCTAATGCTTCCTGGACTCGCACTAGAAGTGGAAGCAGGGAGCAGATAATTAGAAACCTATAAAAAGGAAAATATGCACTCAGTTTTCCCACTAGCAAATTCATTTTTTGTTGTTGTTTTCGTTTTTTGTTGGTTTTGTTTATACCAGGATGAAAATTCATTTTTAATAAAAAAAAAAATCTTGGACATTTTTTTCCACAGGACTTGGAAAATGCATAGACTGAGAAAAATTTGTGTGAAAAAACTTTTCCTATATAAAGTTTTTCTAATATCGTCAGTGAAAAGAGGAAACATTCTATGAAGACAAGAAGCATCCATAGTGAAAAACATTAAAATAAATTTACTGCTTCCAATGTTCCTGTATAGAAAAGGTCAAAGGACAAAGGGAAAAGAAGACAGCTCCCTGTACTTGAAGATGACTGCAGATTAAAGCTAGAATATATAATCCAAGCTAATGGGCAGAAATTCCAGCCACAAATGTAAAATAATGCTAGAGTTAGAGTTTCATAGGAGTTTGTCTTACTTTTGCATGAAAACAATAAGTAAAAAACAGTAAAATTTGTATGGTAACTCAATCCCATCTAAATATTTGTGTGGGCCTTTACATTTCTATAAATACTATTTTTTAAATGTATTATTTTAGTCCTAATATAAAATATTTGTATTTAGACTATTTTAAATTATTATTTTGTGAAGGATGCCTAAAGGAAATATGTTAAATCAATTGTTTGGCACAAGTGCATTAAGGTCTAAGATACTCTCTCACATGTCTAGAATATATCTAACCATTGGGTCGACATCACTTTCCTGGTAATTAATAGCTACAGAAATGACTGATGATCTGCTAGATTCTACCACTGCTAGTCTCCACTGTCAATAGCAACGGTACCTTACAATCAGTCAACAAATATTTCTTATATCTACTCTGCTAGAGAAGAAAATGATCAAAAACACAATAACAAGAGAAAGCAGGACAAGATATTTATTAGCTGATCAGTATTCATGGGAAATAAACCATTAACTGTTCAGTATTCAAGGGTCAAAATGCAAACCACGAGCATCTAAAGATGAAGCTAGAAGTGTCAGTCCTGAAGGACCTTAGGTACCAGGAGAGGCAACTTTATCCTGCCTATTATGGAGAACCAACAACCATGATCAGTAATAACATAGTCCAATTTCCATTTTTAGAATCTCATTTTAGAAACAGTGTATAAGGTGAATGTGTGGAAAGGAAGATAGGTCAGTTAAAAGCTTACTGCATAATTCTGTATGAGCAATGAAACACTGAACTAGAAGAGTATTACCAGAAATGACAGGAAATGTACAAGGCAGAACCAGCAATCATGGTGATTGAATGTTGGGATGGAAAGAATGTGAGAGAAACCCATGATTTTATTTAACAAATATTTTCCCATGATTAATTGTGCCAAGGACCCTTGTAAATGCTTTCTAAACAAAAAAATCATTTAATACCTACATGAAAGCCTTAGGGAGTAGGGACTACCAGAAACTGAATTTTATAGATGAAAACTCCAGGCCACCAGCAAGCTAAGTACATTGTCTTAACAATTATGCATAGTTTAAAAGGATTTTACCAAGAAATAAAGACCAGAGTGAAGGCTCTTGCAGATGATGCCTACCCACAGGGGCCAAAGACGGCTGCTGGGTTCTGGCTTGGGGAACTCAGGGGATGGTGATAATGTTAAGGAAAGTTGGTATATGAAAATAAGAATAGTTAAAGTATGTTGGATTTCTAGTGAAAATGTACCAAACTCATATATGTCAGAATCTGATACTTTAGATAAAAGCCAGAGTTAGAAATGTAGATTGGAGGAGGAGGGAGGGTGGGAGAGGGAAGGAAAAAGAGATATTTTTAAAAAGCAAGAAGCAAGCTGTGGTATGTACATGTAACCACTTCCCAATATGATTGTAGACTGCATGAACTCCAAACATGTACTAATAAAATTTTTTAAAGATCTTTGATAAACAGAAAGTATTCAGGAATCTCAGAAAAGTGAAGGAGAAAGAAGAAGAGGAGGAGGAAAGAAAGGAAGAAAGAAAGGAAGAAAGAAAGAAAGAAAGGAAGAAAGAAAGGAAGGAAGGAAGGAAGGAAGGAGAAAGAAAGAAAGAAAGAAAAAAGGAAGGAAGGAAGGAGAGAAGGAGAAAGGGAAGGAAAGAAAGAAAAGAAATGTAGATTGGATCCATCAACAGACTGGTTAAAATCCAAATAAAAACAATTTGAGGTTGCTTTGGAAGATGTGGAAATGATGAGTAGTAAGTACCAAAATTCCACACCTCAGAAGAAAGTAAAGGAATAAAAAGTTACAATAAACCAAAATAATTGACAGAATGAGAGAATAATGAAAAGTAAAGTTATGCAGAGCAATGGTGAAGAAACATACTATAAATAAAGATTAAAATCCTAATAGGCTTAGCATTGTTAAAGTCCTTGGGAATAATGGGAAAATTTTTAAATGTTGAGGAATAAGTGAGGCTGTGAGGATACAGAGCAAAGGTTGAAAGCAGGGCTTGGGTTACAGGTTGAAACATAAATGAAGTACTGTATTTTCAGAAAAATGAAATAGTCCAGTAGCATCCATGCCATAGGAGGATCTTTTATACACAAGCACATATATAATGGTTTGAAAGCAGAGGTAAAGCCAAGCATGGTGTGGATACCTCTAATCCTAGCACTCTGAGACCCTGAGGCAGGAGGATCACAAGTTCAGTCCAAACTTAAGCAGTGTAACAATTTAGTGAGGCTCTATTTCAAATTTTATAAAGTAAAATTGGCTGAGATTATAGCTCAATATGAACATGCAAAGGCTCTGGATTCAGTTCCTAGCCAAGTACTTTAAACAGGAAGAAAGGGAGGAAGAAAGGGAAGAAAGAAGAAAGGGAGGGAGGGAGAGAGGAAGTGAAAAGGGAAGGAAGGAAAGAAGGAAGGAAAGAAAAGAAAACAAAAGAAATGAAAAGAAAAAGAGGTAGTAAAATACTAGGAAAGTGTCCCCATCCCCCACCCCCGGCCCTGTGCTCCATGAAGCATGGAAGCAGAATCCATGATCCTTTAAATTCAGGAAGGGCAGAAGGGAAGGAGAGTCAAAGAACAGGGAATACCGAGCAACAGAGTAATCTAAAGTTAAGAATTCAGGTACATAAGAATGTTTTTCCTGGTAAATCATTGAAAGCTATGGTGCAAAGCACTGATTTTTCAGAGAGTGGGTTTGGGAAGATTTAAAAGGCACTCACACAACTGACTGGTAGGAAACAAAAGCAGGAAAGCTAGAGCATGTTTACAATGACCTAAATCAGTAATTCTGAAGGTGTGGTCTGTGGATTTCTGGGGCATCCCTAAGACTCTATCAAGGGATAAAGATGAAACTATTGTAACAATAATCCTTCAAAATTTCATGGCTTTCTCACTGAAGTGAAATTTGAGATGATATGAAAGCAGTGGTTTTAGCAGGAACTGAAGCTGCAAGTCCCTAGGGCACTGCAGTCACTGTGTTCTCCATAGACTCAGAATCACAGATGGAAAAAGATAAAAACAAAAACTGGAAAGTTTTACTTGAAACCTGTCATCAATGGACCAGTAAAAATCAATAATTCCCTGAAATCATGACCCTCAAGTACAAGTCATTTTAATGCTCTGCTTGAGAAAATACACATAAGGCACTCCTGCCCCATTCCAAAATAGATTACTTGTCCCAAGGAAAAGCACATGTATGACTGAGTTGTAAACTGAACCAACCACTTTTTCCATGGAACACTATTTTTATTTGAAGAATGACTATATACATGATGGAATACTATTCATCCATAAAGAATGAAATCATGTCATTTAGAGGAAAATGGGTGGAACTTGAGACTATTATGTTAAGTAAAATAAGTCAGACACAAAATGAAATATTGCATAGTTTCTTTTATATGAGAAATTTAAAATACAAATAAGTAAACAAATAGTTAAAATTGAGGAAAGATGGTATGAAAAAAGCAGACTCTTTAAAGATGGGGAAAGATAACAAGGCTTTCTGGGTAGAAGGTTAAAGGGATTGAAAATGATCCTTATACATTTACCAATTTTCCCAGGGGCATATAAATATTATTGTAAACATGCACTCATTCAAAACTGACTCAAACATGAGCTACTATATCTGTCAGAAGTGTATAGTTAGTATATATTTCTAGGGAATGAGTGTATTACCTCAAAGAAAATTGAAAACATTTATTACCATGACAAAGTTCTATAAACAAATATTTATATGTTCTTTCAATGAAACTTTGGATGCTCCTTCTTGATGAGCTTCAAACAACTCTGTTTCATGCTCAGTATTTATGTCTCTATTTCTCATTAATAGCTGTTAATCATGTGTTCCATTAACAGCCACTCTCAAACATCTCAGGACCAAGCTATTAAAATAAGTGTAGGATAATGGCAATTATGTGTAGAACTAAAACCAATATATTTTGAAATTCATGGAAGTGAAGTGACTTTCAGCACTTTCTTGTGACCCATCTATGTAATGACCAAGTGTATCACTTTGGAACATTTTTGTGAAAAATGTTTTATGATACAGACTTGATACCAATGCTAAATCTAGACTGACAGATCATAAATTATTCTTGCTGCAAATAGAAAAAATGGTCTGAAAAAGAAACATCAACAAAAAGGTAAATATTCCTGTTACACAGATTATGCACCAAGCCTCAAGGAAATTAAAGTTTACATGGTTAGAATATCCAAGTTGTGTAAAAAAAAAACTTAGAATAGTAATAAAATGACTCATTTATAGTCTACCTGTGTTTATGGGAGATTTGAGCTTTCACAATAGGCTTCAGTCCACACTTGTAGGGAGTATGCAATTACAGAGAAAACTAAGAAATAACAGAAAGTTGAATTTGAGATCCTTTTACATACATATTGAATGGTATTCATTTACTATTTCTTTATAGCTCTTTTCTGAATTTCTCAAGATTAACTTATTTCACATATCTGAAAAAGAAATTAAATTTGTCCTGCATTTTTTCAAGTTGCATTTTGAACATATAAGAGATACCAATACCAATATAAATATATTAATGCTATTTAAGGGGTGACCTGCAGTGATCTCCAGAAAATTTTACATTCAGAATAGAGGGATAATAATTATCCTCAGTGAAACATGAGAAGAGCAATAAAAGGAAAATATTCATCTCAGTTGAGAATATATGGTTGAAGAATAAACCTCAAGTTCCTGGTAAAAGAACTATCATTCAGTGAGATAAAGTAATATATTCATAAAGCTAAGAAATTACACATCTATATTACAAAATGCCTTGGCTCCAAACCCAGGACTTTCTACATGTGCCTATTTGTCTTTCACATGCAGTAAGTGCAGACCTGTTCTGCATTGTCTTCAAGGAACTGAATGAATGGTGAAAAGATTTCATCTTAATGCAAGACAACTGATATATTAGTTCACAAGAGACTATATTTTAAAATATTTTTATTAGTCTCTAGGAAATGTTTGAAACATTTTATTGCTGAAATTACACCTTTAAATGTAACATGGATAAAAATAATACCAAGCATTGGCAAAATAATCTATGATTAATACAGTTTACCTATGAGTTATATGTTTTCAAGACAAATTTCTAAAGATAATTGTCAAATTGAGTGTTCCTTCTAAGCTTCCCTTTCCCTGTCCCCCAAGAGTACAGTTGACTTTCTACATCAAGATGGCAATATGTATTTTAAATATTTATGTTTTAAAAATAAAGATATGCATGAACACATACATGTCAAGGAATGAGAACTACTTCAGAATTAATATTAACTTCTTTAAAAACATGCTGTATTTACAAATTTGTTTCTAAAACAGAAGCATCTGTAAACTTAGAAATTAGACATAAAATTTTTAAATGTATCAGTGCTCCTCAAGAACCACTTCAACTCCAGATATACAGAGTCTGCCAAAAATCAAAATGTATACACACTTCAGGAGTTCACTGTACTAATAAATGTCTGGAAGCAAATCCCCACCACTTTGAGCAGCTCTTGTAATTGTAGAGGCCAAAGGTAACTTGTATTAATCTCATGATGGCTCAATAAATTTAGTTTCAAAATATTTATAAAAGTTTTTCTTTTCCTGAATTGTGTATACATTTTTTGGCAGACTCTGTATATGTAGTTCCTCCTACACTAGACAACAGACTAAAATGACACAAATTTAGTTTAATTTTCACAGCCTTCTTCCCAGAGGCTTGTGTCTATCTAGGAAGTCTGAAGATTAAAAGGACAAATAATTTCAACCAAGTGTATGGAGATTTAAGATATGGAGAGTTAATGTTATCTTTAGTTGGTTTTACTGGATGTGAAAATCTCCTAATTTCTGCCACCAGTTCTTGTGCTGTTTCTTACTAAGATAAGATCAGATACAAATAGAGCTTTTACTTTAAGATAAACTGGGGAAAGGGAACAGATTTCCTTTGCAAAGTTTATTTCTTTTTCTTTCCTTATTTATTTTTTCCAGAAAACGGATAACTCTTATTTCAAACAGGTTGTAGGGTTGATAATTTGAAAAACACTATTCTCTCTCTCTCTCTCTCTCTCTCTCTCTCTCTCTCTCTCTCTCTCTGAACTGAGGGAAAGAGGGCTACAGAAGAAGGGCTCCATGCCTCCAAGTAATTGCAACTCACAAGTGAAATGGAAGAAATTTGAGGCTGAAGGATTGTTAGGCTTGCATCAGGACAATGCCTTTCCTGGTTGATTATAAAGAAAAAACGGTGCTGGAAAAATGAGATAGTGTCAGCCCCCTTTGTACTGCTTTATTGCTTGCCAGGAAACTCTGCCTGTGTTTTTCCCCACCCCCTTTTCAACTTCCTTCCCCATTACCCCCCCACACACACACTCCCCGCCGCCAGATGTGTGGCACCTAGGAGTGAGAGCGAGAAATGGACTCCTTGAATTGCTTTGCGCAAAATCCACCGTTTCTCTCTCCTCCCTCCTCTCCAGACTCCGGATCCCGCACAGCCCTGTCTCCTCCCCTCCCAGCCGCGTGGGATTGGAAATGTGCCTCTGTGTACTATTAGGGTGAGAGAGGGCTACAAGCAGAAGACAATGTCAGATGCTCAGCTACCCCTCCTGCCGACGCTCCTCTCTGTTTCCGCCAGGGTTGGTCTCTGGAAGAAATAGCTGGAGCTGAGGCCGTGGCGAGCGGAAGCGGCTGAGGCGCGTGGAAGCCGAAAAGTCCAGCTCCTCTCTGTCACCGCGCATCGTGGTGCCCAGCAGGCCGTCAGCACCATGGACAGCAGTGTCCTGCCCGGGAACGCGGGCAATTGCACCGATCCCTTCGCGCAATCCAGTTGCTCCCTGGCACCTAGCCCCGGTTCCTGGACTAACTTGTCCCACTTAGATGGCAATCTGTCCGACCCATGCGGTCCGAACCGCACCGAGCTAGGGGGGAGCGACAGCCGGTGCCCTCCGACTGGGAGCCCCTCCATGATCACGGCTGTCACCATCATGGCCCTCTACTCCATCGTGTGCGTGGTGGGGCTCTTTGGAAACTTCCTGGTCATGTATGTGATCATCAGGTAAGGACGGAATGCGCCAGAGTTCAGCGGCTAACGAGGGTGAAAGAAGGACACTGTGCCAAAAACTGAGAGGAGGGCGGGTGCGAGGGAGATAACCCGGGCAGACCTGGAGGCAGGGGTGATAGTGGACAGATTATTGTTTGTGTTTGAAAAACTTATTTTACCATTTTCTCCTCCTTTGATAAAGAAAGAATCCAAAATTCCAAAAACAGAAGTTTCTTTGGTAAAAGCCATAGAGGTCTGGAAGTGGAGTGGAAAGCTGTATCTTAGAGCTTTGTCTCTTTTACTGAGTCAAGAAAGTGCCTGGTATCCTGCTACAGTGTCCTACACTTTGTCTGTCTGCACAAGCTATGGAGGCAATAAGTTGTGCATAAGAGAGGGGATTTGGGCTATTTTTCTCCAATTGAGGGCCTGCGCCTTCTCTTTGGAGAGATGATCCTTGTAACTTTCCTCCAACTACTGGTTTAGGCTGTACCATAACCCCACCCCTCCTCTTCCCTTGACATAGCAGCCTCTCCTCTACCCTTCCTTCCATCTCAAGGCCACATTAAGCAAAGGAACTTTTTCGGCTGTCTTCCATAGCAGTGTTACTTTTCAGAAGCAAATGTGTTCATTGTGTCTTCCGGAGAACTTTACAGTTGGTAGCTGCAGACCTTGGGGGTCAAACACTGCATCTGGAAAAGGTAGAGTGTTTCAGGGCATCTACCGGACAGAATAGTGTTGTAATGCCTTCAAAAGCTGGAATCAACTAAGAGTAACTAAAAGCAGTATAATTCTGTATTACAAGTTATTATATAGAAGTTTGTAACAGATTCTGGGGGAGAAGAGGGAGAGGGTCAGAGAGGAAGAGGAGAGACAGAGACAGGGAAAGGGAGAGGAGAGAGAGAGGGAGAGGGAGGGAGAGAGAGGGGAGAGAGGAGAGGGGAGACTTTATCTTTGAAAATTACTTCAGAGTTTTTGGTCCACTTTCTGTTTACCCAGATGTCCCAAGTGTATTTGACAGAGTGTTCAAGCTCTTAATTTTGCGATTGACAATGATTGTGTGACATTGATGGGAATACTCAAATACTATGTGTGAATGTGGAGTGCTACATATTCATTTTTATTAAAGTAGATAAATATTTTTGTACTTTAAAATGTCTCCTACTTTGAGTTTTTCTTCTCACTGGGAGTTATATGTTCATTGTGAACATGGCACTTTCGTATTTAGTTACAATATTTGCTTCATCTACTCAGCAAATATTCCAGGTTTTCATAGAGCTTTTGAACAATTTAAAAATCATTCTCCCTATTATGCTTTTATTACCAAAGTGCTGCAAGTTGCTTGTGATTGATTCTTTCTACTTTTATGTATGGTTTCTTTAATTAATGATTGTTAAAGAGTAAAGTTAATTTTCCTGATCTTTTGATGAAGACTAAGATCAGTAGCGTCTCTGAGAAAAGAGCACCATCTATTGTGAGGAAGGGTAACAACAGAAGGAAAAATACAGGAAGGAAATCAATGGAAGAATTTATATTTGAGAGCATTCACTTTCTGTAATTCAATACAAATATTTATTTCACAGATAAAAAACCAAATCTCATTCTGCAGCTATGACAATAAAATGCACAATTAAGAGGCCTGCCTTGTAAAGGGAAGATATATTTTTCATTCTTCCTGAAAAAACAGAAAATCACAAACTGACAGAAGTAGAAGGGGTCAAACATTATCTATGTTAGATGAATAAGCTGAAGCACAGAAAATGTAAATTATTTGTCTAAAAACAGATAGTTCATTAGTTCAGCATGATTGAATTTCTCTTATTTTTTTGTTCATTAAAGTGGTAAATCATGAATGAGTTCATTAAACTACGAGACTGACAAAGTCGGTTTTGTTTGCAGTAATAATGTGGGAATTTAAAAATTCCCCAAAATTTATACATGCTATCTTGGATTTTAAAAGAATGGCAGAAAAATCCAAAGCCTCTAGAAACCCTGCCTTCTGAAACAATTTTTTATTCCTTTTATTACTTCTCTTTAGTATTTTCATTCCTCATTTGTCTCCCTTTCAGTTTATATTTTTCTACAAAGAGAGAGTCAATAGAGCAGCAACCAGGAGAGAAAAAGCAGCCTGGTCCTGTCCCAATGTTTAAGAGGCTGTTGGTTGGATGAGTTTATTTTAAAGCCCTTACCTCCCACCCATTGTTCACTTGAAGAAGCATGGTGACATTACATCTCATTGAGAACATGATATTATGGTTTATTCTAGGTACTGAAAGTTCTGACAATGTGCAGTACTATTTGAAAGGTCAACCCAAACATCCACATGTGCAGGTCAGCTACTTAATTCCAAGGTCAAAGAACCCTCTAGGAATCTGACTGTGAAAGAGAAAAATGCAAAGCTCAGTGACAGATGAAGTGATGGGAAAAGCACCTGAGGATTGGAGAAACTATGTCTGTTTAGCTGGGGATTTGTAACTGGCTGTCTCCAAGCTGGAGTGATTTACCTTCAAAATAATCAGCTCAGGAATATTATTGCCCTGCTAAGGATATGGCCTAAGGCTTTGTCTATTAAATGATGAAAGAGAGGTGGTCACTTCTTGGTACTATTTAAAACTCCACAAATATATTGAATGGCCAAGAAATTACAGTTTTCTGGCCAGATGAACATAGTATTTATTATAATGTCTTAGTACACTGAGTGAATCATGAAGCTCAGATGGCAAGAACAAAGATGCCTGGTACCACAGATGCTATTTTCAATGCTTCCATACTCTGGGCCTCCTAACATCATTATCATCCTCATCATACCTTCATCAACATTGTTAAATAATAAAACCTAATTGAGATTCTTATGCAGTGCTTTTCTAGGGAATGAGAGGAAAAAAGAGATACTGCCATTATGATGTAAAGACTTAAAATCCAGCTGTTGAACAATGGAAATGTTATAAGCATCCATCTCTGGAAAATGTTTTTGATTGTAAAGGAAAAAGATGTTTTCAGGATAATAATATTATAAAAATCACCACAAAGATTCCAGAAAATATGACTGTAAACATATTGCAAAAGGGAGCGATTATTTAAAATGGGATGAGAACATATTGTTGTCAAGAATCTTAAAGAATAAAAATCAAAATAATGCATAAAGTTGTGATGTTTACAAGTTGAAAATACTTGACCAAGATGTCGAATGAATCATAACAATAAGAACTAGTAGAATTCAAAATGTGTTTGTTTTATGAGATTTCTTTTGTCTCCTCAAATTTGTTTACATAGCTAGTAGTATTCTATGTGCAGACACTTGAAAAATGGGAAACTAAAAGCTTTTAGATTCTTATGGGCTCTGTAAAGGACTGTTATAGTAAAGCTCCAGTCAAGACTGCCAAAGGAGGAGAGGGTGTGGCTCTGTGGAAGAGCACTTGTGTAGCCTTTGTAAGGGAATGGGTTTGGAAGAAAAGAATGCTAAGTGATATTATCTTCATTTCTAAGATTGTTTTTGATCTGATTGAATTCACAGTATGACTAAATATCAGAAAAGAGAATTAAAGGATATATATGATATTGTTGCCATTTTTCTTTCCTAAAACATATTTCTGATTTTAGCAAAAGGTTTGAGTTTATATTTGCACTATATTTTAAATTTTTTACTCAGATTTAAATTACAAATTGTTTAATTATGCATGACTGGAACAGAATTATAATTTTTAGACTTAATTCAGATTTACATAGATGAGAACAGGAATGATAATGTTTTCTCTAAAGATATATATATGTATGTATATAGAAATGTGTCTGCACATGTACACAAATAAATGCATATTTGAGTTCATCTAAAAATATCAACATGTTACTGAATATGGCCACTAGTAATGTTAATAAAATAAAAAGATAATAATATATTTATAAAAGTAATATGAAAGATGTTCACTTTTGTGTTTTAAGGCAAAAAACTATCCTAACTAGAGGATGAATTTTAAAGGGAACAAACTCCTAAATAATATTTTGTCCTTCACATAGTGGTTACATCAAAATATACCAAGTAAATTCCTCATATTTTACTTAGCGATGTACGCCTTCTGGTATCTCCTACACTTTTAATTTTGTTATTTCCCAAGAAGACGCTAATGCTGTAGGGAACACTTCTTTCTCTGTATCTCCTGAAAACACTGAACTTTTCTGGCCTGGAAGCTGCGACTGTCATCTGCATGGAATTATTCCTGAGTCTCTAAACACAACTCTCTCTCTTTGCTTCCTTGAAAACATGGACTATCTCATATTTTATAAAATGTTTCCAACTTAAATGAAAGTCTAATTGTATAATAATTTGCCTCTATTAAAAATTTTGTATTTTTGGAGCTGAGGACGTAGCTCAGTGGTAAATGCACAAGGCCCCAGGTTCAATCACTGCCCCCCCAAAAATCCATATAATTTTAATAATTTATGCATATAATTACTATTTATATTTTCACATGTATGTCTATATATGTATGTCCACATATACATATATCTGTAAGAGTTTAAGTCTCTTTTCTGTTCTCATTCTCTCCCTCCTTTGACACTACCACTATCATAAGTCTGGTGGTAATTATTTAGATATATATTTTAAAGTTTTTATTACATACGTGCATTTTCACAAACAAAATGTCTTCTTTCCATGTTCTTGTAACTTTTTATAATTAATATCACAGCATACACTAAAGTTAATAAACATAAACACTATGTACCACAAATTGTTCTAGTTTCATCAGATCAGTAATATAAACTAAATGTCAAATAAACAAACATAAAGACAAACAAATGAATAAACATTCTGCTTACTCTTTCCCCCGGACTCTTAACTGATCTCACTAAGCAAAAAAAAATGGTTTAGAAAGGTCCATTTGATTAGGTTTCATAGACTTTGTAGATTTGGTTCTCTTTTTAATTCAGTCATGTGTTAGCTTGGTATAAATTGGTGTCTAGTGTGTTTATGAGGTTATAACAGAATGCCATATCTGGCTGGTACAGATTTTCCTGGCAGATTTTTCATACATGGAGAAAGCCTGCATCCTGGGTCACAGATAGCTATCTTCTCAATGTGGCATCATAGGGCAAAAGTGATAAGAGAGCTTCTGGGGCCTGTTTTCTTTTCTTTTTCTTTTCTTTTTTTTTTTTTGGTACCGGGAATCAAACTCGGGTCCTTGAGCTTGCGCAGCAGGCGGTGAAACCACTGAGCTAAACCCCCAACCAGGGGCGTGTTTTCTAAAAGTACTATTCCTATGTACAAGAGCTCTACTCTCACAACCTTATTATCTCCCAAGGCAACTACCTTCAAATACAATTACTTGGGGATTCAGTTTTAGCATTTTTATTTTGAGAGATAACATTCTGTCCAGAGTACCAGTTGTCCTAAACTGAATACAATAGTATCCTTTCAAATACACTAAGAAATATTGGTACAACTTAAAGTAATGTTTGAATAAATTAAACCAAAAATATCCATTCCAACAAATTTCATGTTTATCTTTTCTACACTTTTTCTTCTCTCTATGTTAACTCTATCATCCCTTTACTTCTTTTTGTCAGAATTCTTATTTGTCAAGTCCCAGTGTAACTCCATTCCTCATGCAGCTTTCTCAAAGTACTCCTACAACCACCTTCCCACAATACAACGAAAATACATATGACTGCTGTAAAAAAAAATTATCTATAAAATGTCACTTGTTAGTCTTCCAAGATTTGAACTACATCTATTTCTCATGTTAGCTAAGAAATTCAATAAAGTTGACCAATAGAACTATATGTCTTTAAAATACAATGTAATTCAAAGTTTTGACAATTCTCTCAATTAATTCCTTTGTTCATGGATACTTAGCTGATTCACTTGTCTTGCAAAACTATGGATACTATACAGCAATATCAGCAAATCATGAATTCAAATACACACCTATATCTATGTGTGTGTATACATAATTCCATAAACTTTGAATAGGCAATACAATGTTATTGTTACTTGCAAAAGTAAAAGTGGTAACCTTCACATTAACTAATTAATACATATAATTGTATTGTTTTAGGTGCATTTCTGTTCAAGTATACCTTATTTGATATATAGTTGATTCAATAACATTGAACTCACATTCAATAGTCCATGCCTTAATTCATGCTTGAATAAAGCTTATTTAACACATATGCTCTCTACGTATGCACACCATAGCTTTTTTGTGTGTAGGGACACTAACCAGCACTTTAACACTATGGAAAAGTAGAGAGAATGCATTTGAAACAGTGATATTACAGTAAAAAATGGAAAATTAAAAAGCATGGCAAAAAATAGACTGCAGAAGGAGACTTGTTCAGAGTATGAGGTGGAACCAAAAGACAGGGCACCTGGTTTGGCTTTACCTGGGAACATTCACAGAGAGCATTTCAAATTTTTTAGGGATCTCATTCAAAGTCTTTGAATGAATGCAAAAGTCCTTAAGCACTATTTTGAAATTACAAATAATTTTAGTCTAGTGTCAAATGCATAATCCTCAGTGTAAGAGAACTGAATGTATATATAATAAAAAACAAGGAAATACATTCATATCTCTGTATCCATGGAGGAGTAGTCCTAGGACCCCAGTGGATACCAAAATTCTCAAATGTTCAAGTCCCTTATATGAAGTGATATTGTATTTGCATATAACTTACATATATCCTCCTGCATAGATCAAATCATCTCTAGATTACTTATTATATTTAATGCAGTGTAAATGCAATGTATTTGTTATGCTGTATTATTTAGGGAATAATAGCAAGAAAAAAAACTCTGCATAGATATAATTTTGTTCCAAACATTTTTGGTCCACAGTTTGATCTGCACATATGGAACCCTTGGACATGGAGGTCTTGCTTTATTTTAAAGACACAACTAAAGAATATCAAGAAACAATGTTTCATATTAAATATAACCATAAGTTCATATATGAAGATAAGTTTTATGCTTTTCTTATCATTGGTTATAATTATTGAAATGTTTTGAAAACAAAATAAATTCCCATATAATTTACTCATCAGTTTGTCACCAAACATATCTAAGCACATCACACAAATTTAGAAAACATAGAAGACATTTTATTTTACATATTGAAGTCTCAAAATGAGTGGTTTTCCTTACATTTCTAAAGATAGAAGTTTAAATAAAATTGTGATTATGTTATATTAGTATGTGAATATTTGGATTATACTGTATTTACAATTTCAGATTCAATTCAGTTGTCTTGAATCTTATTCTTTTATTTTCAGTAAAGTTCTAAAATATAGAAAGAAAAATGTGCCTAATAAATAAGAGCTTTACTATAGCTACACAATCACTTGATACTTATATTTAGCAAATTTTGAAATAATTTTTAACCAAAAAACTCTTTATTCTGGATTCTATTAATATATTAAAAAGGGTTCTGCCTTCAATTAATGGCCCAGGTCTGTATATCAGCCTATACCCTAACCTTCCCCAAAGAGTGAGAAATCACTGATAAACTAGAAATTCAATCTGGAACATTAAAATCTGTTTTATACCAAAAATCCTTTTATTAGCTTAAGTGAAGTTTGGATTTACATTTTTCCAAGACTCTTGTCTCATTTTACTATTTTTACAGGTCCATGTGCCTCATACCCATTAGGTGAAGAATTGTCAGTTTGCTCCATCTTTCCTACAAAAGGCTAGAAAGGAAATATTTTAAGATATTGAAAACAGATGATCTCTATTAAAACAATTCAACCTTGGCATGGTAGCTCAGAGGTAGCCACGGTTAACATACAAATAAGTGGCCAGAACTATATTCCAATAATACTTTATGGTTTTAGAAATTTGAATTGCCACATGCTTTTCACAGGTCTCAAAATATTTTCCTTGTATTCTTTTTCTAAACACATATAGATGTAAAAGCCTTCTTAGCTGGCAAGCCATAGGAAGAAACGATGAGCTAGATTTGGCCCACAAGCTCTTATTTGTCAAATGCTGGTATGAAGCATATTAAATAAAATTTATATTCTTGCCGTGGTCATGAAACAAGAACATACGACCTTCTTTGATTTCTATTGCAAGTTTAATGAATAAGAGACAAGAATTTTGCTAAAATAATCATGTAACAACTTGCAGTATTTTCAGTGACGAAAAATAACCATATAAATATGATGTTAATAGAAACCAGCACAGTTGCCACAGACTGACAAAGCTTATTGCTTTACTGGAACTGATACTAAACTATGATTCTAATAGCAATTACACAGGATTTTCTCCATATGTCTCTAGGCCCTGTCTCTAAACTCAACCTCTTTATTTGCCCAGTTGATCAGCAATGTTCATTACCACACTTAGAAAATAGTTTTAAAGGAGCACTTGTGAAGAATTTCCCTCTATTCAATATGCTTTGTGGTTATCTCAATTCAGTGTAATTTTCTAGGCTTTCTCACAGTATTTTCATCTTTAATCACTTGGAAGATTTTTAGAATAAAAAATGAACTGTCATGTTAGAATCTGCATTAGCTTCGTAGCAAATATGAGATGTCCTCAAAGCTGCCTATGTCTGCAGCCCAGTCATGCTGCTCCCATCACTTGGACCTGGATGGTGAATAGGGAGTACCAGACTCATATTGCTCAATCTCTTTTTTTTTTTTAATGCCAAAAAAATTCATTGTTCAGGAGGTTTTATTTCCTTTCCTTTCTGACTTACATAACTTGCTCAGATTTTAAACATTTGTTTTTTGTAGTTCTTAAAGTTTGCTTTGAAAACTATTGTTCCTGTGCTTTGGCTCTCGTAGTGTCCAGGTCGAGAAAACCACGAGCACTAGGGTAGGACAAGGTGTTCTGAGGATGTGTAATTCTATGGCTTTTGTGTACATAAGATGTGTAAAACTGAATGGCAGTTCTAAAATGCACTATCAGCATGAAAACATTCACCAAGGATCTTTGCCTCCTCTAGCAGAATTATCATCCAATATAATAGTTTTTATCATTTTAGGATCACAATTTCTACAGAGACAAAGCACTGGTTTTTGTCATTTTTCTCTTCTTTCCTGCCAACTATTCCCCTACTGTGCTGGATCATTCCAAAATCACCTTGTTGATGAACATGATGACGTGAAGAAACTCTAAGGATGAATAACTGTAATTGATTTGACTCCCTATTGATGTATTTTGTATTGTCTAGTAATCCAGGGGGGAAAATGCAAACCAATTATTTTTTGGACAAAATATCTCTTTCTATAACTTGAGTGCTTGATTGTGGGGGGGGTGGGCACTGGGAATTGAATCCAGGGTCCTCACACTGAGCTACACACCCATACATCCCCAGTACTATTTCACTTTGCATTTTGAGACAAGATCTCACTAAATCACTAAGTTGCCGAGTATTAAAAAATTATACTTTTAAACTGATGTTGCAGTTGAAAAGTCTAAAGCAGAATCTAAATCTAAGATCTGACAGCATGAGATGAAACTCCTATTCACCAGCAATATTATTGAGTCAGAAAAAAAACCACAATGCCATTCGCTGAACTCTAGCTTTGGAAATTTAAAATGTGTGGCAGTGAAGAGTCATTCTGACCCTTGTTAAGTCTGATTCTCTAATCAAAATAAAATTGGTCAAAAGATGGAGTTCTTCATGAAGGATTCATTGGAGTGACTCAGTGAGTCTGTGTGTCTGTCCATCTCTAACACCTTCATAATGGAATTTTTCTGAATTTGCAAAACAATGTCTATCAACTTCCAAAATCAGGACCATGAACACTATAAATAAAGCAAGAACAGGGTGTAGCAGAGAATAATACCCCTGAGGCTTACAGTGTCCTCTGAGAACTAAAACTCTTGCACGTACAGAAGCTGTGGGGAGTAAGAGATCAATGGAAGAGAGGGCCTCTTTTGTCTTCGAACATTTTCCACTGAAACATTGAGTTCACTGCCAGTGAGAGGCTGAGCATTTTGTGGGGGAGGAATAAATGTTAGTTGAAAATGTTGCCAGAGTACGACCTTAACATCAGAACCTGACTGTGCTTGCCAAGAAGACAAGGGAAATTATTACCGACATTATAATTTCATACTTACTCAGCCCCTATCAGTTCTGGAAAGAAAACTGCATAGCTTGAATGATATTAAACATGAGTTTGTTTCTTATGATGTTGGTGATTGAAGACCACTAAAATAAGCGGTCTTGTTAAAACCAGGCAACACTAATTGAGATCCTTCTAACTACCCTTTCCTTCTGATGACAAATGGAAGATTAATTAACTTCTTTGCAAAATAACAAAGCATATATCTAGGGACTGAAGAGACAGCCTTTAAATTTTATAGGCCTTTAAATTTTTCATTATGTTGAATAATTTGATTCTCATAAAATTTTTGTGACTATAATCAAGGACAAAATTGTTAACCAGACTAATGCTAAAGAAGATTAAATACATTTACTACATTTGTTGAGCACTAACTGTGTGGCGACTCTCTTATGAGCACACAGCAGAAGACAGACTAGCTACAGTGCTTCCTGAAGGTTCAGCCTAGTTAAAACAGTTAACAGAAGTCCAAAATAGGACTCTAATTAGCCTTGTTTTCTTTCAACCACACTATCAGGAAAGCCCTGCTCTCAGTGTTTATTGTAATTAATTATCATACTTCATCTTCCTGTATCACCAAACCCATCAATAGAATAACTCTTGGCTTAAGTCTTTGTTTTATTTCCCAAATTTTATTAAAGATATTACTTCTGTGTTTGAGACAATATGGGGAGGTAGAAATGGACTTGGTCTGTTGTTTTTTTTTAAAGAATGAAATAGAATACTATCAACCATAATATGTAAGTATTTTCCTCAAAGTAGCTATTATAAACATATTAAAATTGGATATTTCAACAGCATAATAGAGTTCTGAATACATAGAATACATGATATTCATTAGAAAAACCTCAAGATCATTCCTATGCATCCATTAGAATGTCAGCCTATTGAAACAATGACCTGCCTAGTTATGAAGAGCTTGTTACATGATCACAGATAGAGGAAAGATCAAGCTGGAAGTCAGATGTGAAATTTCTACTTTTATCAGTTTTATAGATTTTAAAACCTGGAAATTGTTAAAGAAGAAATTCATAGTATCTTTCTAAAAAGTATTAGTGTTTTTAACAAAGGAGAAATATGTCCTGTATGTAAAAAAATATACCAAATTTCCACAAAACATTGTACATAAATCAGTGTCACAAAGATACTCAAAGAACATAAAACATATCAATGATCATTTCCATAAGACTATTATTCTATCAGCAAGTTAGAAGCCCCAAATAGTATTTGAATGAAGGAATTAGCATGCCATCTACACAGCCTTGCTTTTAAATACCTTTAAAATATATTTGATATAAAGATACACGTCTTCTACTTTATCAAAAAATATTATAACTCTATTACAAGGATTTGAAAAAGCATCCTTTGGTATAGCTCTTATGTTTTGTTCACACAGTTCTTTGAAGTAAACTTGATATTCAAGCAAAAGGTTGATTAACATTCCAACTGAAATAGATGAAGTCATGGAATTCAACAAGTCAAAATATTTTTGGAAAGATAATAAGTCAAAGAAGTATTTTGAAAACAGCTGTATTTTCAGAACAATCAGAGCTTAGTATGTATTAAATATCCTTACCACACATGACAACATCTAGTAACAATGCACAACCAAAATAAAGGTAATGTTTTTGTAAATATAAACTGTTAATCTGGGCCCATGTTCGAAGCACAAGCATAAACAAAGCAGAACAAATGGTTTCCTAGCAATTTATCTTGAGGAATTAGTGTTTGTCTTATTAAATTTAAAACCCATCATTAGAATCATAATTATCATCTTCATCATCATCACTAACATTTATCGGAAATTACTACATGTCATACTCCATACTAACAATGCTTATAAAACTATTGTTTCAAAGTTTATACTTACTATCTAGTAAGTGATGGAACTAATATTTTAATCAAAGATATATATCATTCTGAAATCTGCTATATTCAATTGCATCAAGGAAGCATTTTCAAAGCAAGTATAGACAGTTCATCTGGATAGCTGCTTCTAAATCTTATACAAATATCTTCTATTCCTTATCTCCTATATCTTACTTTCCAGAGTGTTCCCTAACAGGCGACCCATTCATGACTTTTCCTTTATTGATAGACTCTGCTTCAATGAAATGAGAATTCATCTCCACAAAAGTCTCTATCTAGGTTTTTTTCTTCATATTAGGCTATGACATTTTAAATTGACCTTTTGTCTTGGCTGTCTAACTAGATCTAGGCCTCACTTAGAGCTTGCCTTTTTGCTTGGTCAGATATAATCCATTATTTGTAGAACTTCTGATTCCAGAAGCTCACTTGTGATCTAAAGATATTCTCATAGTGAGCAGTGAGTGCTAATAATCAATGGCAATAAAGTGATCAGGAGACAGCCCCTGTGCCAAGGTCAGTGCTGAGAGCTGTAGCTCTAGTTAGGATTTCTGCATCTATTATTCAGTCAAACACCCTGACAATTTCATAATTCCATTTATATCAATGATCTCTTTACATATTTTTGGAAAAAGGAAATTTCCAATTCGAGGAATATAAGCTCCTCAAAAACAAAAACTTTTTTCTTTGCATATTTGTATCCAGAACCCAACAGAGTAAGTAACAAATGGTCATGCCACCTACAGGAGTTGAATTATTTCAGTACATTGTATTGTTTGTACTATGTTACATTGATTGCAGCCCTGTGTATTTCAGTGGCTGAGGAGGTCACCGATTTATGGTTTGTAAAGATAACAATGCTTAGATCACTGTTCCTCTGGAGATAATGGATGAAAGAAACTTGGAATTCTCAAAAGTAAAATTTTTATAAAACTCATTGCTATTGTTTAATTGAGGAGAAAAGATACCTCCAGGGTCACTCTCCAAATTCAACTTGAGAGGAGAATCTGAGCCTGTGAACTCTCTGACTGTTCTTTGTCCCATTTCATTGTCCCAGAGAATCTCAATGGAAGAGGGGCTATATAAAAGAATAGTCATTGATGAGAAGTGAATCTGGAGGAAAATTAAATGTGCAAAAATCTAAGAAGAATTAGTCTGGAAGGAGAGGAATAACTTTACTCCAGGATTCAGCTACAGCATCCACCTAATGAAATTCAAAGAAAGACATTCTTTTCCATTTCCTTGTCTGCTCCAGTGAGCAAAACACCAGATGGACAGGCTGAGTGCAAGTTAGCTGGAATTACTGCCAAGTGGAAGTAACCAGGCATGGCACTGTTACTCCAGAGAGACTAAATAAAGTAAGCAGATACCAACAGTACTAGAAATCCTCCCTCTTCTTTGCTGATTCTTACCCAAAACTCTTCTTTTCTCCTGAAATGGTCACTTACAGAGAATATGGTAATACAGCCTCTTCAACTGACAGACCAATACTTCCCATAGCAGATAATTCCACATTCTATGCTTCACAAGCAGAATGGAGATAATGTGGTATCTGGATTTTCAGTAAGCGGAATTCAACTTCATTGCATCGATATGGTAGACCAAGAACTGCAAGACACTGAGAGAAGAGCCCTGAGTTAAAATTTTACCCTCTGAAAACAGGGTGGACAATAAAATAGGATTTTTCCTCCCAGAGAATGAAATCACATGATATCATGTGCCTAAGGAACCCAGATTCATCTAAGCAATGAATCACACAAGAGGTTACACTAGATAACTAAAGAAATTTCTAACCTCTACTATGCCCCATCCCACTTCACAAGCATCTAGATGTGCAAAGTTTAGGACAAGAAAATGAAGTCCTGCTTCACAGAGTAGACAATACACTAGCTATAAATTTTACTAGAATTTCACTATCTGCAAAATGAGTAATAAAATTTGTGAAGTTAAATATATTTAACAGAAGTTAATGTTTGTTCCTGGAAAACAGATAATTACAAGCTAATCGGAAAAAAATAGATTTACATTTGCTTCTGGAAAATGTCAGTAAATAGGCTTATTTGGGGGTTGACTCTAAATTTATGCTTGGCAGAATGGGACAAGAGGACCTTGAAAAGAAAATTCATTTTCATGGTCATTGTCCATATAATGAAACAAATTTTTAATAATAGCAACATTCCAGCTACATAAATGTAGTTTTGATAGTTTTTCAACATTCATATACCTCCTCCAACTTTGCTACAATATTTTACATGCCATCCTCAAGTATCTTTGTTCTAATCCATTCGTAGACTAAAAGTTCCTCTAAGGCAGAGAGATGTGTCTCACTCGAGAAACAGTGCTTACCCAAAATAAAATTTAGAAGGGTATTATGTAAATGTATGCTGACTCTGTGTTGATGTTAAGATTTCACGGTGAACAGGAATAATTATAAAAATATGCATTTTATGAAAATTAATATCTTGCCTATAATTCTTAAAATGATTTATTTTACCCATAAAATCCAATAAAAGTTTTTATCATTAGCTAGGAGAAATTATTAAATATAAAACTAATCACATAGCTAGTATATAAAGTATACCAAACTGTTCCCAGAGGTTTTCTGTATATGGTAATAGAGATTTATATTTTAGTTTTTATATAGTTCGGTATTCTTCAGACTTTTAAAAAATTAATATGCAGGGCCGGGGATTTAGCTCAGTGGTTCTGCCACCTGCCTTGCAAGTGCAAGGACCCGAGTTCAATCCCCAGTACCAAATAATGATAATAATAATAACAATAATAAATATGCAACAGTGCAGTGAAGAAAAAATATAATTAATACTATGAAAATAAATAAAAGAGGGATTTCAAAAATAGATGACCCTAAAAGACAATAAAACATTGCATTTGAGAGCTTTTTCAGAAAGATATAAATCACAGTTATATTTGGACTTTTCCTATTTAAAATACAGTTACAAACTTTAATTTGTGACTAAAAGCATTGTTAGTGCCAAATGAGTCCATTCCAAGTTGGAAAACAGCTCTATATTGATATAATAACACTCATTGCACTATAAGGCTAAAATTTCAGTCTTTAAATTATAATAGGATTTACTTACTTTGCCAAATTACTAGTTTATTCATGAATCATATTTTCTCCTAATAAATGCTATTCAGTTCTCCACAGGGGAAGGAAAATACCTCCTAAAAAATTTCTGTGCCTGAAAATACTTGGAGAAAAAAAATCTCAATAAGCTGATTTCTGTTTCCTAGAAAAATCCCAGGTCAGCATGATAGCTAAATTATAAAGAATTGCATAATTCTTAAATGGAAAACAGTCATTACAAATACATAATTTTATATAAATCAAGATCCGAGGAAACAAATTGTATTACTTTTCTTTCAATTGGTCTTAAAAAATTTTGGAAAGCTGTTGTTGCAGGCATTAACCAAATGCCAAAATATTAGATCAGCAGGTACTATGATATACCAGAAGGGATTAGCAGGGAATTCTCAACAGTTTTGGCAAATGGAATTTTAAGATGTCTTCATGAAGAATTAAATCTTAATTAAATCTCCCTTGCAAAACTTAGCAGCAATTATAACATTTTTATTTCAATTTCAACTCCTTTGATTGCATATTCTGATACATAATACATAATTCTTTGTACCATGTTGTGCTATTATTAAACATTGCACATGGTTATAACACCAGAGCTTGCATGCTTACACATATAGACACACACACAGACACACACACACACACACACAC
>NW_004624785.1:4098760-4171509 GCF_000247695.1 Heterocephalus glaber | reverse complement strand
AGACTTATTTATGTGTTTTCTCATTATATCTGGGGTGGGCGTGGCGGTGCTGTTGGCACCTGCATGGCTCACCTCCTCTGAGCTGGGAGAGGTGGGCCAGGGGCCTGGAGTGACAGTAGGGATGGTGGCCCGGAAACCCCTTCCACTGGGCCGGGAGTTGCGGGACAGAAGCCCCTTCCTCTGGACCAGGAGCAGTGGGACGATGGCTCAGAAGCCCCTACCTCTGGGGCAGGAGCAGTGGGACCACATATAAATATAATCACTGAATACAGAAATCCAAGATTCAACATATGCCCTTTTCATATAAACCTCTGATGATGCAAATATTATTTATGTCCTGATGTAAAATTTTCAGAAATTAAATAAACCAGGAAATAAGCACTTCCAAAAAGCATAATCCAAAAACAATCAAAAGTCTTTTGGGTATAATGAAGAATCACCTCTCAGTTCCTTTCTTATGTAAGAGGAGGCATGTCACCATGTCCTGTCCCCATCCTTCTCCCAGTTTCCAATTCCAGAAAGAGGATTTGAAGAGCCCTACAAAAATGCACACAATGAAACAAGAGAAATGAAGAAAACAGGCAATAGGAACCAAAAGAGAATGAAATGATGACATTAGCCAGAGAGCTCATAAAACAGAACTACAGGGCATTAGATTCTACACAATTATTCAGAGGAGAAACTTTCACTTTTATTGTTCCTAGCACCAAATGCAAAAATAAAAATATGATTTAACACATTTTATGTATAAAGCTCATCATTGCTCTGAAAAAGCAAAACTTTCTCTTGCTCTGTCTAAAAAGTACTTTTCACATTAATTGACATTATAGGACACAGGGACAAAGAAACTGGAGAACATAAAGAGAGACAAAAATAGTGAAAAGTATTTGGATAGAGAGAATAACACTCAATCAGAAAGACTTCAATGTACATCCTACTCTGGTGACACACATGCAATAGTTAGTTGACCTCTGGAAGACAACGCCTCTTAATT
Organism: Heterocephalus glaber; assembly: GCF_000247695.1. Next base: position 4,170,515 of record NW_004624785.1, on the reverse strand, counting down.
TAAGTTTTTTGAAGCTTCTACTTTTTCTTTTGAAGCGATCTAGCAAACAATCATCATTTTCCTTCTGCAGGACTCAGATGTCTGAGTTCACTACTCTCTCACTTGATGTTAACATTAGCTGCTTGGAAATGTTGTCAGTGATCACGTGGCATCACTTTGATACAAATATTGATGAAATTGAATGTTTTAGAACACTTTACAGCAAAGTAAGAGATTCTCTGCTCCCTCCTTCACTGACCTAGTGAAAAGCATAACAGAAAGTAACAAACTAATATATAGTCTCTTTCTAAATTAATAGAAAATGAGAGTAATCATTAATTTCCCTTTTAGTTCTTGTTATTTTAGAAGCTCTCTTTCCCTTCTCCCTTCTCCCTTCTCCTCTCTCTCTCTCTCTCTCTCTCTCTCTCTCTCTCTCTCTCTCTCTCTCTCTCTCTTCATATAACACCACAACACAATGGAGAAATCCAAACAGAGGCTCATTTGAACACTTTTTACCTATTAACAATCTCAAACATGGGACAATCACTTTTATTTCATTTGATTTACCCAATTAATAGTGAAAATTAAAAGATTACCTTCTAAGGAGTTTTTCTCTATTAAAAATATGAAGTCATGGCAAATGTAAGTGCATCTTTCCCACTACAGTGCTGAACATGCACAAGGAGCTTGCTGAATCCTTACTGGATTCAATATACAGCTTCCTTCTTCACTCATTTGGTAAGAATGTGAAATGACAGAACAAGCCCAAGAAGAAGACAGTCCGCCGAACACCTCCTCTGCTTCCATTACACACTCTGAACAAAAGTTAGTTGAATACCATAAAGGGCATGATGTGGTACAAAACCAACCAACTGGTTTCTCAAACATATTCTTCCTTGTTTTATGCTCCTTTGGTCAGTTTTGTTTCTAAACTGAGATAAGCCATCACAATTCAAAAGACTAGCTCAGAAGTAAAATACAGTTTACACAGCCCATTGGGTGCACACATGTACATTACTCTGTGTGGCTACTTTCGGCACAAGCTTGTCAAAATCAACAATAAAGGAAGTAATAGTTGGAGAAATATCATGCAGAATGGGTCTGAAGGTAGATAGGAATTACTTTATAACAACAAAAAATGGATATTTACAAGAACAAGATATAGATAGATAGATAGATAATCTATATATATAACATAGGAAATTGGTGAGCTACCAGCAAAATAGGCTTCATGATGCCTTTTCCCCAACATAGTAACTTGACTCCTCATAAAACCATTCTGATCAGTGAAATATTGAAAAAGCCTAAGAAGAATACAACTTATTAAAGAATTTCATGGTAATTATTTGGGGTTCATAGAACAGTGAAGAAATTCAATCATCTAGAACAAATTTAAAGAAATATCTATTGTGAAAATTCCAATGAGATAAGTAGTAAGAAAAATATAGCTGAGGCCATTGCTGAGAAGAGATGATCCAGGTCAGGGGGTACCTTAGATACAATTAATACCAGAAAGGCCCTCAGATGAGACTCTGAAGACATGACATACATTCCAGCCAGCTCATTTTAGCTATTTAGCCACTAAAGACAATCATGTCACAGTAACATGCAATAGGGTCAAAGATGGGAAAGGACTGTTTTTTTAATATCCAGAAGTTCTACTCAAATCCACTGAAGGAAACTGAAGAGCAAAGATGACTCTCCCTTCAGTTCACTTGTTTGGCTCACTTGCTCTCCCTGGTTTGTGTATTCCCATACGTGGTTTATAGTGTATCAGATCATCCATTCAGTCTTCCTGGGGTGGCAATCATACCACCACAGAATAGAACAGAGGGAAAGCTTGCACCTGCTGAATAAAATTACCCCTTTCTGATCAGACCATCTCTTCAGATTAAAGCCTTTTAGTGTATGCTGAAGGCAATTGGAATTCCCACACCTTGAGTCTTGTAAAATTCTCTTCAATGTATTTAGAAAATTACTGAAGCCTCTTACATGTTGCTGTGACTCAAAGCATGACTATTTGGAATCAGAATGCCAGCTGTCTTTAGAGACAGGCTTTGTGGATAACTTGAGAAAAACTAACCAGTCTTGTTCCTGTGAAATGCTCATGGAAATAGATTTTATAGATACTTATATTTTATTAATTTATTCTTAATTGATAGATAAAATTATGTAAATCAAATACAATGTAATAATTTGAAATACACATGCTTTGTGGAATGGCTAAATTAAACTAATTAACATGACTTACCTCACTTTTCCTTTTCAAGATGGATCACAACCTAATTTTGTTTTACAAACACCTCATTCCAACAGAGAAAATGACTTTTTAAAACTTGAAATAAACCTACACTGTAAATATTTAGAGCTTATCTAACTTGAAGAAAAGGTTGGAAGTATGATGAATAAGAAAACTGACCTCAAAGAACCTGAGTATTTAACATAAAGCACTCTGTTAAAGATACGGTGTGAAGCATAAGGTCTTCTAGACAGGATGTGACTAATGCATTCAAGCATGGCTTTAGATTCTACAGGTCTATACCCAGTGGTATATCTAGCAAAAGTTATTTTTCTGGTTTTGGAAAGAAGTTTCTGCTTATAAAAAGCATCAAAAATATTTAAATTTCTTGAACATCATCAAGATCAGTGATATTTATTTCACTTAAGAGTATGGCCCCAATATGTATCCATTTAACTATAAATGTCTCTAGTTTCTCATTCTTTATGGCTGAGTAGTACTCCATTTTATTAAAAAAAAAAACATACATCTTCTTTACCCAGCTTCCAGTTGATGGGTACTTGGGCTGTTTCCAAGCTTTCACTATTACAAACTGAAACAAAGTCTTTGTAAATAGGGAAGAGTGGAGGGGGTGAAGGAAGGACAGAAAATGGGGAAAAAATAAGAAACAAGATATATCATGTAAAGGTACAAGTACCCCGTGATAAATGTAAATGTATTGTATACCCAAATTGTATCAATAAAATAATCTAAGAAAAAAAAGATCAGTGATATTAAATGCTTAAGATCACACCTGCAATTTTTATTTTCTTTGATTTTTTTACTTTGGAGAATCTTGTCTAAATTTTCTTTTTAGGTTTTCCATGTTTGTAGTCCTTATTGAAATTACAATGATTCATCTCCTCAAAATAAATTGCTTTCTCTAAAAAAAATCCTTTAAGGAAGTAAAACCTCTAAAGCAATTCCTTAAAAAAAACCTACATCTAAAAGAGGGAAGACTTTCTGACAGTAACACAACTTCTGTAACTATTACCGACCAGCCCACCTATGAGTATTTTACAGCTCAAGAAATAATTACAACTGTTTTTCCCTGAGAAGTTTCATGAAATCCTCCATTTTGATTTCAGTTTCTTAAATATTTATGGAAAGAAAAACACTCTCCTGAACACCAAATTAAGATCCTAAACCAGTGGGTCTATGATACTATTTCTTCCAACCATCTTGACTGAATGAATTAGACTCTTAACCTTGTATAACTGAAATATAGTAAACACAAGCTGAAGTTTAAAATGATGTTATTGTACCCTGTAAATAAAAAGTCCAAGGAAGACCTGGTTTCAAGTATGGTATCACTCTTACTCTTTCAAATCCTTATCCTCTAGATTGGGTCCATTTTCATAGAACCTTTTTTTTCATTAAGTTTATTGGTACATTTTAGGTATACAATACAGTTACATTCATCACTAGGAACTTGTACCTTTATGTGATATATCTTGGTTCTTATTTTTTCCCCATTCCCCTGCCCTCCCTTCAACTCCTCCACTCCTCCCTCTTTACAAAGTATTTGTTTCCATTTTTTTCCCTTTTCTCATATTTTTTTCCTTTCCCTTCTTTACTCTTCCCTACCCCTCCCACTTCCCCTACCCTTTTAGACCTTAAAGAATGAAAAACTAGAGACACTTATAGCTAAATGGTGCACATTGAGGTGATACTCTTAAGTGAAAGAAATAGGACACACATGTGTAAATACCAAATTGTTTCTCTGGTGTGAGAAACTAAAAGTGTAAATAAGGATCAAAATGTATAATTCATAGAGGCTTTTTCAGCAGCTATACATCATACATTCTCTCAGATTTTGGATCCATAGGAAAACTAATATACATTTTCTCCAGATATCTACCCCCTGAAAAAAAATTTCACTGACTTTGTGTTATCTGCTTTCTATTACTGTGACTAAATAATTGAAGCTGCGTAGTGTATAAAAAATAGGTTTACTTAGCCCACAATGTTGGAGGCTTAAATTCCAATCAGTATGGCACCTGCTCTGATGGGAGTCTCTCACATGATGGAAAATGGCATTATGATGGGAGTTCATGCCAGAGGGAAATATCACATGACCAGAGGAAGCTGAAAGACACTGGCCAGGTTCAGTCATCCTTCCCTGAAGAATTCCTCTCATACTGAGTTAAAAAATTAACATCATTCTGACCATTTCCTCCAGCCCCAAGCACTGACAGCTTCATGGCCTGAACACATAATAGAAGCCTTCAGTATTAGACTGAAAAATGAGAAATGAATGGTTCCCCAGAGTCCTGAGGTACTAGTATTAAATTAGGGTAAATAGATGCTCGATATTTTCAAGATATATTTCCAGCTCAGATAGAATTTCTTATTGTAAATGTAGCTGCTTATCTCTCACTTGGTAGTTCTACTTTCTGCAGGCCTTGAAGACAGAGCTTCTAGATACTTAGGAAGAGCAAAGCATATGTCTATATACAGATTTCATAACAGTCAAGGTTTGATAGCCAAAGCTGTATGCAGCTCAGTTCCAGTAATAGATGAGTGGATAAAGAAGTCATGGTGTAACCATGCAATGGAGTACTCCTTGGAAATCAGAAGAATGAATTATTGATGTGTGCAACAGCATGCATGAACTTCAAAATAACTACTCTAAGTGAAAAAAGCTAGACAAAAAAAAAGGGCACATACGGAATGATTTACTTTTTTGCATAAAATTCTAGAAAATGCAAACCAATCTATAATTACCGAAAGTACACCAAGATCAGTGATTTCCTTGGAAACAGTGAAATTAGGTTGGATGAAAGGAGAAGCAAGAGGAAAAGATTAAAAATTTCATGAAGAAACTTTTCCAGGTGACTGATACATTAATTAATTTGATGAGGTGGGCATTTGTTTTTCTGCAAAGGACAAGATGGTAAAGATACACTTTGTAGGCTAGATGATTACCCTTATCACTACTCAAACTTGCCATTGTAGCATCAAAATAGCTACAGATAAAATGATGTGAGGTGGGGCTATAGCTCTGTGGTAAAGTGTTTGCCTAACTAGGATGTGTGAGGCCCTGAGGTCAATCCTCAGCACTGAAAAATATAACACCAACAACCACCACAACAACAAAAACTTCAAATAGTATATAGGTATGGTTGTGTTCCAATGGGCAACATACAAAACTGTGCAGCAGCCCAATTGAGTCAACAGACCATAGTTCAACAATCTCTGATCTTCATTATGGTGGTTTCACAGGTATATACATATGTCAAAATTTATCAAATTGTATACTTTTTGTGTCTCCCTTATTGTATGTCAGTTACAACTCAATAAAGCTATTAAAACTGAGAACAAAACAAACTAACTTAGTTTTGTCGTCATCTACTGGATAAAGTCTAATCTTCTTACCCTGACGTACATATCTCTCCATGGTCTGTCCAGTATATTCCTTCCCCTTGAAACCTACTGCCATTGCCTGGTAGAATTTTACCCTTCAGCAGTGCCAAACACACACAGCATGCCACTCAACTTTATCCTTTTATTGGGTTTCTTATTATTCTCTCTCTACTTGAAATCACTGGCTCCATCTCAACTGTTCATCTCATATTCCTACTTATCCTTTAAATTTATACTTGGGCATGTGCATGTCTAGAATCCCATCATGTGATCCCATTCCTCTTGTTTCCTTTGCCAATGCTCTTTTACATGCTTCACCTAGGCCCCCATCATGGTCTGTGCGTTTGTATGTGTATTTGTGTGTAAATGTATGCATATATATGTATGTGTATATATATATTTGCATTATATAGTGTCCAGTAATGATGACTAGATCTACATGAAGTACCTAAAATGTTCTCTTATATATTTAGAATTATTACCCCCTCTTTTCCTCTACTACTTGATGGGAAACTCTTGGTGTCAATTATACCTGTCACGTGGGATATTTAAAACAAAAAGAAAATCCTCAGTAAATCAAGATTTTACATGTAAGAAAACTGATAAATAGAGATATTATATATTTAACCCATAGTCATATGGTTATAAATTAGCCAAGCTAATACTTTAAAAGGATTCTGTATCTAATCTCAATTTTTTCTCATTAATTCACAGAATTTTCTCATTGAAAGCTTACTTTTATTTCAGGTCAATGCCTTTACTGACTCTGTCACTGTTCTTCATCCACCCATAGATACACCAAAATGAAGACTGCCACCAATATCTACATTTTCAATCTTGCTCTGGCAGATGCCTTAGCTACCAGTACTCTGCCCTTCCAGAGTGTAAATTACCTAATGGGAACATGGCCTTTTGGAACCATCCTTTGCAAGATTGTGATCTCTATAGATTACTACAACATGTTCACCAGCATATTCACCCTCTGCACCATGAGTGTGGATCGTTATATTGCAGTCTGCCACCCTGTCAAGGCCCTGGATTTCCGTACTCCCCGAAATGCCAAAATTGTCAATGTCTGCAACTGGATCCTGTCTTCTGCCATTGGTCTGCCTGTAATGTTCATGGCAACAACAAAATACAGACATGGTAAGTGATGTTGCGAGCTTGAGGGATGTATGGTTTAGGACTTGATATACTGTTGATGTTGTGAGACAAGTAGAATTTATGGGGTAGTCCACTATCTTCATCAGATTATAATCTCTTTAAAAAAAAAAAAAGCCTTTGGAGATTTTGAAATAGGAGGTTTTTCTATAAGTTGAAGTCCACTAAACATTTTAAAGAGAATATAAAGCATTTTTTCCTGATTGTTTTTCTATATGTACTACATCGAAATGATGATTAAATATAAAAATAACTCTTAAAAGTAATTGCACTTCAACACAGAGAATATTAAATTTAGGTTTTTTTAAAAAAATATATCAAGTGCATACTGCAGGACAAATTGATCTTTTTAGACTTAATAGCAGAATAATGAACTACCCACTCAAAAGTAAAGCCATGCATTAGCTGGAAACTCCTAGAGATTTTGGACAACGGTTATATTTTATATTAATATAAATTCCACAAAGTGTCTAGTTTATGTGAGAAATCCATAATTGTTCACTGAAAAGAGCTTGATGTGGTCAAAGTAAACAGCAAAATGGAAAATTTACGGGAAAATTTTTAAAAGTAAATTTCTCTGAAAATCAATAAAGTTTAGTTTCTTTCATAATATTTTTAAAAATTTCCCTAATGGTATGGGTAGTAATAACTTTAACTTAATCTTGGTCAAAGCTATAAATTAGTAACAAAATTGCAACATTAATACTTAATATAATAAAATGTTGTTGCTAATTTTTCTTTAAAATTCTTTTCTTCTAGGCTCCATAGATTGTACGCTAACATTCTCTCACCCAACCTGGTACTGGGAGAACCTACTGAAGATCTGTGTCTTCATCTTTGCCTTCATCATGCCTGTCCTCATAATTACAGTGTGTTATGGACTGATGATCTTACGCCTCAAGAGTGTCCGCATGCTGTCAGGCTCCAAAGAAAAGGATAGGAACCTGCGGAGGATCACCAGGATGGTGCTGGTGGTTGTGGCTGTATTCATTGTCTGCTGGACTCCCATTCACATTTATGTCATTATTAAAGCCTTGATCACTATCCCAGAAACTACTTTCCAAACAGTTTCATGGCACTTCTGCATTGCTCTAGGTTACACAAACAGCTGCCTGAACCCAGTCCTGTATGCGTTTCTGGATGAAAACTTCAAACGATGCTTCAGAGAATTCTGTATCCCAACCTCCTCCACGATTGAGCAACAAAACTCCACTCGAATTCGTCAGAACACTAGAGACCACCCCTCCACCGCCAACACAGTGGACAGAACAAACCATCAGGTATGCAGTTTCTAGAAGTAGATGTGCCTATTGGAGGTGATATAAAAGTCATGAAAATTGCTACCAGTCCAAGATTTGAATCCCTTAAAAGGAGAGCAGTAATGCAAATAGGGAAGTGAGGTTCTGCCTGAGAATGGAGGGAGGAGGTAGCAAATTATGATTCCATGGTCAGAGAGGAGTTTTGTTTCATAAATGTGCTCTATATATGTGTATATGTTCACTTAGGTATAAGGATGTGCCAACTGGAAATCCTATTGCTAAAAATGACTATTGTCATAGTCTTTTCTTCCATACAAAAATCAATGACTTTAGCATGCTTTGGGATTGATCCTGATCTAGAATCCTTCTCATTTTACCCAGAAATAGTCTTCATTTCATAGATGCAATCTCCCTGTCACTCTGCAAAAGCTAGTCTTGTTCTGGTTCTATGGTTAAAAAGCCTTGTTCGCTATGGCCACAGCTACAAAGTATTCCAGAGCATTAGTGTCACAGCGAAGAAGAAAAGAGAAAAAAGACCATCTCTAACTCTTACTAAACCATTGCTTCCTAAATGTTGATATCTGAATTCTAGAAAAAATATCAAATGCATTACTTAATTATTAGAATTGAATTTATTTTATAACAATCATCATACCAGTAGGAATGATATGGCGAAGAAAGCATTTTTGGACTTTTGTTCCTATGCCCAGAAGAGTCCAAGATGGGAGCCTCACAGAAAACTTAGTATTTACACACAATATTGTGATCACACAAGAAATAAAGGAGGAAGGAGAATAAGTTTTCCCCAAGTTAGTATTGCCTTAAATTAATGCTTTGTAAATTTTGACATCAAAACTATGAAGTCAAGCAAACATATGACTTCATTATTCATGTTAATTTAAATAAGCAAATTTTCAAATAATGGTGCCAGCATTTAAAAATCATAGCATGGGCCCGGGATTTAGCTCAATGGTTCTGCCGCCTGCCTCATGAGCACAAGGTCCTGAGTTCGATCCCCGGTTCCAAAAATAAAGACAAAAACAAAAAAAAATCATAGCATGTACAATTTTATAACAAATATATACTAATAAAAAAAACTATGACTAACCTAGGAAAAAACCTCAAATTTAAACTTCTTGAGAAACAAATGCTTGAATCAGAAATTTAGATAAATTTCCTAGACACAAGGGGCAAAGCTTGAGGACAGGCCTCAAATGCGAAAGAAGTCTGGTGCAGGAGGAGCCCAAGAGAGGCCTTGGGTATTACAGGGTGCAGCTGCTCACTCTCAGCGTGTCATCATGCCAATTCTTTCATTGTCCTCTTCTACACCACTACTGCCACCCAGGCTAACCCAGGCTCACCCTTTCTAAGTGACCACAGGATTTATATAATGGGGCCCAGATGGAACTGCCTTAGGGGACATTAATCCTATTTCCTGATATGAAATGATCCCAAAAGGAACACAGGAACTGGCACTCCTAGAGAGCATGCGGTAATGATGGCAGATCTACTTTCAGCCAAAAGGAAATTATGCAGTTATTATGTCTCACTTCTGATTCCATCTCAGAAATAAAAGCCAGATACAAATGGTTTTCTGTGCTGCTTCTTTTCTCTAATTTTTTTTTCCACATCATGACTACTAAACCTATTCCTTTTACTAAGCAGCTTTTCCTTTTAGTGGCTAACAAACTCTGGTGAGTCATTTTAAAAGGGTAGGGATTTAAATAAATTTTTTTCCAACCTGGGGATAGCATATTAAAGAATACAGTTTAACACTCTCAGTCCTAAACTGGTATTAAAACCATTTCCATTGGCATACAGTATTTCCATTGAATAGAAATAGCAGCCATTAAAAAGTATTGGCTCTTTCTCCCTCCATGCCCAGCAACACCTTTTCTCTCTTCAGGGCTTTTTAGGGTGTGGCTGCTTGATGGCGTACTCTGGCCACCCTTGGGCCTCTTGTCACATCTGACTCCCTCATTCATCCTCACTGGCCTCATTCTCAAGGAAACACAATTTCCAGCCTGTCTGATAGAGCATTTCTCCTGAGTTAAGCATGGTTTTCCTTCAGTTGCTCCCACACAGCCTTTGACTTCCTTCCAAATCTAGCATCTTCACATTTATGTGGCTCCTCTACAGCCAGATAGGGCAGAAAGAAAACTAATTGCAGAAGTTCTTTTCTAAGTAACTAAAAGCTTCACTGTAAAAATACATCCAAGTAGGTCTTATCTTCATTGCACGTCTATGAAGCATCAGTGTCAGATAACAGCAGAAACACATTAGCCCTGGAATTGGCCATTTCCCAAATGCCCAGCTGGCAGAGCTGGACAGAAGAGAGGTTCTCAGGTTCTGCCAGGAAAAGAGGAAAAGACACCCTGTCATATTTGAAAATCAAGATAAATAAAAGATCTCTTTCATTAATCTCTACTGATATGGCATCATTAGAATTAAAGCAGTTACACAGAGACAACTGGAAGAATCTGCGAGTCTGGGGTTAATCTTTTTATTAACACATCAACATAATTAGATTTGAAGGAAAAATCAGATGTCATGGATGTATCTATAGGATTTATTTGATTATTTGTACAAATTCTGAATCTGATAAATGGATTTTTGCTTGTTGTTGTGGGTTTTTGTTTTACTGGTTTGTTTGTTTAACATTGAGAGCCATCATGTCAGAAAAAAAGCTAAGTAGATTTGCATTAACTTTGTGACTGCTTGTTAGAAGTTTGTGGTGGTCGTAAATGTTTATGTTATGTCTATGTCTTTATATTTTGTCCATGAAATATACTATACATGTCATGTTACAAGCACATTAGTCAACTTCATATTCTGCAGATCAGAGTTCCAATATCAAACCTTCCCAGGGTGTCTGTATTCTGAAAACTGTATGCTGAGGCCATGCCCATACAGCGTAAAGTGAAGTGATGATGTGGCAGTTATCAAGGTAATTTGATAAGCCATATGAAAAATTCTGTACCCAAAATAAACTTTGAGTCATACATAATTAGGAGCATCTCCATCAGCTTTACCCGAATAACAAAACATTCCAAAATTTAGTGGCTTGAAACAAACATTTATTTAAATTATAACTGTATACATCAGGGATTTGGGCCAGGCCTGCCTAAACTGTGCTACCTGTCCTAGCTGGGCTTGCTGTGCAGTCAGTCACCAGCTGCCCATCAGCTGGCCCATGTAGAATGGCCTCAGCAAGAATGGCTACCTCTGTATAGACTCTAATTCTCCATGTTAACCCAGGTTGCTCTCATGGTGACCACAGTTTCTGAGAACAAAGCATGTAGAACCTCGGGATCAGAACTAGTGCAAAGTCCCTGCCATGCTTTGTACAGGGCAAGTAAAGTCCCTATGTCAACTTAGATTCAAGGGGGTAGAAAAACAGACTCTACTTCCTAGTAATAAGAGCTTCAGTCACATTTTAAAGGGCTGTCAATTTGGAGACGGTTGGGAAATTTTAGCCACTTTTGTTAAAATTCTAGAATAGATACATGCCTTAGGGGACAGGCAGGCCATAGCTTCCTGAGGCAGGAATACATGTGTCTTGGTCCTTCTTGTGCCTCCAGCATCTACCCAGTATGGTGTCTGGCACACTGAAAAGTAAAATACCTGTTAAATGAATGATAATAAGAGGGCTCAAGATATTTCAGACATAGAGGGTTTGACAGTGACCTCTGTCTTATGCAACCATTAATAACCTAAGTGACTGGGTCACATTAAGACATGATTTGGGGCTCACTCTTCAATAGCAGCAAAATATTCACAGGAGGCCTTTTAGTTTTCTCCTCCCTAGCCTTTAGTATTTAGTATTTGATCAGAGATCAAAACAGATACTTCAAAAACTTGGCTATGTATTTTATTTTTAACATAAGGTTTTGATGAGATCAGGAACTAGATTCCCAACTGTTCCTTGTTCTTCCTAGGGCTCAACTTACTGCCCCAGTAGTAGCATCCATGCCTGATTTATGTTCAGCTTATTGTCTCTATGGCTTTTTTTAACTGTTTTAGGTAGACTCAGGCATAGGCATCCATTTTCCATTTGCTCTCAGCCTAATTTAATTTCTCTACCCATATCCCATATTACTGTTGACTTACTGAGCTCCACTTTGTTTCTTCCATGTACTCCAGTAAATTCTGGTCCAACTCAGACCTAAAATATTATTTACTGCGAACCCGCCCTACTTGTTTTCTACCAAACCGTCTTCTATAATGCATTTTTTGTTTTTATACTTAAGTGATTTGTGAAAATGTTTAACATTACGTAGAAAAAGAAAACTCTCTTAGACCATTTGGATTATTATTTAAACAATATCTATAATCATAATAAAATGTCATCTTACGTTGGTATGACAGCGTACAAATAAAAAGTGCTTTTAAGTGTATCATAACATCTGTTCCCTGATGGGTAAACATAAGAAAATAAATGTTCCTGGAGGTTAAATGATTATACAGGATCAAACAACCAGTAAGAGGCAGAATCCAGACAAGCACCCTGGGCTTCTAAAATCAATCCAAAGATATTCTCCACTTCTCCATGCCCTGCCACAGTCAATTAGTGCTATGTGAGCTCAGTATTGTGTGAGATTCTCAAACTTTATTTACTATGAGCTCCAAAAAAATGTGTTTTAAGAATGTTTCTATAAAATTAGTTTTCATTGTGTGAAAATAGAATCCAAAAATGTACATTATGAATAAATCACTGAACAAAAATTCTGATTTAAACTGTAACTTTATTTCCAATCACTACTAAATTGAATGTGCTGTCTAACCTGGGTAACCTTTTCAGGCAAGCTGATTTATATGAATTTTTCACCAAATTAACCATGAATTTTGCAAAATATTGTAATTATGCTTTTTAAAAACCTTAACTTCCTAATACAACTTTCTGATACACAAAAGTAATTAACAGCAAGGAAGCTAACATTATGCTAATTCTTTTCATTGATACACCAAGTCATTTCATTAAAACCTTGTGTTTGGGCTGGGGATTTAGCTCAGTGGTTCAGGTGCTTGCCTTGCAAGCGCAAGTCCTGAGTTCAATCCCCAGAACAACAACAACAAAAAAGAAACTTTGTGTTTGCCATTTTAAAGCACTTTCTGATATTTGAAAGCAGTAGGTCAAGAAATTAGGAGATACTTGCATTTGAACTAACCATAAAACTATAAAATACCAAGCTAAACTAAAAGTAGAAGCCTGATTTTAAAAAAATCAACATCATTTTCAATAGTTGGATCTTGGCTTTTTACAAAGCATCTACAGAGAGTTAATTTGAGAAGAAAATTTTTTCTGTTCTATGACAGAAATTCCAACTGAGAATCACAAAATTACAGACTGGACCACATTAAAGCATATTTTATGAATAAAATCAAAATGGCTATTCTTTCACTTCTTTGGTTTAAGAGGAAAATAGTTCCATTTGTGTATGTGTGTGTGTGTGTGTTATGGGTGTGTCATTTATTTATGGCTAGAATTAGAGTGTATCTAGGCTTAAAATGAATAATATGTCATAAATAGCAGAAGAACCTTGTTTCTATCGATTACCTCTAATACAGAACGGTAAACTATTGTTTAATTAAACTGTGTTTATCCTCAGAAAACATACAGCTTTAAGATTATTAATAAGTACACTGATCAGCTTATAAGTGGGATTGTATATCTTGGTAAGTCATATGAGGTATGTATTATAATCTCTACAGTTGAGGAACCTAATGTTTACAGAAGTGATGCCCAAGATTACAGTTAAAAAGCAATGGTTGAAGAGTAACTAAAGTTAAATTTGATTTTATAACCCAGACTCTTAATCAATATGCCCTACTAGACCCCAGGGTATTTTACCCTTTTTACAGAGTATTTTTTGACCTCTAATCTTTTATATAGGCTTAGTTTTGAAGACTGGGTTAATATAATTAAAGAAAAATTTTTCTGTGCTTACTGTTCCAATTAATGTAATTGATTAAATTACCAATGTATTTTCTTTTAAAAACTAATTAAAATGAGCTGTCATCTTATTTGGATAAGCTTAAATGATGAACTGCTATTTTATAGCTGTCTATAATAAAAATATTCTTATTTATTGAGACTTAGTATGTTGAAATATGTTAATCTTTATTTTCTCTCACACAGTTATAGGAGCCTACATAGAAGGTAGATATTTTTCTTTTGACTTTCTACAACAACACATTTAATTTTACTTCTACCTCTAGGAATTTGAAATGTTGTTTCCTGGCACTTTTTTAGCATTTGCATTTTTCTCTCATACTAAACAAAATGGTATTTTGAAAGGATCTTATAGGGCATTAATCAGTTCTTAACTTTAAAATGTCTTTCTGACCACTGTGTTTTCTGGTAGAGTAAAATAAATATTTACTTGCAAATTACTACAGTTTGATAACACATACAAAATTGTTTTGGGAAGACATTAAAATTTCTTGAACAAAATAAAAAATAAAATTTCTAGGACAAAATGTGTATTACTGATAATTATCCTTTTAGACTCAGAGCTTTTCTCAACCCTTCACAATCACAGATTTCGTTTTTATACTAGATTTCATGGCACTGAAGTGAATAAAAACTTTGCATGATGAAAAGAAATATTAAAGCTATATAGTCTGGGACTTTTATATGCTCTGAAATATATATATATATTTATATATATGCACATGTGTGTGTAGAAGAGAGTAGAAAAAGGATTAATTTCAAGTGTTAAATAACTGTTATAATACTTTTCAAATATAAATAATATTCATAATGTATATATAAAAGTCAAAAGGCCAGCTCTCAAGACCTCTGGACTTTACCCACTAAATGTCAGTAGCATCCACCCACCCACGGCCCTGACAGCCAAGATATTGACAGATATCTGGGGAACACGTGTTGAGAACTGCATATCAAACCTGATCAGCTCTGTTTAAGAGATGAAAAAGCATCAAGGTCCAAATTAGTCATGCTGTCTTTAAAGCAGCACCTGGGAGAGTTGGGACTAGACTTCAAGTGTTCTGACACTGTCTAACCCTCCTCTGAAACATCACGCTGATTTCTTTAGAAAAGCTTCTTCTGCTTTGCAGGGGAGAGGTTTTAGAATTAGTGGAAGACAAGGGGAAGGCACAATTTTTCAACCTTTTTATTACACTAAGCTTCTCTTTCAGAGAAAATGATCTTCAACCTGAAACATTATTAAGAAAGAATTAAAGGCCAAAAAAGGTGAAGATATTATAAGAGAACCCTAGGAGGCTCTGAATGAGGTCAGACCCCTGGATATATTAAAATATTAAAGGACCTTGTGGATGAAACACAATTAATTAAACACAAATCATAATCTCTGAAGCAAAGAAGAATGAAAGGAGTCCTGGAAAACTCGGGTAAAAATAGAGACCCAATATTTATTGGAACGTTTTAGCAACGAAAAACAACAGCTCCTGTGTATGTGAATATGTGTGTACCTGGCTTTGTGCAGATTGTTTTTAGAATGTAGATCAGATTTTTATGCTGGGAGCACTTAGGAAGGAAGCAATTAACCTCTAAAAGGCAAGATAAGGTTAGTTCTAACAAAGCAAATTTTATTTTCTTAGACATTTGCTGAATAGGAAAATCAGGTGAATTCAATATTAGTATTTGTAGCAAGAGGTTTGACAAGCTCTTATTAATTTCAGTGATACTATGTGTGTGAATGAATATTGAGACCATAATTTTAAGTGAAATAAGTCAGACACAGAAAGTTAAATATTTCCTGGTTTCTTTTATATGAGAAATCCAAAATATAAATAAACTAGAGAATAAAATAAAGGAAGGAGGTAGACAACAAGGATTAAGATTTGTTGGAGACAGGAAAGGTGAGCAGAAGAGGAGGAAAAGAGAAGGAGGAGTAAAAGAATCAAATATGATCAAGACTCCCCAAAACCAATGTAACTAACATGTATCATAAAAATACACTAATAAAAATACTAAGCTGTGTTAAATTTTGATCTGAAAATAATGGTACAATGTGGTAGGTTTAAAAGTTTTTAACTGACTCTCTTAAGGTTCAATCAAGCAAAAGCTAAGAATATAGTAGTTGCTAGAATAAAATCTTAGTCCAAACATTCATTCTACAAACATAGAATATGAATGACAGCAGTTATTTTTTTAAAGTCAGGGATTTTGTCTCTTGGCCAACAATATGATAGAGGTAATCTTAACTTTTTGGAATTGTTGATCACATCAACAGAATTCTACATCTAGAACCAACAGCATGTTAGCCTCTCTCTGACTTCATACTTCAGAGTGAGATAACCAAATTAGATGACATTCAGAGATGATCAACCAAGATGATGAAGGCAGTTCCAATAACTGCACATGATTTGGGTCATGGGGATTAATGCTGTAGCAGTCTCAAGGCATTAAAAATCTCATTTGTGTGTGTGTACTGCATACACATACATTTCGTACTTTAAGTTAAAGACTTCAAACTTATCTTTGTTTCATGCCCAGATTTTCAAGGGGCACCTTATAACCTCTCACAGAATGGTCTTCCTAAGCAGTTTGGAAGATCTCACTATGGATCATCAGTTCAGTTGGCTATGAACGTATTCCAAGTTCACTGTTTCAATGAAATAAATGTCAGTGCCTCAAAATTACAGGCATTAATTACAATCCTAAAATTGTTAAACTCCTATTCCCACTCATTTAAAAATAAGTGGTCTAAACACTTCAGAATACAAACCAAATGAATGCTAAAATTTCATTTCTCTGGAAATAAAACAAGTTGTGTTTTGTTTAGGTTTTCACTTTTATTTTGCTTTGCTTTTAAGCTTACCGCTTTCTTGTTATAATTATAAGAAAAAAAGTATGTAGCTTTGGGATATACTTTTATGAATAAATTACACAGTGCCAAGAGTAGCTTAATAATTAACACATTCTTTTGTTTTGAATAAAATATGTTTACAGAAAATAAAATTATTTTGAAAGGCATTTATACTTGATTCTGAGAAGATATGAAAGGTTGAGTATTACAATATTTTCTCATGAAAGAACATGAGTTTGGAAGCTAGGAAACCAAGGTTCTGGTGCCAACCCTACTGAGGGCCACCTGTGTCGATCTAGCACCTCAAGTCAGTGGTAGCTTAAAGGACCTCTTCTCAAGTGGAAATTTCTCGGCCTCTTTGGTCTTCCCAGGAATTAGGACTGTGATCTGGGTTTGTTCCATTTAAGACATTGGATACCATTTTCCCTTATTGGACACCAACGGTAATCACTAAAGTTTTCTTTTTTTGAGAGCAAAGATTTATTATATTGAACAAAATAAGTCCCCATTAAAAAGCAAGAGAAAGCATATAGCTAGACAAATCTGGATCCTTTGAACAAACGAGTTATTCAATCTCTCCTTGAATTCTCCTTTACTGAATGTGAGATCTTAAACCTGAAATTTCCAAATGTCTGATCCAAGCAATGGAGCTAGAAAGAAGCAGTGAGTTCCTTCTCACTTGTGTACATGAGGACCTTTGCCCATAAGTCATCAATTCCAAAGGATTTTTGTTCAGCTCTGTTTTTTTGGTTTCTAGAATGAATTTTTAAAGGCTATAACTAACTATGTCTGATCAGCTGCAAAAGTACCCAATTCTTTGTGTTATTGGCTTCAATTGCAAATTTGGGGATAGAATTACAAATGAAGAAAAAAGGAAGTTGAGAAGAATAACTTAAAAATAAAAATATTAAGCAAACTTGCTTATTCACTATACTTGGGCAAGTCACTCACTTCTCAAGTTTTCTGTTTCCTTTCACAGATTGATAAAGTTGAAAAACATAATCTCTTAAATTTTCTCCAGCTTTAAACTGCAGGAAATACACATCAATCTGTATGAAGAGAGACTAAACGTGCCTTTAAAAAGCTTCAGTTGGAAGCTTAAACACTTTTCAAACAGTTTATTTTTTTTAAATAGGTTAAAAAATAGACAAGACAGATTTGTTAGTTGACTTCCTGGAAAAACTAGTTTAAAAAGCTGTTGACAAGAATAGAATACTGATGGTAGAAAATTGTATTATATCTACATTTCAAATGTATGTATCTAAGTATTATGTCTAA
The DNA here is from genome assembly GCF_000247695.1 of Heterocephalus glaber. The sequence continues at coordinate 4,152,399 of NW_004624785.1, read as the reverse complement.
TGTCAAATGTCAAATCTACAGAAATGTGTAACTACACTGTGATTATTGTTAGGGAAGAAGGCCAGCCATAAAAAAATAGCAGAGTTCCAAGACTTCAAAGGCAGTATCTCAATAAGTAAGCAGACTGGCTTGTCACAACTCTACAGATGACAAAAAATAGAAAATGTAACTCAGTGGACCTGAGGGAAAAAATGTATTACACACTGCACAGCAAACAGCAGGAGAACCAGCATGGTAGTGGTGTCAGTTTCTTTGCACCCAAGTCTCTTGGTGTAACACAATGGACCCGGACAGCTGCTACACACACAGAGCAATGTACAACTACCCATGGGCTAAGAGTTCAGCATCTTTTGTAGTGAACAGTAAGCAAGCCAATCCTCCTCCCTCAAGAGTGAGACCTACTCGATCCCCGGTACCAAAAAAAAAAAACAAGAGTGAGACATACAAAAGAGTTTTCATGTGCTAGTCCTCATGAAGTTGGGCAGTAAGTCTCTAAGTTGACTGTGGACTAGCTATAGAAATAAGTCAGGCTGGGTGTGTTGGACATGCCTCATTACTCTTGGACACTGAGGCAGGAGGATCACAAGATCAAGTCCTGCCAGGGCAATTTAGTGAGACCCTATCTCAATCAATCAATCAATAGGGGTGGGGTTGTAGCACCAGTGATAGAGTGCCCTTGCATGTACCAGGGTGGGGAAAGGAGAGAGAGACAGAGACAGAGATAGAGACAGACAGAGAGAGAGACAGAGAAAGAGAGAGACATAGAGAGAGAGACAGAGACAGGTAGACAACTCAGAATCAGAAGATAATTAGGTCTTGTAGTTCACTTCAGTCAACAAGAATGTGCAGGTATGTTCATTAAATTGTCTCTCAATAATTCAGCTGTTAGGTGTTTTGTTAACTGAAATTAAATTTTCATGTAATTATACCATCTAACCAACCATTTAGTTTAGACACTATTACTAGAACTAGGACCAAATCTGTGCCATTTTTTAATCAATACTGGATTGAGGTTATTATCAATAAAACCCTAGCACAGGATATGATCAATCTGCAATATTGACCTTAACCATACCCTCTAGGATTCCAGGGTCAACTAAATCCCAGAAAAGACTAATAGGTCTTATTTCAGACAATTGTCTAACTTCCTTATTTATGGCATGCATAGATTGTTCCACCGTACTCTGAGTATTAATCCAAACACAACAGAAGCAACAGAAGCAACAGAAGCAGTTGGCAACCATGCAAACCCTTTCCTGTTCAGCCAGAATATAGTCTAAGCCCAAGCAATGCTAGGGAGTTCAGACTGCTCTGCTGATTTTCTATAGTTAGTTTTAGCTCATGGGCTATTGTAATTAAGTTTGAAGCCTATTTCTATAATGTGGATTCTGATGCCAGGGAACAGTGCTTCTGTGTGGAAACAAGAACCCACGTCTCCTACAAGTGGAAGAGTCCTCTTTACCTGGGAACTCAATAAAGGAGATAGGCTCCAAAGAGTACTGTCATTGCCAATAATTGTAGGGAGTCAAAGATGAGCCAGACAGTAACTCAATAAGGAGAGATACCCTGTGTCCAGTCTTCTCCCACATATAAGCACATAACTAAAAGAGATATGTTACTATTGTTTATAAGTCATTGACAAATGTGATATAGATTACCATTACATTGATTTGGTTAAGCTACCTGGTCACAGTCACCAAGTAGTTATAGACTAGATAGCCATATATGGCATAAGCCAAAGGCATTCAGGTGCAAGAGAAGCATGTGAATTGATACGAGTATCATTAAAACAAGGTTGCATCAGTGTATGTGTTTCCGCATATACAAGACAAACTCATTTTCAGGGGCTGCTTTTGGTAACATCAGGCACTGCAGAATAATTTCCGGCCAAGTAAGCCAACATAGGTTTCTCTGCTCCCATAGCAAATGGATAGGGACAAATACAGCAGCAGGACAAGGTTGGCAAGCACAGCTACTACATATCTCTGATGAACCATGTGATCATTTTGCCAAACGGAGTACTGGAATTTAGAGAAAACAAAGAATATCAGTTATTCTCCTTTTCTAGAACCTCCAGGCTCTAAGATGTTCCTTTTCCCTATGAAGTGGGTGGTGGTACAAGGAAAACAGTGAGTCCAGAACACCAAGTGGAAGCTGACTCCATTTTTAGGAACCTGTAGCTCAAAGGGCTCCATGGATAGCCCACTGGGACAACCTGCTGCACTGACTCCAAGGTCATCAGCTGCTCAGGTCCCCAGTCAGACGTGGCAAGTTTTCTGATGAACTTTTACATACAGCTCAACAAGATGCATGCATAGATAAGGCATACATTGTCCCTAATACCTCAATACTACAATTAAGTGCCAGGTTTCCTTTCTGGTATTGAAGAGACATAGGGAAAATAATGTGTTCTTAACTATCTCTGGGATCATAGCACAATGTTCTCAGGATTTTGACTTGGATGGCTGATCTCTATGTCTTCTCAGAATTTAGGAGACTCTCTGTGCCTTCATGAGATTTAGCATCTGCTAAACTTTTTGGGACCTATCAGCAGAGTAGTAGGACAAACTTTCCTACAGCAAAAGAGAAAGGCTTGACCTATAGTATGAGCCAACTATTGGTGGCAAATAACAAGAGAATTCGAGTTGTACTTCAGCAGCGCATAACATGTTTGGAGGTTCTGTCAGGGCACAAATCTCCATCTTTGGGTGGCAAAAGGATTAAGTGAAAAACATGACCAAAGTCCAAGCAGGTCTTATCATGGGCAATTGACTCATCTATAGTCATAATGTCTGAACACCCAGGACTGCAGATTATGTATGGTCTGACACCACCAGCACTGCAAAGTCAATTGCATTCAGCTGGCAATCATCCACCATGAGTCTCCAGATCCCATTAGATCTTTTCATTGGCCGCATAGGACTGTTATATTGAGACATTGTATTTTTCATTAGTCCTGTTGCATTTAGGTTCTTAATCAAGGCTATGGTTTCCTTCTCTTCCTAGAATTCTAAATTGTTTCTTCTCAAAACATGGAAGATAACTAAAAGCTGAGTTGTGATCTGTTGTGCATGTGTCTCACCATCACCTTTCCTAAAGAACAGAAAAATCTTCCTTGGACATAATAAGCATTCACAGAATAAACAAGTAAATGATCAGTAACAATTATACAGTTATTCTTGGGAGCAGCAAAAGAGGAGGAGAGCAGCACAAGGATCCAATCAGCCCCACCCACTCCTTGGACTGGCCATGATGTCATCAGTAAAACAATCCAGAGTAGCAAACTTCATTGTGGGGCATGAATCTGATCCAGTGAAACAATCTTTATCATGGCTGTGACCTTGTTAAGAGCCACTTTAGCACACTGAAATAGCAGTCAAACATCTAATAGTCCCTCAGTCTGTTGACCAAAGCATCCCTTCTCTCTCATTGTAGATATTCTCTATGGGGTCATTTTGCAAGCCAGATGTTTCTAGTTGTAATTTAAAACTCATGCAATTGTGCTTTCCTCCCTGATGGGGCCCAGCATGTTCTCCTATTTCCAGATCCCATAGAAGACCACATGTCAACCATGACAGCTCATTAGATTCTCTCTGTCACCTTCCAGCCCCCAGCCACTGGCCAACTCATGGTCCTCAACAGGTGGTACAGAGGTGGACCATTTACTAGCCTTTTTCTACCACTTGCACCAGAATATCTGCTACCAACCCCAGGGAGTTTCGAAAGGTCCTCAGACCTAGCCCATGACATTGTGTCATTTTTATGTTCAAAGGTATCTATCTTGCCATCCTGAAATTTATAACAACTTGTCTTGCAAAATTCTCAACGTCTTAGAGGATGTCAAAAGAAACAAAACTCCAGAGGAGATAACTAAGCAAGGGAGCAGATTGCCTTGCCACAGCACTGTAGATCATGACAAGAAGACAGACTCCAGTCATTACTGTGCAGCAAACAGAAGTGTTCATACAGGGGTGCCAGTTTCTCTGCCTTCAAGTCCCACAGGGCAATGTGATAGGACCAAATGGCAGCTACTCACACAATGGGTTCTGTAACAGCTAAAAAACCCAGAGCCAGACTTACCACATGGAGAACAATAAAAAAGTCTGCTGGCAGGACCCTCACACAGTTGTCTGTGCTGTGCTGGCCTGGATCAACTTAATTCTAGATTTCTGGACTGACTTAGTTGCCTATGTGACTAACGACAGAAGTGGTCCAAGTTGGAGAAAGATGCTTTCTGCCATACTCTCAACAAAAATGTGCAGGGACAATCCAGGCCCATGGTAGCCTGACTCTTCTGACACTGGCAGAGATCTGATTTACTCTTTGCTTTTCAGAAATAATGAAATATTTAGGGGTAAAGGGTTAATTTAGTATCAAATGGTTGAAAATGTGCGTGTGTGTGTGTGTTTGTGTGTGTGTGTGTGTAGGAAGGGGGTCAGGGGGGGAGCCTAAGAAAATGGCAAACCAGAGGCCTAAGAGTAGGTGAATCTGGGCAGCAAATAGACATTCTTTGTACCACTGATTTCTTACACATTTCCTGAATTTTGCAATTTATAAAAGTTTTAAACAAGTTTTGGACCCCTTTGCACTTATTATGCAATCATTTTCTTTTTACCAAAATTATAATAACATTAACAGGTACTTGTTAATTACGAGAGTTAATCCATTTCAAGTGCCCTCCTCCTTTATTTGAAAACAGCAAGCCACAGTTTCATGTATCTGAACAAATGTCATGTTATTGCACTTACCTTTACAGTGGGGGTAGGTTGAAGATATAATTAAAATCAGTTACATCAGGAAAAATCCATTAATTTTGAGAATTGGATAAAAATAAAAAATCTCTCCATCTAGAAATAAAGAATATAAAAGTATTGCAAAGAAAGACATTGACTTTCCTTTTGAGATTTTGATCAAGTGATAAATGATTTGAGGATAAGGAGGAAGGAAGTAAAGGATGAAGAAAGAAAAAGAGTTTAATTTAAATTGTGTCTTGTCAAGGAAACCATCAATAACATCTCTATGATGGCTAGCGTACAGTTTGACTTCAGTAATGCATACAAGAGCAAAAGCACATTCCTAATTACCCAGGAGATATTCATGATGACAAAAAAGATTAATTAATGTCTTGACATTTGGGAAATCTCTGAAGGTTGCAGATTAAAGTATATATGAAGGTCATCAAGGCAGTTCTTACATACAGAAGATTTTCAGTTAATGTGTGCTGCCACCAAATCTGAAATGCTCACTGTCTCTGCTCTCTTTGTCCTTTCAGCTGGAAAATCTGGAAGCAGAAACAGCTCCGTTGCCCTAACTGGGTCTTGTACCATTCAGACCCTCACTGAGCTTAGTACCCACCATCTGTGTGGAAGCAAGTCACCAGGAGAACGTGTAGGAGGCTCTAGTTTCCTAAAACTGTGCTTGTTTCTGAGTTATCAAAAGTGTGTTCTCTCTGGCTACACCACTCCAATCCTTAGAAGGACATTCAGAACCACATGAAGCACTTGGAAGAAAAGAATACGTCACACTTAGAATCTGGTTTGTGTATGTAAGCATGAGTAGGATGTCCAATGGGACCAAAAAATGCCATGGTGTATGATTGGGGTCATCACAGGAGGTGACCTTTCTGTAATATTCTGCTTTCTAGAAAATATTCATGACCTCATCAAAGAAAAACCATTGATTGTTAAATTCACTGAAGTAACACATAAAGTAAATGCTACCTCTGTGCATATTGTTTGGTGAGTCTCAGTCTCTCTAGTCTTTTGTAAAAGAATACAGTATTCTCTTTTTGACCTATAATGGTCATTTTTCAATTTTCATCTGGCTAAGACATCAGTTATGCTTTCATTTCTTGGTTTTGTATGGTTTAAAAGGACACCATCTCTTCACCTAGCTGCCAAATTTCAAAAGTAATGAATATGAGTGTTAATCTGCAACCTTGTATTGGACCTGTCAGCTGCCGAAAGATTAATTCTCCTCTACTACAAGTACTTCGGGGAGTAACAATGGGAGATTATCTATTCTCAGACTTTCAGGGCTTTCTGCCCACTTTTAACTGTGACATTCCCTTGCTGCTAAGTTCACATAAGATGACAGTCAGCCCAAGTGCTCATCACTGCATCCAAGCATTAAAGTACACCCCCCATTTCCCAGCAGTTTCTTCACATTGCATGCTCTCCTCTTTTTAATTCAGCTCAGAATGTTGATATCTTGTGAATCAGTGTGGTAAAATGACATGTTTGTTGAGTGTCAAAACAGTTTAAACATTTTTAATGGACAGCCAATAAACTTAATCTCAAAATAGAAAGGCTCAAACAACCATATAGAAAAATGTTTGATCTACTTTCAATCATGTATAGTTACTTGGACATGATATATTAACAATGGCCTAAAACGATTTCCTTGAAGATTGCATTTATATAATGTCATCACCAGTATTTTGGTCTTTTTGAGCTCTGTTAAATGTCAGTCTCCTTTGTAAAATGCCAACCTTCTAAGTAGTTTCTTTGAGATAATTCTCCTCTTTGGCTAGTTTTCTTTGTTATGACATTCAGTAGATATTAGTCAATCTTCTATCTTTTATGATCTGTGTAGACAGGTTAGATGGCCCACACTAACCTGTCTCTACTCTGCACTGTTGTCATCACTGATTAAATAAATCAAGTACATTGCAGTCATCTATGGGGGTAGAAGTATGAAACAGGGTCCCTGCTTCCCTGATGAGTATGCCTGAGTCTACAAGCTGCCAGCGAACTGAACTGTAAAATGTGCATCCCTTCATCAATCTAATAAGGCACAAATATGCACCAGACTTCCAAAAACATACTTCTGGGAGACAGCTGTTGAGGACCACAATAACTGAATGTGCTGTCTCAGGTCCAATCAGTTGTAATTATGTGGACCCAACCCATAAGCCAAGATAAACATTTTAATATTTCCTTCTGATGATGCTCAATGTTCGCTGTTTAAACCTCCATTTCTCAAGTATTATGTCCCAGGATAGATGTTCATTGTGGGTTTTTATTTTTACATTTTCTGATCAAAGTAATTAAAACCAGAGCCTTGAAAAGATTTAGTACTTTAAAATGGGTAATGCAAATAAAACACATTAAGGGAGAATGAAATATTTGTAGATAAGTGCTGGAGAAGAAAATTCTCCTTTTAATATGCCAAGATAACGTGAGTTCTCTCAAGAGATGACAACATTGCTTCTGTACTTTCTGCTCATGATTCTGTTTCCCAGCAATCATTGTTGCTGCTAATGATTTGCTCTTAATTATGAATTATCTACCATGTGGTTGAGAGCAACACAGTTTTGATGTAGTACTACATGCACCTTTTTCTGAAAATATCATCTTTCATACCATCTTTTAGACTACATAAAATACACAATAAAGGGGTTCATTTACAAGTTAAGACATTTTAAGGTAAACATTATGTTGTTAACCTATTGCATGGGAAGCCATTTTTATTATAAACTGGTAGAACTATCTTACAATTCCATGGTAAATAGAGGTAACAACACTGGCTCAGTCAGGTAGACTAAGGTTTCTCATGAAATCTAAAGAAAGTGTAAGCTTCTGCCTTGTTCTTCCTTCTGATTTCACCTTTCCTTGCAGGGATGGGATTTCTTCCTAGTTTGATTCCCCAGGAATGCAGACTGTGGGTGTGAAGGAGTTTTGCTACTTTGTCTGATTCCTTGCTAATTATTGTGTGCATGTTAGTTATGACCAGTCCTTCTTCAGTCTCTTCCTTCACTGCTATTTTGCTCCTGTGTCCTTCCCTTAACAACCACTAGAAAGGAAAGAAAACGTGAAATGAGACCCACTAAGGAAAGTGATTGTCAGGACCCAGAGGGAAAACAGGCAGAGGGAGATTGAGAAGGGACTGAATTATACTTATGTTTTAAATGTTTTTCTGTAATATTCTGGATCCACCATAATTTTATGACATCAAATAAAAAGTAAAGTTACTAAAAACTTGGGTTTTAAAGTCTTACAGATTTGTATCTGAATACATATTGTGAAAATGTTTACCTTTGTGGTTTTTAACAACATATTTAATCGCTTCTGGCTTCCAGCTTCTCTTGAGAGTGTGTGCATGATAATATGACCTTTTTGGGTCAATGGTCAGAATAGAATGAAATAATGTACATAAGAGATTGACTTACCAGGCAACAAATGCTTCCTATCTATAGTGAAAATTATAAATGAAAACTATCAGTGTCAACAAAACATAACAAGAAATATTAGAAACTTAGAACGCCCACTGGAAACTATCTCTGATCACCTTTGGCAAAAAACTCAGCAAAGGACCTCTTCTCTTCCCAGTTTGAGATGGTGCAGGATTGACAGTCAGAGAATAGGGCATGCAGATTGATTTAAGGCCACTGACATTAATGTCAAAAGCCAAAAGTCTAGTGAAAGGTCCACTTTGGGCATTCATCAATGAGCCAATTGAATTTAATAAGAAATAATTTCAACACCAGTCATTGTTCAGTACTGTCATCAAAATATTAAAAGTGCAAGGAATTATGTGCATTACTAACTGCTCAAGAAGTAAGCAACCTCAAATGTCAAAGCTTTGTGTGCTACAGTGTGTGACAATGATCAAGCTCTAGTCATGAAATACACTGGCATCTTTTAAGTATTGGGTAGATGGGCCAAGGTCAATTGAATCCAACCAATATTATTGTGTCTTGGACACTTGGGTTATAAACATAAGGACCATTGTGTAAAGGTGCAAATTTCCAATGATGAATGTCATTACATTGTATACCTAAAATGTACCAATAAAATAAAAATTTAAAAATAAATTAAATGTACCAATAAAATAAAAATTTTAAAAAAGAGATTTAGGATTATGAAAAGTGGGTTAAGGGGGGATCAGAGATGCCTACTGTAACAAGGTGCTCTTCAAATAACATTGAATCAATGTTTCCTTTGCATTTCAAAGAAATTTAACACTCAGAAAACATTAAAAATCAAATACAACAATCTTTGAGAGCACCACTTAACTCAAATATATGAAAAGATACTTCTAAACCCTGGGCACATATTCTGAAAGATCAGTTTTCCAAAGTTCTTCCTATTACACATTTATCAAAAGTTTAATAATACACTTTTTTGACTCATTTTGAATTTCCTGTGTGTGCATTGAGAATGTCATTAAAATCTGCATTTGGATTTGCACTTAAGCTTTACAAAGTTACAAGGAAATGTGGGAGGGCTACTGCTTCCTCTGCACTTTGAGAGGTTCAGGATTATATTTTAAAACCAACCACCTAAAAATTGATACTCAGAGCTCAAGACCAAACATCTGCAACCCCAGACTCGACTCCTAAGGAGCCCATAATCTCCTGTGGCGAAGGTACACTCTCTTTTCTTTCAATCTCTAGAAATTTAGCATGTCTGTGATTCAGTCACATCCAAAAGAACTTCATAACTGAAAATAAAATAAAGCTCTGTTGCAATAGGTTAGATAGTTAAAATCTAGTAGTAGAGCATACTACCTGATGTGAGGAAAGGCAGAATTATTCATTTAGGAAATGTGAATGAAGAATCAAGGAGAACCTATATAGAGTAAGAAAAGAAGGTGAATGCTAACTGGGTTGCACTATCCTACCATGTAATTATTCAGCATCACACCTTGCTACCAGAGAAAGTAGTTGACATTACTTACCCTTGATCCTAAGAAAGTATTGTCCTCAGATATTTTGTAGAGTAGATAGCTATTTATTCAAAGTTGCAAAGGTTTTATAGAATCTATCAGACTAGAAATAGGACTTACCTATGGCTACAGTTAGTCCAAACAGCTACACTAAATATTTTTGCAGCCTAGGATTTCAGAAAAAGGTATGTCTTTGCTAAAATACCACCAAAACTATACCAATCCTTTGTTAGTATAAAATATGCTCAATCAGAATGTTATAATATATATGTATGTTACAATATAAGCATAGATATAATTTATATTTTTCAGGTGATGTCTTAATTTTCACTTTTGAAAGAATGCTAATATTAATTATAGTCCAGGAAGGAAGATACTTCTCATTCTTGTGGTAATTGATGTCTCTACATCTCTATATCTCAATGAGTCGTTGTTATCCAGAGCTATTTCATGAATTAAATAGTTTGCTTCTTGACCCTTAATCATGTGCCTGAAGTCTCAGTCTGTATTGTAAAAAACACAATAATCACTTAAATCCCAATTAACAGCGTTACATTATTAGCAGTATGTGCACTTCCTATTGGGAAAATGTACATTTGTTTTATGATTTCAGATAGGGAACACAGAAGCCCTCTGGAGAGAGGGAAATTTACCTCGATATTGTCATATACACTATAATAGAAATGTTAAGCAACAAAAACCTTTCAGGAAAAGGTTGTTTTAAATGTTGCCTATAACTTCCTTCTTCTTGCTTTGCAATTTGATTTTTGAAAGGATCTAGATTTTAAAAGCAGGTTATTCCAGGGGCCCGGGATTTAGCTCAGTGGTTCTGCTGCCTGCCTCACAAGCACAAGGTCCCGAGTTCAATCCCTGGTACCAAAAAAAAAAAAAAGCAGGTTATTCCATTCATTTTCAAGACTCTTTAAAGAAACTTCTGGTTTTTTCCTTGAGATACATAAGTGTTGTGTTTAATGGGATTATCCACCACCAATGTTAGGAAATTTTGCTTAAATACAGAGTTACAATTTGCATGAACAGTTACAAAATACTAAATGGAAATGAGAGAAATGATAAAAATAGAACACAGTGGAAGAAGAGAAAGGGAAGTAATAAAGGCTATGGATGACTCTTTTCCTAAAATGATACCAAACATGGTCATTCACACTGAAAGCAGGAGCTATGTTGATGTAAACACAGTAAAAGTGCTTTAATTAATGAATACTAAAAAAAAAATGATTACATTTGTGTGACTTGGTGGTTGTGATTTCACTGGCCAAGAGGACAAAGCAGAGGCTTCTAAGGAGCGGAGAGTAGCTGTTACCTCTCTACATTTTGAGGAGGGCAGAAGTGCCCCAACACTGCAGAGTATTTGCAGAATCTGCAAGTCTCATAGTTTCTCCTTGCCTGGCTCCCTCAGGATCTGAGCTTCTGCTTTGCTTATTCTGTATCTTGCATAGCAATGTCGCCATTCCACATTGCTGTGATATCTAAACAAACACACCCTGGTATCAGTGGGTGCCTTTCCATATCTTCAAGTGCCTGGGTAGGTTTGGCTGAACACTTTGCGCAGCTCAGAGTTAGGAAGGAAGGCCAGGTTACAGGCTTTCAGTCTTCAGTAAACCCTCAAAAGATTCCAAGCAGAGGGAAGCCCTGCTGGATTTTGAGTGATATATTAGAGTTCTTCCTTTCCCCAAATTAAAAAAAAATGCCATTTATATGGTTACCTTTCTACAGCATAGCCGGAGACACAATATTAAACTGTGTATTTGTTTCTTCCAGAGTGATACATATGGCTTTTCTCTTACCACAGACAAAACTTAATACTTTAAAATTTGTGGATGTTATCATTTACTGATTCTACCAGAAACTTTCAAAGGAGAGAAGGTGCCTTTTATAAAGTAAATTTGGGGGAAAAGGCCTATTTAAGGGTTTTTTAATGCCTTTTTAAAAATTTTGGCCGATTTTTGAGGATTTTGTGTTTCGTTTCGTTTTGTTTTGCTTGTTGTTTGAATGGAGGGGGGGTGTTATTGTTGTTTGTTTCTTTATTCTTTTCTCCCTTCTCCCTGAAATATGTCTTTATATAGATACATTCTCTTTAGAGTAAGACCTTCTAGGGCCGGGGATTTAGCTCAGTGGTTCTGCCGCCTGCCTAGCAAGCACAAGGTCCAGAGTTTGATCCCTGGTCCAAAAAAAAAAAAAAAAAAAAAGATGCATAGAGTAAGACCTTCCAGCCTTTCCTTTATTTTTTCTCCTAAATGGATTTCCTTTTGCAGTGACCAGTGCAGGTCACTGCTGCTCACTGAGGCATTTCTGTACTCATGGCCTGACATCGGGGTGAGTCACCCCTATTCCCCATTTCTTCTAATAAGGGCTCCCTTCTCTCTGTTACTTTGACTCTCTGTTAGTCAGAATCAATGTCTAATATTCTACTAACACAGGAAGACCATCAGCAGATTCTTGTTCTGCATCTCCAGAGGTGGTAAACCTGATTCCTCATTCCTGCTCCTGCTTCTGCAGGGCTCCATCCAGAAAACAGGAATGTAACAAGGCTTCCTGTTACTCTCCTTGTCTATGATACAATTTGTTCCCATCTGCCCCCAGGCTTACCCCTGCTCTGACTCAGTGGGGAGCTGCTCCTAATCATTGCTGTATTAACTCAAAACTCATTTGCTCTATGGAAATACAGGGCCCTTATTTCTCTAGGGAATAGAGAAAACCAACAGGCCTCCTTCTCAGCTTGTAGTTTCCGTGTAAGCAAGCACATTTATATAAATTAGATTTAAATAACAGGTTATTTTCAGGATTTATAAACTCAGTATTACAAATATTACTCTGGTAAGTGTTCTCAGAATACTTTTTCTATCTATGATCCAATAGCTTAAGTTTTTCACGAGTTGGGGAATACAACAATAAGAAAACTTTGGGTTGACCAGAAACACTACCTAGTGATTTTTGTTTCTTTGTTTTTCTTAATTAACTACATCCATTTATTAGAAAAACAAAATGGGGGTAGAATTAATCCTGATTAATTTTTTTTCACTTTATAATGAACTCTTTCCTTCTAACCAAATCTTATCATAATCAGATCTATAAACCAAATTACATATTACAATTCCTAACAATGTCTGGTGATCCATCCATTATAAGCAATGTTCCCTACAACAAATTCCAGCGAAATCTAAGAATTCAGTCAGTCCATTGAGGTTACTTGTACCAGGATGTGCCGTGGCACTTGTGCATGAATAGGCATATAAAAATACGGATATCTATTTTAAAATACCGTTGTTTTCATAACAAGGCTGAAGCTCCCTGAAGAAAATTGAAAGATCACTTTGGTTATTGTTTTATTATTGATTCTGAAGACAGTTAAAGCAACATGCTGGCTATTCTCTGACTGGTTTCTCAGCTAGAAGCTGAGCAATTAAAGACATCATGAAGAAAAAACCTACCTTATACAGTACTGTACTTCACTTTGAACTGAAGGAAAGGAAAAGGAAATCCAGAAAATGATAACTGCCAAGTAATGATTGCTATTTCTGACATAAACTCAAAATAAAGTGTTTCTTCTGGTTCTATTTTTGGATATTGTACAACATACCTTTGTAAAAATATGAAATTAATGCTAAATTTGATTTGAATTCAAAGACCCTGTGATTTTGTTTATGGCTGTTTGGTTGAATTTTCTGTTAACATTCAGGTGCTTTGCATTTTAACCATACTTTAAAATAATCACCACCACTCCCCAACAAACACATGTATGAGCACACATACATACACATGCACACACTCCATAAAATAAAACTTTGGAAATTACATGGTAGTTGTTATCAAAATAAAAAGCAATTGATAAAATTTGTCAGGGACTTAGCTCCTTAACTGAAAGCTCAGAGGACATATGTACTCTGGAAATAAAATGAAAATTAAAAATACTTTCAACTATACCATTTTCATTTAAATCTTAATGAGAAGTTCAAATTATTCATTATCTATACCCAAATGATCAATTTCATTGGAAAATATGAATTGTCATAAAATTCAGTGCTATTTATAATGTAATACTCCTATGATAAAAATTTATGTAGAGCATACCACATAAATGTTGGAATACAAAATCTCATTAAATTAGTAAGAATTAATTTAGAAATATTAGTGTATGCCATTCCCATTGTATGCTAATAAGTTTTATATATATACTTATATATATAAACTATGTGAACTATACTTGCCATTATATAGAAATAAATATATATAAATATAAAGGGAATATATATATATATACTGATATAAATGGGAATTACCATACAAATTCCCATTAGTTTAATGAGAACTAAAGAAGAAATGCCAGTTTAAACTAAAAAATACCTTTCTTTCTTTGTCAATACATTTCCTGAACTTTTCATCTAATTAAATAATAATTCTAATTTAAAATAACAAATTATCTGGCTTTCATTTTGCTGTTGTATGAAAAAGAAAACACTTTTGCAAATGAAGCTCTATGAAAAGAAATCGAAAAATCTACCAAATGTAGCAAATAAACTAGTTTGTTTTTTAAGTGTGAGTCTAAATGTTGGGTGCTGTATCTCCTGTCATTAATTTTTGTAACATCAATAATACACTTTTGTTATCCAAAGATAATTTATGACAGGAAAAAGAATACCTGCTGCAAGTTTTTAATTACACTTTAAGTAACTAGTAACCCTTGCTTTTATAAAATACTCATGTTTCAGTAGCAAAAAAATCAAAATAGTGCTAAAGACCCACTTGGCTAGACTCTCTCTTGGTTAAGTTTCAATATTCCAAACAGTTGCATGTTCACAAATTATTTTTCTTCCCAGCAATAGCAATGGTAGCAGAATTGTTCCTTATTTAGTCTGTAGCTTTGAGTTAAATGTATCATGGACTATAAACCTTTCTGCTCGTCTCTTTCCTGCATTCTGGGGTTTGGGAAAAGAGCAGAATTTATCCCTTTGCTTGAAAGAATCCAGGTGAAAGGAAAGCCAGAGTCTTTCTGCACTGCACAGATTCAGCTTCTATGGCAGACAACATTCTAATTCACAGTCATCTAAGTACCTGAAAAGCACATGGAAGTGCCAACTGGTAGCATTAAAAAGTCTAGAATAATTCGTATTTTACTGATTTTGTATCCAAGTAAGTGAAATTACAACCATGTCTTTCAAAGCATAGTACAAAATCCATAGATTTAACAATAATCACGTTTCCTGTGTTTGCTTTCAAGTTGTTTCTCTATATCTGCTTTTCAAAAATATTTTTCTAGGAAGCTGTATTTCACCTATATGCTCCTGCCAGGAAAATAGAGGCAAGTGCATATATTGTTTGTTGTGATAATGCAGAAAGAGAAGTATCTAAAAATATACAGCATTCATTTTTTGTTGATGGTCTGGGAGGTTTTTCTTCAATAATTGTGGGGTTGTCTTTGTTACAATGTTTTTTATTATCATAATGTCTTTTTATTATTAAAATATATATCTTCACTTATATTAAAAACTAAGTTGTAAGTCAGACTTTACGCTCATTTCCAGATATGACAAGATGATCAGATGTAACTTTCAAAACAATTACTTGATATATCACAACAGTCTCATATGCAGATCAAAATGTTAATACTACATCAAACAGTAAGCATATCATTAAGTAATTTGTACATTCTTCATATTTGACTAAGATAGTTGTATGTAAAAAAATACATAAACTGTTGTATGTGTTTCTCTTGGGGTGCCAGAATCCATAAACTTTGGATTGCATTGTGATTTTTTTGCATGTAATGTATGATTATATATATATTACTAATAAAGAAAATCTAATAGCAATACAAATTCAATTTCTCTTGTATTTCTTATTCTCATATGATGACTCGTCTACTTAATAAAGAGAATATGTTCCAGGTAAATGTTGCAATGCAGACAAAGAATTATAAGAATTATACTAACAGATAAATATTGAATAAGTACTTCAAAGTAACGGAAGTTTTTGTCTTCAAGAATTACTCCTAATTTTAGAATCAAAGTATCTGCAAACCTTGACACAATTACTTTGTAAACTAGAATTCCCAAACCAAACAGAAAAGAAAAAACTCCTTTCTATAAGTTAAACAATTGAAAATATAGGTAGCCAACTTCACTTCTAGTTTATTTTTCAAAAATAAATGTTTTCATATTTTATGCAATGAACTTTGCAAGAAAGGAGTTCAAAAGGTAAAATTTAAAGCATTATGTTTAAATGGTTAGTATGATTTTTTTAATGTGGAAATAGATTCAACATGAAAACACTGTAAGGTAAGAAGAAAATTATTTTAAAATAACATTGGATAACTCCAAATTTTCTCTTAAAAAGTGTTATTAACATGGACATTTTGAAAAGGAAAACCAGTGTCTTAATATGCAAAAAATTATGCAGAGCATTACCAGATACAACTTCCTAACATACATTTCTGTTATTAAGCTTCTGCTCAAAATGTTTGAATGGCATTCCACTACCTAATAATAATTGCAGTCCAAATTCTTTTTTGTTTTGTTTTGTTTTTTGGTACTTGGGATTGAACTCGGGACCTTGCCCTTGCAAGGCAGGCGTGGTGCCACTGAGCTAAATCCCCAGCCTGCAGTCCAGTTTCTTGCCATGACATCAAAGGGCATTCATATTTTGTATGAGTTTGCCACAGATTAGCTATGCATTTTACTACTGACAGACATCTGGGATGTTCCCAGTCTTAGGTGATCATACACATGCCAGTACATATCCATCTTCTGGTGCACATATACATGAATTTCTCTTTGTTCTATTTCTTAGGATAGGAAAGCTTGGTAAATAAGCCCAATGGCTTTTTAAAGTGACTTTACCATTTTACCTTCCTTCCAGCGATGCATAAGAGTCCCAGGGCTACTCATCCTGGCCAACATTTGATAGTCAGTTTTGAACACTGTTAGCTCTCTTGATAGTACATAATGATATCTTATGAGTTTAATTTCCATTTCTCTAATAACAGGTACCAAAATATAACTTATCTACCTTTATTGGATTTTATAGTATATGTTTTATAACTTCTGGATACAAATCCTTTATTGGATATATATTTTATGTTTTGACATTTTACTTTTTTAAAGATATATTTGGATCAGTGAGAGTTCTGGATCTTAACATAGTCTAATTTTCGATGACAATGGATTTTATATCCCATTGTTTAAGTTATCTTTGTTTTCAAGATTGACACTGCTGTTGTTGGCCCTTTATATTTCCATATAAATTTTCACTTGAATTAGCTTGTTAATGTATACAGAAAAAGTCAGAAGGTTTTACAATAAAGGCTGCCTGCTAGGAATAGCCTACAGTTCAATTGACTAGGGCACAGGATTTGAGAAGCAAGTTACAGAAGACGTAAGTTTGGCTGAAGCCAAATTTTAAAGAATCTACCATGCCATAGTTTACTCAGTGGAAACCTGGGAGTAATTAGCAACATTTAATCAGGAAAGTCAGATGATTAGATTTGTAATTTTGAAAGATCTCCAGGAAGCAGCATCTATTTAGTCACCTAAATTCTCAGCAAAGTCTACGGAAACTGTTGAGTTATGTTCATACCCAGATCCTAGGAGTGAGTTACTCCTTCTAGAATCCAAAAGCAGAATGTTCAGGTCTAGGATTGGGAAGTCTTCCCCAGATAATAGAGTAAACACACCCAAAAAAACAGCCATTTCTGATACACCAGTACTCAGTCCACGCCTTGGTTTGCTAACCCCACTGAACCTGTTTATGTCTGCAGAGAAGACATCATTCTCTGGGACACACAAGAAGATAACAACAGATACAATGGCTCTGGTTCTGAAGCTGCACCTGTATAACCCACACCCACCCTACGCTGCTGCTTCCACTCCATCATGTCCCCAGGTAGAGGCAGGGAACATAGTCCGCACTGACATGATACATCCAGAAGTCACACAGTGTACATTTAGCAAAATACATTCAAAACATCAACTTGTTCAAAGATATTCAGCCATGACTCACACTCATCCTCCTCAGACTCCTGACCCAAACAGCAGGAGTAATCAGGCCATCCTCCAAAAGGACAGATAGTTCTCTTCCAGAACTCGCTAGCTGAGCAGCTTGTTTAAAAATTCATATGCATTTTAGGATAAAAGTAAAAGAGAAATACTACTTGAGAAGTGAATATGAGAATAGTAGTTAACCCAGTTACCGACAATAGGTGATAGGAACTGACTAATCAAATTGGAGTTCATGTAGGAAGAGATGCTTTATTTCCCACTCATCTCCTTTGGGATCATAAGACTTTCAGTGACAAGCTGCCTCCTAGGTCTTAGACCTTTTATCTAGTCAAATCCATAACACATATCCTGACATAGCTTTTTTTTTCTCCATATTTTCACTATATAGAATTATTGTAACTACCTTTTGCAAAAACAAAATATGTTAGATTAAATAGACATACATGACAATAGATATCTTCCCTTATTAAGACTGTCTGATCATTCTAAAGAATACTGAAACACTTAATCTCTATCCAGACCCAGTGACAACCTTAGTTCCTTTGTTAATTCCATTTTCACTCTAGTAACATACTCTAAGGTCAAGTGCTTAGCAGAAAAACAGATTTAATGCAAGATATACAAATATATTGGAATTTATAAGATTGGCTTACGGTGGCCATCCACAGAGTCAGGTTGAAAGTGTGAAAAAGGTCTGTCTGCATAGTGGAGATTGGAAGGATCCAGTCAAAGGCCTGCTCTTCAGTGTTGTGTCCTGTTTGAGTCTGTATTAGGAGGCCAGAGGCTGAAAGGTCTGTTCTAGAATCCAGGAGATGATGTCCAAGGTGAAAGTGAATACTGGAGCTCCTCTGAAGAAAGCAGAAGCAATTCTTCCTTCTTCATTTCCCTTTTATAGCATTATGATCACAATTCTTCCTAGGTTGGGTCTTCCACACCCAGAGCTATGCTGAGCCAGTTTAGTTGGGTGTTATTTACTCAAGTTGGTACAATCAATCAACTATCACAGTCAGCATCCAAAACACCTGAAAGAGCCACAAAGCCTAACTTCTCTGAGATACCTGACCCTTATATCCAAGTGTATAGACTTAGCTTTTAGCCTTAGTAGGAAGACTCATAGGTTCCTAAGGAATAAAAGCAGCAGTTTATGGTGCCATTCAAACCTTTTCTAGCATAGCCTGGTACTTGAAGTAATGCTGAAGCTGCTAGATTCTCATTGGAACTAGAGATGTGATTTCCAAAAACAAAATCAAAGCAAGTATACTTTTTTCTCAAGATCAAGAGAAAAAATTCAGAGAACTTAATATTTGCTATTGCTTTAAAAAGCATCATTGGAAAACACAGAGCCTTTCTGGGCTTCCTATCTTTAGGATTAAGTATTTTTACTATTTGATTTACATATGGGGGCTAGAGAAATCATTTTCTTTTGAGTGCTGAAGATCTATAATAAATGATTCTGTCTGCCCATCTGAAAATCCAGAGTCCCCATATCACATAGAAAGAAGTCTAATTTGTCCCATGAAAAGAACTGAGTGGATTTGTTGGGTTCAGCCTGTCATAAAAAACATAAGAAGTCCTATCAAAGGGATCACATGCAAATTCCCACCTGTCACAAGCACTATTTTCCTAGTCTACCACTATTTTCTTTCCTGACTGCACCATTTTGTTCCATTTTAAGACTAAATATTTAATATGAAGAATCCTCTAGCCAAGGTATAAGGAGGAGAAAAAGAAACCTCTATGGGAATTTATGAGAACAGGCTGTCCTTAACTGTTCTAGTAAAACAGTGCTATCAAATTTCAACTGAATAATTTCAAAAGAGATGGTAGAAATAGCAAAGTAATTCTGCTGGTTGAGTTTATCTGAGTCTCTCATGCTGAGTTCCCTCTCAACAATGGCAAGGGGGCCCTCACATCCCACCTAATTCCTTAGCCCTTAAGCTGCATTGCAGGGCTCTCTCCCCACACTGCTCCAGCATCTCCGTGGAAAATACCCAAGATACATTCAGAAATTTGGACACAACAAAAATGTATGTCTCCTTAAGTTCAAACACATGGGAAAGAAATTGAGTATTAGTCTTCTTTCCCATCACTGAGATACAAAAGCAAATCCCACAACAAAAAAGAGGAAAGGTTTAATTTAGTTCATGGTTTCAGAGGACTCAGTCCATGAAAAACTGGCTCCAAGGCAGAAACCTCATGGCTAAAAAAAAAGTTGCTTAGTTCATGGTAAGTATGACTTCCTGGGGTCTCCACTGCACTTTCGGTTTCATTTCCATAGCTTCACACACTTCCCTCTTAGAGGCTCCTCCAAAGCTTTCCTTTAAATACAGCTGGAACCTTTCCTGACCCACAACGCTTGCATCCTACATTCCAATGAAACCAGCATCAAATGAACAATACCAAGATCTTCTGACAGCTTGTACAATACCCAGGCCCCCTTAAGATTATGGTTACAGCAACCTCTCAGTGCCTGTAGGGTTGAGCACAGTGAAATGAATCCTGGGGAACAAATTTCCCAAGAAATCTTTCTTGAACAGGGGACCCAGGGAATTCTCAAATGAATGGTTGATACCTGTGAACTCTTGAGCTGCTGATGGGTAGTGTCTTGTTAATTTCTGAAATTCTCTCAAGGCATCTTTTACTTGTTCCTATACAAAGTGTTTGGTTTCTTTTTGATGGTGCTATCCTTTTTAGCAACCACGCATCTGTTGGTCCCAAATTTATACATAGCTTCTAATGGGCCAAAATTTAAGATTTTCAATTTTTCTGCTTCATCTTTTGCCCCAATTATCACTGTAAATCTGACCAAAAGCATTGAGTAGTACACATACTATAGCCTGAACTTTGGGCCATCTCGAATTTCTTCTACCAGATTAATTAGTCCACCACCCTTAATTTCAAGCTCCTACAAAGTTTCAGGACATAGGAAAAGTGCAGACAAATTTTTTACCACAGTGTAGCACACATGGCCTATGGTCTAAAGGCCAATTGAGTCCTCATTCTCAGCTGAAACTTCATAAACCTGACTCTTACTGTCTCCATTCCTTTTAGCATTCTGGTCTTCTGAGCTCCAACAAGAATCACACATCAAGCTCTGCCTACTGCATTCTAGGACTTCTCTATCCCACATCTCCAGAGCTTTACAAACTCCTCCAGAAAATATTCCCAAAGGCTTCTAAGCCATATGATCAGGTGCAGTTACAGAAATATCCCCAGTCCTGGTACCAATTCTCTATTTTAGTCAGCTTTTCCATCACTGGGATGTGATAATTGACACTCAGAACTTAAGAAAAAAATTTAATTTATCTCACAATTTCAGAGGATTCAGTCCATGTTGGCTAGCTCTAAGGCAGAAACCTCATGGTGGAAGTAGCAGAGCTGCTTAGTTCAGGGTGGTTATGAGGCAAAGCAGGGTAACAATGCCAGATAAGAAGGGGGAAAGAAATATATATATATATTTAAAAGTCATTCTTGCATGACCTACTGAACACATCCTTAGACTATGCCTTACTAATTTGCTAGGCATTTCTGAATCTGATGGAGTTGACGTATCAGAATTAACCGTTAAAACTGGAGATTGGCAGCTACTTTCCATGATTCACTACCTGTTTGGGTACATCTAGATTCTGATGGGAGTCCAGCATTTTCTTTTCAATGGGAAGAGTAGGAGACTGAAGCAAGAAGAGTAGTAGGTATCTGCCCATATCTACTTGTCAAAGAACAGTTCCTACTATTATTTGGAAATAAAAAGTGCCCTTGAAGCACACTCACCTAATAATCATTTGAAGATGTTAATACTGATGCTATGAACATTCATTGGGTGAAAACTATTTACAGTCATTCCACTAAGTTCTTTATAATTATTGTTTCATTAAGCTTCACATCAGCCTTGTCATGCAGAATTACTAGAACCCCATCTTACATATAAATAAATTAAGACTGAAAAATTACATTATCAATAGTAACCTAGATAATATGTTATATCATATCAATACTCTCAACCCTACATTATACTACTTCTTTCAAAAAGTATTTCCTAAGCATGTAGGTGATATGCCACTAAAATATAAAGAAAAGTTCATAATTGGAAAACTAAAGCTAGAGGTGAAGAGCTATGGCAAAGAGACTATTGAAGCTATCTACACTGATAAAGAGGGACAGATAATATAGGCATATCTTTACTATATTAAAAGGTCAAGTATCTGTTATCCAGGCATGATAGCACACACCTGCAATCCCAGCACTCTGAGAATATGAGGCAAGAGGATTACAAGATTCACCCTAGTCTGGGAAACTTAGCAAATTAGTGAGCACTTGTCTCAAAAGGGTGAAAGATAAGAATCAAGAGAGATTACGTATAGGGGCAAATTTCCAATGATGAATGTCATTATATTGCATACCTAAAATGTACCAATGATTAGAGTGAATAATTGATAATGCAAAATAGGAAGAAAAGGTCCAAAGGAGTAGGGGTAGTGGGAGGGTCAGGGGAAAGGAAAGAAGGGAAAGGAAAAATGCTGAGAAATGGAAAAAATGGAAATAAAGTCTTTGTAAATAGGGAAGGGTGGAGGGGGTGAAGGGAGGGCTAGGAATGGGGAAAAAATAAGAACCAAGATGCATTATGTAAAGGTACAATTCCCAATGAGAAACGTAATTGTGTTGTATACCTACAATATACCAATAAAAGAATTTAACAAATAAAAATTAAATGAAAAAGTACTAACAATGTAGCTTCATGTGAAAGACTTGAGTTCAATCCCCAGTACTGCAAACAAATAATAAACAAGAAAATAAATAAAACTCTAAATATGCTTGCTCTCTATGGCATGCCTAGTGATAAATTAACTGTTTTTTAATAATACAGTGTTTTTTTCTGGTGCCTTCAGGGAAAGAAGTAAGGGGTAGTTACAATTTCTCAACTATTGATATCCCATGATATTGATACTTCCAGATGGTTCCTGATATCCCCAAATTGTAAGAATTATTACAAAATACAGAGAATTTCTTTTGTTTTTAAAATTTCAAACTATTTTATCATTAAAATTGTATGTTCTATCCTTTATTCTGATGATTTTATTTACAAAGTTAGAAAATTTTTATAATTTGGACAGAATAATTACATAGAAATTAATTAGCAACTAGCCTATACTGGGAACCTGTTAAACTCAAAGACTCTGATGATGTTTTACACTCTTACTCCAATTGTTATACAGAATGAAAGAGTATGGTTTTCAGACATCGGACAAGTTACAAGTCAAATACACACACACACAAGTGTATGTGTTTCATGTGTGCCATAAAAGTTCAGAAAAAGAAAAACTACTTCTGCCAAAATTATTCTGCAAAATTGACTGGTAAGATAAAAGACATAAGAAGAAGTTGGGATCAATGGAAAGATAATGACCAACATAGGAGGAGGGACTTGCATGAACCAGGCAGGGGGCAAGAGTAACTCTAAAGACAGAACTTAGGGCTGAGCCTCATCTTTCTCTGGTGAAGGACCTGAGTATTCATGAACAATACTCAGTACTCATTTGTTTCCAACTAGCATTGGACATAATGCTAAGTACTAGACACAAGGACATGAAAGACATAGTCTTATCCTTTAAGGAGCTCAGAGCCCAGTAAAAAAACAAAAGGAATCAAAACTGAGCATTAGAAGTCACCCTAACCAAGTGTAATCCTTCACCTTTTCTACTTACTAGCCTATTTCTTAACTCTCTGAATCTGTTTATACTACTGCAAAATCACTAATAATTGACGGGTGAATTATGTTAGACAATACACAGAATGCTTCCAGTAAAAGAAAAGTTACGGGGTTTTTGATAATGCTACTGTTTTAGAATGCCTTCACACAGATGTGATTCTCATCCTTGCTAGTCCTTAGGAATACCTAATTGCTTTAAAATTTAAAAAATACCAATGTCTAAATCACATCAGTCAAGCATATGGAGGTACATCCTGGTCATCAGGACTTTCTAAAAGTTTCCCACATGAATGCTTTCTGGCTTGAGTATATGGAAGGAATAGCAGCTCAATCTCTGTGTTTATAGAGAGGGAGACAGGAAAGGTGAGCCTTCTGGAATTGAGAAGTCCCATACCTGGTATGAGAATCCAGCAGAAGAAATGGGAAGAGAACAAGATATATACCAATATAACCAGATACATACCAATATATACCAATGTCAGGACACGGTTATATTTTTCCCTTTGCTCTGTGTATCTCATACTGTTTGAGTTCTTTCCTTATAATCGCTCGTCTTTAAAAATCCCCTTCGATCTGGATCATGTTACAATCCAGAAAACACAGAACTGAATGACCATAGTGTCACAAAGACAGAAAAATCAATAGCAGCAGCCCTTTGATTGGTGTCATGACCACGCTCTGATCCTCACCCAAGTTCCTGGCATATCAGAAAAGGCCTCCAGAAGTTTGAGTGGCAGGGTGCCCTTTATAGTTTGGAATTGTCATTAAAAAAGAAAAGGGCATCACTGTGCCTACAGCTGGGTCTAACACACAGCCATAAATCTGTAGTCAGCTAATATATTTTCAGAGAAGCAAACAGAGTGAAAGACACTTGAAGACCCTGCAAGTGTGGTTGGCGATTTAAATAAAGCTCTAGCCTGCATCTAGCTTGCTAGAAATTTGATCAAATGCTTTCCATCCTTTCTACTGTACATGAAATGGAAGATATGATCTTTAGACCAAATAGCCAAAAACAAAGCTCATTAATCCCACCATCCACAGTTCACATTTCCCAGTGATGTTATTATTTTTGATGCTATTATTCTTTTTTGGCAAAAATCACACTTGAATCAGTCTAACCCAAAGGCAGTTGAGGAAGCCAGTGTGCACATTCCAATAACACACTTCTTGCCCTCAAAATAAAACCAGCTCAGAGGGCCTGAAACATTGATATGCAAGTCACTCTCAGGGTATGAGTCAGTTTTCTTCTCCAGGCAATTAGCAATTACCAGCATTTATTCAGTGAATGGGAGTCAAGCAAACAGACAGACACTGACAGTCTGTCATTATCACACAAAAGAACCACAGCTTTTATCCTCCCCAGAGGAAGTAAGGCTTGAAGAACTCCTAAAAGTTCAGGCTTACACACACACTTCCCAAACCTATGATTTATTTCATCATCAACTTTAAAAATAATATAAAGCTCAGCCACTTACATTTGAGGAGCTGCTTGCAGATGTGTTACCCAAGCAAGGCTCCTCTGCAGTCCCTGAGAATCTGAAGAAAACTAGGACTCTGATGTAGTAGGTTAGTCCACAGAGAGCTCCACACCCAGGGCCACCACCCTTTTGACTCCATCCCAAGGGTGTGCACCCTTCCTGCAAACTTAACCCTAGCTACCCAGATGCTATCCCTCTATGGTCAAATCAATGGAATGAGTACTGGTAACATTCCAGTTTTAAGCCTATACCAGATGCTTGTACTGGATGCTGGAACCAATAATGAACAGATGGCCCATGCAAGATCCCAGCTCTTCAGCTGTGCACTTAGTTTGGTCAGAGCCTGTGTAACATAGCCCCAGCCAATCTGGTAGTCCAGTGGTTAGGATTCAGCAATCTCAAATTTGAGTCAGATCCACCTCCAGCTCTACTGGATAAAAGAGACTCATGTGAAACAGAGAATATGTATAAAAAGCACATTGTTGCACACAATCCATGAGCAACCTGTACTAATGTCACCAGCTTCTCCTAATCTTCACTAGATATAAGTATAAATATGATAACCATTGCCTTAACCCTAAATCTAAATGCTATATGCCCCAGGTCTCTTGTGTCCGATAATTCAGATCTTCCCATTAAGTCCTTCATGAATTATTACCTCTTGAGGCCTTGATGAGGTGGAAATTGTAGAATTCCAGGCAGCTCTGTTGTCTGATATTCACCTAGAGCCTACATGAATTTCCTCATCTACAAGCTCCAGTTGTTGCCTTGCCGCATGCTTCTCATGGACAAGTTTTACACAAGGAGCTCTCATACAGACCACTGGTTCCTGAAGCGCCATAGATTTCTACTTGCTAGATGCTCAGGTACTTGACAAGTAAAAAAAAATTAAATAGCCCAACTCTCCTTGTAGTCTAGTAATTTGTCCTCTCCAACCCTTAGTCCTCTCTAGAAATTTTCAGCCTAAAGTCTCCATGCTCTTACTCCCTTCAGTCTCTGGTTCAGCCACATTGAAGCTTCTCTCAATTCCACTGAATAGCTCTAATCTTATCTCAGCCTCAAGCATACACCACCACATCCTTCTCACAAATCTTCTAGGTTCTATGCCAATCAAGTATTGGTTTGGACACCTTGAAATTCTCTGCCCGGAGGAGAGGACCTCCAGCCAGACTAATAAGATCTCTTCTCTATTTAAAAAAAAATGATCACGTATTTTGCTATTTCTGTCAAAAGCATGGTCACTTGACAGGCATGGTAGCACATCCCTGGGATCCCAGCTACTTGAGAAGCAGAGACAGGAGGATTGCAAGTTCAAGGGCAACTTGGGCAACTTAGTGAAAGCTCTTATCTCAGGGTAAAAAAAAAAAAATTAAAAAGGGTGGGAATGTAGCTCAGCACTCTGAGTTCAATTACCAGTACTAAAAAAAAGAATGAGTGAAAGAAAGAGAAAGAAGGAAGGAAGGAAAGAAGGAAAGAAGGAAGGAAAGAGAGAAAAGAAAAAAAGAAAGAAAGGAAGGAAGAAAGAAAGAATCATACATACATCCACATAGTTGCATAGGTATAATACATGTACGATAAAAGGTAGTTAGTATTACTTTGAGCATTTTTCTACAGGAAGCCAATGAGCTTGTTTCTATTACATACCTTGAATTTTCTCAGTTCATTTCTCTATCCTGCTATGGCTTGAATGTGTACCCCAAAAATCCATGTGTTGGAAACAGTTCCCAAGTCATATGTTAATGATATTTGGAAGTGAGACTTTTGGGGATTAAATAATATTAGGTGAGATGATGAGGGCTGAGTGTCATGTATTTTTCTGAGCGCACTCTTCTGTCCCAATTAGATCCCAAAGTTGCATCCCTAGTCCTTCTCTCACTATTGCTTTATCTGTATCAATATCTCCAAATCTAGCTCAAACCTCACCTCCTCCCTGAAACTCTCCTTGACTACTCCAATAATCTTCTCTTCCTTACCTGCATTTATTAAAATTATTGTCAGTGATACAATTTGACAGTGAATTTATCCTTCTCCAGGATAGAAGATAGTGTAAATAAAGATTAACAAGACCCATAGTGTGAAGTTTGAAAGTATAAACTTCCTTCTCTGAGAAGTTGGAAGATAGTTGGTTTCAAAACTTTTCCCTTCCAAAATTCATGAAACTGGAAATTTCATTGCCATTGTAAGTGTTGGAAGAAGGTACCTCAAAGAGGTGATGTACTATAAGGGATTTTGATGCGTTGTAAAAAGATGAGTTCAGTGTCCTTTGGTCTCCTGGCCTTTTTGCTCTCTGCTATGGGACAAAGCAGCAAGAAGGACTTCACCAGATTCCTGCACCTTGACCTTGGACTTCCTGGCCTCCAGAACTGAGACAACAAGTTTCAGTTCATTATAAATTATCAGGTCTGTGATAGTCAGTTATTGTAACACAAATGAACTAAGAAAAAAGACTTTTTTTTAAAAAAAAAAAAAAAAGGACAGTTGGAGGGCGTAATGACTTCCTAGTGAGCTCCTGTCAGCTATTGCTCTTCCCTAGGAGCAGCAGAACATTAACAGCTTCTGGGTGTCTAGGAAAGTTAAGCTTTTGCTACAAGAATAAACACATCATATCAGACATTCGTGCAATTTACCTATTTCCACAATTATGCTGTGCAGTAAACACCAGAGTCTCAGTGCACTACAATAATAGCATGTACTCACAAGTGTGCGTGAGCAGAGGTCTGTCCATCTAGTTCCTCTGGGTTGGACACCTCTGCTTCTCTCTGCAGGCCTACAGGGCAACTGCACCAGCTCTGCTCCCTAGCCTGTCCTCACTTGGAGCTGCAGAGTGTCCACTTATAGGAAGGAAGAGCATAAGACCTATTACACCAAAGACTTGAACTAGCATGGTATCACTGTCATAGCCCAAAACAAGTCAAGTGGCCAAGCCCAAGGTCAAGATGCTGACCTTACATTTGACACACAGTAAGGCTCCTGCAATGAGACAGATACAAGTATCAATCATCTTTACCATTGTTGGTACCAAATACGTGGCACTCACAACTTGAAAGAGGAGAGGTTTATTTGGCTCACAATTTCAGAGGTTTCAGTCTATGGTTGGCCAACTCCAAGGCAGGAGACTCATGGTGAAAGGGCATGGTAGAACACTTTATAGTGGCCAGGAAGGAGAAGACAGAAGAAAGACACCAGAGAAGGGGTAAAGGACCAGATATAGACCTCAAGTCACACATCCATGACCACACCCAGGAGTGTGCTTACTAATCCAGTAGGAAGCTTTAAAGCCAATCAAGTTGACAATTAAGCTTTACCATCACACTTCAGGAGAGGAAACAATTGGACATATAAATCAATCTTCCACATGTCCAGAGAATACATGTTCTAAAAGTAATGAACAGTGTAATGCAGGGATAAGTAAAAGTCAGGGATAATGTCAAGCCACAGTATAGCTTTATAGGAAACATTTCCATAGGTAATAAACTAAAGAGGTAACACTAAATAGATCTTATAGTAACTTTCAACTCTTACATATAGTATTTAATCTCATATCCATCTTATTCTCACTTGGATAGCCCATGGGCCGTTCAAAAAAGCACTCAGAGTGAGAATCATTTTTAAATATTTTGAGTACTTTCTACCTACTATTTTGTGTGTGTGTGTGTGTGTGTGAATGTATATGTTATTTACTTTTCTAAACAATCAAATAGCTCTTTTGATGAAGAAACATCTTGGACACAGATAAGCTATGTGATTTTTTCAAGATCACCCAGCATCAAAGTAATAGAGCTAGGATTTGAAATTAAGCAGACCCCCTCTACAGATGATGATCTTAATAATCACACATACTGCCTCTGTCATAAACAGTAAATTTCCCTAATCCAAATTCTTATGTAATTTTTTCATTTTCTCTCTTTTTACTGTCTCAGAGAATGGCAGCTCCACTCAACCTGTTACATGGGACAGAATGCAGGCAGTAATCTTAACTAATCTCTGTGTGTGTGTGTGTGTGTGTGTGTGTGTGTGTGTGTGTGTGTGTGTATCTTAACAGTCCCCAGGCCCTATGGCTTCCATGCCTTTGAAATCTATTAACTGCCTCCTCTTCTGTCTCCCCATTGCCTCTAGCACCTGTTATGTCACCACAGCCTCTCCATTAGACCATTACAAAGGGCTTTTGGCTGTCTCTGCTTCAAGCCTTGTGCCCATCCAATGTTTTCTTTCATTCAGCAACCAAGTATTTTAAAGCCCTAATGGTGACCATACCAATTCTCACTTTCAGACCTTTCACTGGCTCCCCCTGGAAGTTTGGATGAATCCAAACTTTTTCACATGACCTGTTACCATTCTCATAATCTAGTCCCTGATTAATGTCACAACCTTATTCCTTGTTATCCTATCCAAACACAAACAAATTCCAGCCACAAAAGTATTTATCATTCTTCCTATATGCCATGTTATTTCTGCTTCCATGCTTTGTAAGTCCTATTCACTTCACTAGTGGCACCCTGCCCTCCCCTGTCATCCCCAGGCAATTTCTATTGATTTTTTTCTGTTTAAATATGGATATCGCAGCCTCTAGAAAGCACTTCAAGTTATTGTGTCTTGCTTTATGCTTCCCTTCAATATTTTCAAAGCTCCCATGCTTTCCCCCATCATGACAATTACCACGATAAAGCAAAAGTACCCTTCCTAGTTATGTGCCCCACACAGATTCAAAGCTCCTTGAGAGCAGTAGGAGTATGCAGAATAGTTATTTATAAAAGTCTCAGAAAATTCTATGGAGGTAGAGTAGAAGTATTTTCCCCACAAAATATGACCAAAGTTGAAAACAAACAAGCAAGAAAGAAAATCAATAAAATAAAAGGGTAGTGATCTGGAAAGAAATTGACAAACTTCCAACAAGAGTGATAAAGAAAATTAAGACACACATTATCAATATCAGGAATAAAGCAGAGGCTATCAGTGCAGACCCTGCAGGTGTCAAAAGGGTAATAAAGGAATAACATAGACAACTCAACAAAAGTAAATCTTGCAATGTACATGAAATGGCCAATTTCTCAAAAATCACAAACTACAACAAGTCCACAAAATAGCACAAATAAATATCCTATTAGGGAAATAAATTTTTATTTTAAAATTCTCAAAAATATATATTTTCATGCCCAGAAAAATCTTACAGGAGAATCCTACCGCATATTGAAAGAGTTAGCATCAATCTACAGTCTTTCCCAGGAAATAGAAAGAGAAGAGAATGTTCCAATTTACTTTATGAAGCTTCTAGTGCACTGATACCAAAAGCCACATAAATATAGTACCAAAAAAATCCACAGACCACTATCCCACATTGAGAAGTAAAAATTCTTTTTAAAATACTAACAAATAAAGTTCAGTAATATATAAAAAATTACACATCATGACCAAGATGTTTGTTCCAAGAATGCAAGACTGGTTTGATATTCAAAAATAAATCGTAAAATCCACCATATCAACAGCTAAAGAAGAAAAATCATAATTATATCAATTGATGAAGAAAATTCATTTGACAGAATTCAAAACTAATTTATGATAAAAATATTATAAAACAAAAATAAGTAGGAAAAATAAAATTCCTCAGCTTGATAAGAAATAGCTACCAAAAACTACAACTGCCATTATACTCAATGGTGAAAAATTGAGTGCTTTCTAGAATTAGGAACAATGCGAAGTAGTCAACTCTCTTACCAATCTTAACATAATACTGGAGGTTCTAGTTCAGAGAAGAAGAAAAAACTTATTTGCAGATGACATTACTGTGTAGAAAATTCTAGGCATCTTCTGCTTAAAAAGCCATCTAGAGTTGAGAGTTCAGCAAAATCTCAAGATTTAAGATTAACATACACAAAATATAATCGTATTTCTATATACCTGCAATGGTCATGAGGGCACCAAAATTTAAAATGTAATACCATTCACCATTGCACAAAAGCTGAAATACTTAGATGCTAATCTAACAAAAAGGTTCAGGATTCATATACTAAAAATTTAAAAACACTGATGCCAGAAACCAAAGAGATCAAAATAAACAGAAAGACATATCTTGAACATGAGCTAAAAGACCCAGTGTAATAAAGACGTCACTTGTTCCCAAATTGATGCACAAGGTTTTGTGGTTTGTGATGTCTTGAGGGTTGCTTTGTTTTGTCTTTTGCAATTCCTATGAAAATCCCAGAAAGGGTTTTTTTAATAGATATTATGAGATTTTCTAAAATTTATATGAAAGGGCATAGAACTAAAATAGCTAAGACATTTTTAAAAAGAAGAATAAAGTGGAGAGAAGCAATCTACCCTAGTTCAATATTTATTTATATAGCTCCTGCTATCAAAGAGTGTATGGTGCTGAAAAAGGAATAGAGCCATAGATCTAACAAACAATATTCTGTTCCCAGAAAACTCAGAAACACATGTATATGCCAAACTTATTTTGGACAATGGTTCAAATGCAACTCAATGGAGGAAAGATAGTATTTTCAACAAATTGTGCTGGAGTAATTGGAACTCTAGGATTGGGATGCAGGGACTTGAGGTATAAAGTTTATAAGCATCACACCTTATACAAAAAATATCACATTTTTCTTAATAAAAACTCCTATTAAGAATGCATTAATAAGATAAGCATCCCTACAAGGCAGTGCCTTTTTAGACATTTACTTAACTTGAATATCTAGGTAAAGAAAGAAATTAAGTGAAGACAAAATATCATACAGCCTACTCTGATCAATAATCTTGATGGAGGGTAGACACTTCAATTCCAACCAAAGGCTTTGAGATGTGTAATAATGAAGCATGTTATGCATAATGCATAAAAACAGTGTTTATGATGTGTTGCATAATTGCTAATGAATGATTCTGATATTAACTCAAATTAGATGATACATTAACATGGTGAGTTTTGAAAAAAGAGCATTTGCATTCTGCTTTCTTCTCAGGACTGACAAACTATTGAGCAAAGAGAAATATAATGTCATCATCAATATGTTATGCTTTCTGGGGGACCCTTATACAATATCTAGAAAAAAGGGCTCCCTATGTGAAAGAAGCATACAGAGAGATGGATAACTGCCTTAAGTCAGTTTACATCAAAGAGAGCCATATACGGGGACTTTTCTGGAGTGATATTTTGAGAGCTCACGGAAGGGGTGCTGGGAAGCAGGATGGGGCAGGGGAAGAAACTAAGAACCTAATTGGTCTGGATAGAAGCCAGCTTTAATTTAATCTCAAGGCAGACCTGGAGTACACATCATACCACAGACCAGGTCCTATCTAAAGGGAAATAATAGTTGCACCTGTATTAGTTACGGATTAGTTACCCTCCCAGGAAGGCATCTAATATTCAGCCACAGGCCAAGCTCTGGACAAGGGGACAGCTAGCAGCCACCATTCCCTAGGGTTTTGTCCCGTTACCTGGATAAAGGGATCTAAACAGGATACCATCAATATCCCATGGAGTTACCTCATGTGCTGTTCAGATCCTCTTGCTTTTTTATATTAAGTCTACTATACAGGCACAGTCATAATCTCTGTGTAAACTTCCAAAGAGAAGTTAGGATGATGAACTCTATGCTCTTGCTGCACAACTGTTCTTAAATTCTTAAAGAACATATCATCTACCTCCTCTACCATTCTTGACAACCCTTAGCTCAAAGTTCTGCTGTCTCACATCTCAGAACCTTATCAGTGAGCCTGGTTACCTAGTTGCTATATTTTCACTTTTACCGGGAAAGTTACAACTGGGCCTAGAAATACCAAGGGGAAGGCCAGTGAATCAACCGAACATCAAACATATTCTTTCCTCTTCTATCAAGTAATAGCAATCTAACCTCCTTATGTTCAATGATACCTGCCAACACAATAAATCCTTTCAGTGCCCACTGGTTTCCTAACTTGAAGAAACCAAAGGTGACTGAGTTGCAGCCATGATTTTAAGTTTATTAAGAGTCTGTCTAGGTCCTTTGGCAGAAGCAAGATCCCTAGATTCACAAAGCCTAAAGCTGTAGGAATGGAAACACAAATCCCCCAAGTGGATCACTTGGAGAGATTGTTAGCTGGGCCAGTCCTAGTTTTATCCCTGAGTTCCCTGATCAATGTAATTCAGCCTGTGGGCAACGGGATGTCATATAATGGCCACTCATTTTTTTTAAGTGTACTAAATTCTAAAGGATGGTATTCCACCCAGAAATCTTTCCTTAGCAGGTGACTCAATTACACTTCAGAAGACCCTTCCCATGCTCTTTCTGGCCAGTGATTTCAGAATGGTACAGAATGTGACAAAACCACTGGATCCCATGGACATATATGCCCACACCTGAACTTTGTTGGCCATACAGCGGGCTGCTTGTCTAAGTTGATATATGGGATTCTACACATAGATCTAACATTCTGGGACCCCATGAGTAATAATATTGACTACAGCACTATATAAAGGAAAGTCTAATCCATATCGAATTACATATCAATTATAGTCAAAGTGAAACATTGTCTTTTCCTAGATGGAAAGAGATCAAACTGTATGAACTTGCCAACAAGTAGCAGGTTGGTCTTCCTCAAACAAACATGATTGAGCCTCTACACTGGTTTTTATTGTACATAAAATTAATTGCAGCAGCTGTAGCTTTCAGCTTTTGTGATTACATATATGTTTTGGGGCCATGCTTAGCCTCCATCTCTGCTGCTGTCGTTTTTCTATTCATATGCTCACTGCACAACCTATCAGTGGTCACTGATAGAGGGTGGTGGATATTATATAACTGACTCATTCTCTCCATTTGATTGCTCAGTGCTTCTTCTGAAATGGATGCTCTCTGGTGGACGAGAACCTCCAACCCTCACATATTATACCCTCTCATTGGTGCATCCACAAGTTCTCCCCCAGACCTCCTTGTCCCTCATATTCCTGGGGCCACTTCTCTATACATACACAAAGAGAGTGACCAAGTGCAGTATTTAAAGCTGTGCCCCCTGGAAGGTTTTTTAGTCACCACTTGTACTAGAACCAACCATAAGTGAGGTTATAAGGCATAAGTAGACCAGTTGGGTCTTGGAATCACAAATCAAGCCAATTCACTAATAAATTAAGTTCAGTTGTTTTTCTTCCTCTATCTGATGATAAATGTTCCCCATGAGGTCAAATGTGAGAGCTACTCTAAAGATGACTGTGCAATACAGACAGAGCGGTAAGTGACATAGGTTTCAGGGTCACCTGTTCATACCAAGCAGAGGGCACAAGAAAGTTTGGAATGTACCATTTTCACTTTAAAATGTATTTCTTTTGGGCCCCTCCGAACTTATGTCTAAAAGTATCCAGCTCTTGAGGGGTAGTCCTGGATACAAAGTAAATTGAGATTCTCTGGTTAGATGGTCTACTATGGCCTGCTAGGGCTATTTTGTAGTGATATGTCTTTCTTTCTGAAAGATGGCATGGCCTTGCTCTGGAACCCTAGGTGTATGGCTGTGGTTCTCCAGTTGGAAATTTCCACAGGCCCTACATTGCCTCTTTCTGTACTGTATCCATCTCTCCTACATGTGACCTGCTATGTTACATTCCTACTCTTTCTGTACACCTCATTCTTGCTGTGAGTCTCACTCAAAACTAGAAGCTGTACATGTCATTCAGTAAATTAAATCAGAACAGTGCTCCCAAGAATAGAATATGGTGCTTTCAGAATGTGAAGAGGCCCCACCCAAAGCAGTGCTTCTTTCCTATGGGGAAGGGCAAGATACAACAACTTGTCCTGTACTTTAGATGAGAGGTCTCAACTTGCCTCAGTCCACTGGACCCCTAAATACTGGATATGTTTTAGGCTCTTGAATCTTTGTAGGATTTCTCTCTCATCCTCTGGAATTCATGTACCTAACCTACCCTCCAGAATACATGACACTTCTTGTTCATCAAGTTCATCAAGAGTGGACTAATGATAAATGTAAACACATTGTATACCTAAAATGTACCAATAAAAGAACTTAAGAATAAAAAAAAGAGTGGACTAATGAATTGTTCTTTGGAAAGTCCAAATGGTCTATGTTCCTTTTGAGTATATCATGACACATAGAAGGAAGATTAATGTTGCCCTAGGGCAAGACTAGAAATGTGCATTGTCACCTATACTATATGATGTGAAATATTCCTGGCCCTACTTCATGAAGGATATTGAAAAAAAATGAACTAATTTAGCCAAAGCTTAAGTGCTTGAAGCTGTTATCTGCTCTACTAAAACTACCACATCCAACACAGCAGCTACAAATCTACTGCAATTTGCCATGATCCATCTTAGTTTTTCAGGAGCCAAACTGGTAAATTGAATGAGTAGAAGTGGGGACCACAACTTTTGTATTCTTAAAAGCTGTAAGGATGACTTTAATCTCTGTAATACCCCTCATATGCAATATTGGTTTTAATTTAGTATCTTTCCTGAAGTAGTCAGATTCAGGGAGATTTATTTGGCCTTTTCCACTACAATAGATGTCACTGGTCAAAGAATCTACACAAGAACTCTTTCAACTATGAGGTCTCTGGCCATTTCAATTATACATTTAGAAACCAGTGCAGAGATGAGCCATTGGTCCTTTGACCTCTAACCTCTCCTATACTAACACAGAGCCTGTTATATTTTCAACTGTTCCCAGGAATCACAGACTATTTGTACCCTGTATCCAATTTCCCTTAAAAGATTTGTGCATTCCACATCTCTGTTTTGTGATTATCCATTTGAACAGTTATAGTTTCCATTGAGGGAATTAATTGCCTGTACCTCTTTTCATGGTGTTGTTGAAGTCTTCCTCATGGAAAATTATCTCTTCTTGAGGCTTAGACCTAAAAGCTGAGCAATGGATTATGACTTTCTGTAGAGACAGCTGACAGCCTTCTGCATATCCATTTTCATCCCTTTTTAATATATAATTTATGTATATATGTGTGTGTCTGCATGTGCACACATGTGTGTTTGTGTGTGAATGAATATGAAAAATATATACTCTTATTGGCCTCATAGTTATCTCATCTCCGGGAATAGTATGTTCTATTGCCAGTCTCACAAGAGATTATATTGAACCTATATCTGGTATGACATTCTCTCTTCACTCCTCTTGGTGCAATCCCTTCAAGAAGTATTCCCAGGCTTCCTAAGTGCTTCCTGCCTTTAGCTGACTCAGCTACTCCCCACTTCATTATACTGAGATTGGCCTTGATGACAGTTTTGGTGACCAGTAGGGAAAGTGGGGAGGCAGCCTGTTAAGGACAAACATTGTCTTATAAGGCACCTTTCCCATGTGAAGCCTCTTCAGGCATGGAGGCTTGTAGGCCTGTATCCACCAACAAGCAGGAGGGCACTTCTTCAAGCTCAGAAGTCTCAGATGAACTTGGGGATTCAAGTTGCCCCAGTGCATATTTACCTATGCATCCCCACCCCAAGTTGTAGAGTCTTGTTCCTTCCCTGTCAGGGTCCTGAATTTTGCATTGAAATTTTGCCAAGGCTGCAATTATCATTTTCTTTGAAGTTCTACCACATTTCCCAATCAGACCTGCACCTGGTTTTCAACTCTTTCTGCCCTCTGACTACAGAAAAAGTGTTTACTTAAATGCTGCAAAAAAAAAAAAAGCCCCACTCTTTTCTTTAAATTGTGAATAGATTTGAGCCTATTATCCTCCTCTGTGCTTCAACAGCACTCAGCTGCTGCTGTCTTCCACACTTCTCACACACTGGAGACACTGCACCAGCTGTCTTTACCCATAGGTACAGTGAACACCTGATATTTATTGAACTATTGTGCCCGTTGCATTTGATTACATGTGATTTTAAAATCTAGAAATGTCTTCCTTTTCCCTCTTAAAGGTAAAATTATCTTTCATATGGTGAACGTATCTCAATGAAATCAAATTCAAGTTGCATGGTATGACAAAGGACTATCAAGCTTGTTGTTAAAACTTTGAAATCCTAGAATTTCTGGGTTATATCAGTGGCTCATGGGGAATATGCCAGATATTTGCAATGGAGATTTGTGATAAGCAGTGTAAAGTCCACATTCTAATCACTGGAATCTGTGACTATGTTACAAAGGGGAATAAAGAATAAGGAATAACTAGGATTCAGATCAATGGACCTTATAATAAAGAGAGTATCCTGAATTTTCCAGGTGGGGCCACTGTAATCATAGGCTGCCTTAGAGTTTTATTCTGTTTCCATAGGGGAGTCTAGAAATATTTGGTGGTGATAGGATGGAGTAAAAGGAGGCTGGAGTTCAGCACCAAGTGTGAGAACTGGGAAAAAAGGAGAAAAAAATCTTCTTTGTTTGTGTAAACAGCAATCGAGGAGGTGTGAATTAAATCTGAATGCAGGCTAACTTTGTCTGATCAGTGGATCCAGAAGAAAAGCACTTTGTTTGGCTATTTTGACATTTTCTTTGTTAATTTTTCACATGAATATCTTATATGGCTTATGGGACTTGTGTGCCACCAGTTGGAACTTAAAAGCTGCAAATTTGTAAATTCTTTAAACAAAATGTGTATGCCTAGCAATGATAAGAAGTAAAATGATGGGCAAGTCAAATTTTAAAACCACTGGCAATTTTTAAAAATTGTAAATACCATCATACCAATAAATCTTCAAACTGAGAGTCATTGGAGAAGACCACAACAGTTATTGTTGAAATGAATTCCCCAATATAATCAGATCATTTGTAAAAGTAAAATCGTCTGGAATCTGTTATCTTTGTCTCTGCCACCAGAGGGCACTACAACCTTTGTAGACAAGCATAGCCATTAAACACTTTTCTGTGAAAATATTTTTGGTTTTTGGTTTTTGAGGAAGCAAGCATGTAGGGCAGAAAATAAACACCAAAAGTATATTTCACATTTTTCCATGTCACTTTACTAGATATTTTTTTTTGTTTTTATGTTCATCTTACAAGTCAACTTCAAAAACATAAAGCAGGACAAAGGAACCATGCCTCTTTTTTCAGTACAGTAAAAGGGTAGATGACAAAGAATAAAAGCACAATGGAATTTAAGACATCATTTCCACATTAAGACCTTGCCCCAAACACCATGCAGTGTTAAATCACATCCCCATCATGCAACGATATTGAAACATGTGATGTAAAACCCTGCTTTTCATTATAGGGTGTTAAATGTCTCCATGGGCTAAAGGTAAAGGAATATTAATACATAGTGATTAAGTTTTCTCACAGGAAGAGAAATATAAAAACATATTTTTAAAAACGTAAAATCCATTTTTTAACATTTCTGATGTGGTAGTGTGGTCATATGGGGAAGAAGAAAGAGGTATGTAAGAGGCCAAGAAATTGTTTCTTGCTCACAATGCAGAGAAGCACATGGCTGCTTGCATCTCATTCACTAGCACAAGCAGCCCATTTCATGGGGGTTGTAAAAAATCTAGTTAAAGGGGTTTTTATTTGTAATTATACATGACAAAACCATAGGCAGGCAGTCACCTCCTATTGCTAAGTTTAGATTTCTCTTGTGAAAAAAATATACAAAAATATTGGGAGGGAAATAAATGGGAAAATCTCCATTAGACTGAAGAACAGACACATCCTAAAACTTCACTTGGATATGGCAGCTTTCAATATAAAGTGACATTTGGATAGTAAGTACTTAGCTCACTTACTAAATCTTTATCTGTGTGGCTCTATCAAAATACTGTCTTTCTTTCTTACAAAGCGAGATATGTCCACGAATTTCAGTATGGCTTGAATTGGTATAGCACCTCTCCTCAAGAGACTAATAATTTTTTTTCTTTTAATTTGTTTCATCTCTTTGATGTTGTGATCTGTAGTCTCCTTAAGGAAGTTACCATAATTATATGATAAGAAATTGAGGGGAAAATCAGAGGACTAACTCCTAATCTCTAAATTGAGTCTCTGACATCAGACATGATACACCTTGGAAAGAAAACAAAATAAATGCTCTCCATTCCATTAAAGACAACCGCTTTCATCTGAGGTTCCCACAGCACTAACATGGAATCTAACTTACAGGAAGAGATGGTCACAGATAGCCCAGCAGCAGGTGGGAGCTGGACCTTCAGCAACAGAGATGCTCACAACAGAGAAGCCCCTTAGGGTACAGGTGACTGGTTTAGCAAAAAGCCACCAGGGGCCAGCCCCGTTGTCCTGAGCCCCAGGACAACAGACAGCAGGATCCAAATCATACTTCTTCTTCCCTAACTTGCTCTGCTCCAGAAGCAATTTTGCAAAAACAGGCTAAGCAGGGAGGAGCTAAGTCCTGAGGTTCAAGCTCAAGTTCCAGCTCCACCACTTGGGGCTGTGGGTCAGACACTTCACTGTACTGGTAATCTGCAATCATCCCACTTAGATCACAGGGCAGCAGGAGAGGTAGGGATGGGATGGGAGAGGGGGGGAAAGAATGGACCACACCAACCTGCAAACTACAAAATATTGTGCAAATGTAAGGCATGAGTTCACACTGACTCCAAACACAATCTTTTAGGCCTCCTGCAGTCATAGTAATTGTAGGCTTAGCATTCTTTCTAGGACTTTGGTTCTATTCTGAGATTTGAGCCTATTGTAGAAAAGCAGGAATTCTTAGAAGCAACATGCACACTTCAAGCGCAAGATGGATGTGGGATTCAGTGTGTATTTGCAATCTACCAGCAAGTGAGGGTATGATATCAACCTCTAGTCTGAGTCTACAGGCTAAATGGGTTTCCATTTCCTTTCTGGGTGGCCACAGTTCTGGGTTATTCCACAGCCACAGACTCTGTGGTTACACCAGAGGGTACAGGAGTCTTCCATTAGACCCCATAAACTATCTGAAGTCCATTTCAGAGATGACCACTCCTCAGCAATAAACTGGAAGTAATCCAGTTTTCTCAAAATCATTTGGACCATAAAAATGACTTGAGGGCAACGCAGAACTTGGTAGGGTTGCTCCTACACTGAGTGTCATGCAAAGTGTCCCACACCTGCCTCTTAGTGGCCATAGCTGAGGATGGAAACTCACAGTAGCCGCCTCTGCTTCCTATCAGCCTACACCCAAGTGGAAGCAATTATTTACAAAAGAGAAAGCACTAATAAGTGAGCAGCATGGTCTGAAAGGACAGGGCATGACATCATACAATTCATCATAACTTTCACTTGGAGATGCTTACCAAAGCAGAAACTTTTAAGTTAAATTTTTTGCAGTAGTTTAAAAATAACTTTAAGGTCTACTCAAGCAATCTCATGGCTGAGTTTGCCATTAAATTTGAATAAAAGAATTACATTGAAAGTTCAGTTCAACAAGTATTAATGAAAAGCCAAAGTAAAACATTTAAATGTTACGGCAAGCCCTACACAAAGTGGAGCTCCTTAATTAAGGGAAAACTGTGTAGGGTGTATAGGTTAGTGCTGCAAACCAAAAAGGGGTGGAAGTACCCTTTGTGTCACAACTTGATTTCCTCCATTCTGATTCCTCCTTCCCTTAACAATCCACCTACACTGTGAATCCCAAACCTCAACATTCAAATACCTGTTCATCACAGAAAGAATCAATGAAAATCTAAAGCAAAGAAATTAAAGCACTGACCTCTCAAACCAGGGCATCATCTAATCCGAGCGGCTCATTTTCTTTATGCTCTCCCTGGTGTAGAAGTGACTCCATGTGTGCCAGGCCACGCTTCTAGAATTACAACTTGCTTCCTGGTTTTTTGTTTGTTTGTTTGTTTTGGAGTTTTTCTTTCTTTCCTTCTTAATGCTAAGGTGTTTTTTTGTTTGTTTACAGAGTATGATGACTTCTTAGCAAAACTTGGGGAAATATTCAACAACATTTCCAATGGGTTTGCAGATGTAATTCAGGCAGTTATTTCCATTTGAATGGCAAGCCGCACTTTGATGGTATAAAACTGCACATCAATTTGCTAGCAGAAGGTAAAGCCAAAACAGGTTCTTGGGGATTGTGGTTTGAAACATGAGGAGAAATCTGTATTCTGATTGGCAACCAAAGGCTTTCATGTTGCTTCTCTACGAACACTTTTTTAACAACAATCCCCAAATTTCTATTAAATCTTTAGTCAAAATATTACATTGCTTATGTTTCATTTGGTCTAGGGTTTATGGTCATAATGGCATAAAGCTTAAAGTTTATCTAAAACAACCTAGAAGTTATGAGATACAGGGAGGGAAGAGGGGGGGAGAGGTGCCCTATAAAATAAAACATTACCAGTACATGCTCCCATATTTTTCTCAAGATTTCCTGAGCATTCCTCATTCATTATAGTGCAACATAACTCCAATAAATCCATAGTATTTTTGTTTTTCTCAAGCAAAATAAGTATATACTTCTAGCATATATATACAGAACAAAACATATAATAGTATATCATCTTTCAAAACACTAGTAATTTGAACTTCTATAAATATATTTAAATAAGAAACAGATAGCTATTCACATAGCACATAAAGTGACATATAAAAATAAAACCATTATGTTTAACTCTTTTGTTGTTGTTTTGATTGCTTTGGGCTTTTTCTCCCACAAATAATGACATTAAAGCAATTCAGAGGCCAGAATCATCTTGTCGAGATTGATCCCAGAAAAACTGACTATGAACTCCTACTGTGTACAGATACCACACCCAAGGTCAAAAGCAGCAAAGCTTCCCTTGCTGGGCTGGTAACTCTCTCCTGCCTCTGTTCAGGAAAGCTGAGAGAGAGTAGAGGTCTCCAACTTTAATGAGCTAGTTTTTTCTTAGTTGTTGTGAGAAAAAGGAACATTGGTCAGATCCCCTGACCAGGGTGAAATATGAAGATGCCAAGCTGTCTTCTTCGTGAGTGGAATGCAGAGCTCGCCTCCTCAGACACTTCCATACACCATTCTGTATCAAGTGTTTCTCAGCAGGAGAATAAGACACCACCATTCTGCACCAGAGGCAAGCAATTTTTGCTCTGCCATATCAACAAGTAACCTGCTCCAGCTGCTGCTCCCTCCACTCACACTAGAACTCTGAGCCCAACAAGTGGACCACATACATGCTTCTATTGGAAAACAGAATGTTTCTGTGAAATAATGAAATACTTATACCCCTAGTAAAACCGGATCTTGTGTCCATGGTATGTTTTAATTCTCTTGGACACGAGGGGCAGAAGATAGATTTCTCATATCCACCAGAGCTCCCATGAGGAACATTAAAATCAAGGCTCCTCAAAGGAACTCAATCCTTCCCATCCTAAGGATTGTGATACAGGTAGAACTAGGGGTTCTGCTGCATTTGATTACTGTTTTCACCCAGGCTGCATCTTTAGAGGGAGAGCTGATGCTTTAAGAACTTCAATTTTCCTTTTAAGGTAAAATGGAAGCTCTTGGCTACATCCTGTGGAGTTGTTTGCAGTAGAATGTAAGAAGGGAGAGTTCTGGCTCTTTCTCAAATAGAACTGTCAGCACAGACAGAAGGAGGGGTTCTTTTGAGATCCTGGGGTCGGCCCTCGGGGGCAGGAGGGGTGTGCTGCTGCTGATGGATGTCCTGGATCAGCAGGGTGTTCATGACTTTCCATTCTCTGTATTTCCTGGCTGTCAGCTTCGGATCATCCAACAACTGGTTAATCATGGCCAAATCATGTTCTTTACACTGTCCAAGTAGAAGAGAGAGAGAAGCGGGAGGCTAATGTATCTTAGTTTTCATAATACATTCATCAACACTTTAACAAATACATATTCATCACAAATTTACCAAAGTGTTTTGCACATTAATATTCTAATCCCTACACCAAACCTATGAGATCTGGCTGGATGACCCATTGTCTCATTATATATGCTAACTGCAATGCAGTTAAATACCCTACCCAAGAGTCAGTGGAGAACTAGACACACAGCCAAGTCATATTCTATGTGCACTTACCTAATCCATCCATTATTCCACACCACAGAAATCATTCTCTCTTGGTGTGAGCACTACTATACACCTTTTAAAGTTTATAATTTTATATAGAAGCAATTTCATTGTCCATCCAAACTTTACTAAGTACAACGTAAGACTTTCTCTAAGGTATAATAAGGTAACCACATATATCGTGTATATGCATATATAAAGAATACACAATTATTAAGTTGTCCTAATTCAGTTTAATAAATTACATGTAATGAGTACATGTAGAATACAAAAGTTAACTTTTTACTCAAAGAAGACAAACCTAACCTTCCCTCTAAACTGTATGTATTCCAATAATGCTAATACAATCAAAAGTCTATTACTATTATTTCACTAAGTATTCGTGCATCCTGAGTAACCAGTGATTCACATATTTAAAAAAGAACTTTAAAATTTTAAAACCTGGCTTGAGTTAGAGTTTTGGGTAGTCAAGGAGTGGAGTAAAACTATGGTGCATCATCCTTCACACTAAAAAAGAAGTCACTTAACCCTGATAATTTTATCTCAAATTATTTTCTCCATCCCTCTGACCATTACTCTCCTATTGAATACAGGGTCCAATATGTCACATTTGCTCTGCCACCTATTCTAAAACTTGAAGTGACAAGAAACCCTCTTCACCCCTGTATTCTCAGCATTTAACACAATGCAGAGTGCCACGTGGACCCTTCCCTGCTGAACCACCCACTCTGCCTCCTCCCAGGACAGCGTATGTGCAGCTACACTTCACAACCATGCACTCTGGTCTCACTCAAATTCAAGAACACTGCCTGGAAGGAGACTTTCACTACTCTCCAGTAATCACATTTTCACATCCCTTTACTCTCTATCTCCAAAATAACTATTTTAAAACTTCTCTCCTCATCTCAAGCCTTCCCTGCCTCACTTGCAATTGATGACCTTGCTCTCATTAGAGAGATGTTCGATAAATAGATGACAGATAGATGATACAGACAAAGATAGATAGATAGCGAGGCAGACAGATAGATAAACAGAGATAGGAAGCCTGCTTTTTGGGAAGGAGAAAAAGCAGTTCAGGAAGGTACGCCAAAAGAACTGACAAGCATGGGACCCAGGACGAGGAGGAAAGGAAGATGAAGTAGGTAACTTGGGGGGTTGTTTGTAGACAATCAGGCAGGGCCAAAGAGTTTTACTTCTTTTCTCTGAGTTCTCAATATCTATGTTTCAAAAAAATCTTTTCCCCAAAGGATAATAAATAATTAATGAGCTTTCCTTCTCTGATATCACCATAGTGCTGTTAATACAAAGTTATTTAAGGAGTTTTATTTTGTTCTAAAAATATTTAGACATCTGCTTTAAAGGGAAATCGTAATATTTTATTGAAAAAAAAACTAAACAGAATCTTTCAAAATTAACCAAAAAATTTGGAAATTGATTTTTAAATCTGATAAAAGTTTTTAAGAAAGGGTCTCTAATTTAACACAAGACCTAAGCATTGGAAATGT
Source organism: Heterocephalus glaber (assembly GCF_000247695.1). The sequence goes on along the minus strand of NW_004624785.1, from coordinate 4,108,161 downwards.
GTTCCGCCAGAGCAGTTACAGGGAAGAGAATGCTCATTCCTCTTCAATACAGATAGAGTAACTCAGAGAAAGTTTCATTCAGACCCATTAATCACTCTATTAATCATTCATTTATAAATAAAGACAAGCTTAGCCAAAAGTCAATGAATGCTGAGCTGCCAAAAATTCAAACATATCTACATTTAGTGCATGACATGATAGTTTACTCTACTTCCAAAAAGAATTTCCAAAAAAAGCATTCATTCTGATAAAATCCTAGTGCAGAGATCTTTCTTTATGATATACCTGTCACTAATATAAATATTATTTTTTAAACAGTTTCCTTGTTTCTGTACAAAACTGCCTTTGCTTGTCCATCCTCCAGCTTTGAAGTATTTTTTAAAATACTTCAAATAAATAAATGTTTGTATCGCAATGTAACGTCCATAGGGAAAAGTGCACAAATACGTTTGTACTTGGTGAATTATCATGTAATGAACACATCTATTTGGGTGTAAGCAATATTAGCTTCCCAGCACCTTAGAAGCTCTGCTTGTGCCACCAACCAAGCAAATTCTCCCCTTCCCCTTAAAGGCAGCAGCCATCCTGATGGCCCTGAATTTTAAAAAGCGCTTTAATCCCCAGTACCAAAAAAAAAACCAAAAAACAAAAAAAAAGAGCTTTAAAACTTATTATAGCTTTGCAACATGAATAAATACACATGCACCAAACTATCTTTAGCCATTGAATAAGTTGATGTGCTTTGTTTTTAATGTTTTTTTTCAACAAGGCCAATTTCCACATCACTGTGTCCTCCTGAGGTAAACAAGACCACATAACATGGGTCACATCTCATCAGCCCCAAGCAATATACTTTTGGGAAGCCTCAGGGCCCTATGGAAAGGACTGCTTCTCACAAGTGTGCAGACAATAGTTCAACTGGTTGTGGAAAGCAGCCCTGAGATGCCCTTAACGTTCCCTGCTTTTTGGTATTCATGTCATTGTGTAGTCTATGCCTTGAGTACAGATGGACCTAATGACTTGCTTCTACTAAATAGTATAATAGAGAAGTCTTGTTATGTCACTACTGCAACTGGATTATAACTCATCTTGGTTACTAACTTTCCTTGTCTCACTAGCTCTGAAAGAAGCCAGCTTCTAGGTTGTGAGCTGCTCTGTGAAGAAACCTGTATGTTACCTCCAACCAATAGCTCACGAGCAACTTGCAGGAAACTGAATCCTGTCAACAACAAAAGCGAGAGCTTAGAATCAGATGTGTCCTAGGGGAGAAATGAATGCAGCCCCAATGACATCATGGTCAGAGCCTCAGTGAAGACCTAGAAGGAGCAGATATACAAGCCATATCTACATTCTGGACCCACAGAAACCCTAAAGTAATAAATGCATCTTCTTTGAAGTTGCTACGTTTGGGAGTAATTTCTTACCTACTGGAAGAAAAGAAAGTGTTGCTGAATTCATCCATTACCATTGAACCATTCATCTTGGCCACAATGCATGGAAAGCAAAAGGTCCCAGAGAGCCATGTGGACTGGTGTAGTGGCTAAGCTTAATTTTGTGAGCTTGATTGATTTGGGAGCGTCCATGGAGATTAGTAAGACACCCTTCTGGATGTGTCTGGGTAGGATATGGAAACAGCCTTTCCTCTGGTCCCTTCCTCTCTGGCACTGTTCCCCTGCTCTGCTTTCCAGTAGCAATAAGCTGAGCATTTTTTGCTCTTCTGTCTTAATGTTCTGTCTTCAAGCCAGATAAACATGGACTGAATCCCCTCAAATCATGATCCAAATAAACCTCTCCTCCTTTAAGTTGTGGGTATCACATATTGTGTGCCAATAAAGGAAAAGTGACTAAACAACTGTAAATTCTTGATTTTTAAGTCAGAGCATGGCCCTATGAACATCTAAAATCTTTAGTCTGCTGATCTGTGGAGAATTTGAGGCCACAGTCTCTCCTACAAATGGCCCAAGCCTCCCGTGCTCTCCTTAGACTCCTATTTCTCCCAACATGGACTGTGCATATCATCCTCTGGTAGACATTCCACATTCCTGGAAGCCTTTCCCTTCTCTTCCAGATATTTCTCATCTCTTACCAGCCAGTTGTCATCACCTCTGCAGTGCTAACCCTAATGACGCTAGAGTCAGTCACATCCCTTCTCTGGGCTATCAAAGCCTCCTGAACTTGTACCCCACACAGTACTTTCCACACTGCATTAAAACTATTTGCTTCCTCTCTGTTTCCATTACCCAAGATGTTCCATTCAATGGTCACAGTGACCTAGAATAGTGTCTGGTACACAGTAAGATTCAGGAAATAGCTGTTCACTAAAATAATTTATTCACTCATATCAACTCTTACAGACAAATAAGAGAGTAAAGTCCTTACATACTATGACACATGACATCCAATGATTCCACATATTAATCAACTCTGCACACCATATAGAATGACTGCTGGTAATGTCTTCTCATCATGAATATAAGGGAATGTCTCTGTATTTGAAGTGTCTTTGTATAATTAAAATACACTCTGCCTTTCTTTTTACAGCCTCACTTGGACAGCCTTCTAGGGTGCTTTAGGTCTTCTAATGACTAATTGGGATATCTGAATAACAAGAGCCACTCAGTCATCTCTTTGTAGCCTTGTCTTTTTGATTGCTGATTTTTCTTCCTGGAAAAGGACTCACATTCTTAGTGCAAAAGGACATGTACAAAACAGAATTAATTGTGGGACTTATCCAGGCTTTTCAGAATCTATAAATCTTTGGTTAATTTCGGACTCTTACAAATTATCCTGACTTCCTCCTACCCATGTTATAATCGAAATGTGAAAGCAGGATGCTTGTGTTATGAAGAATCATTTTAGTTACGGGAGGTCCTGAAAATAGCTTCAGTTCATCCTGTACACTGTCCCTTGCTCCCATTGTGAAAACATCTGCTGGTCTGTGACCACAAAGTGTACACCTCCCACTAGGGCTCACATAGTGTTCCTTGGCTGCAGTGCCTACGGCGAACAGGCTCTGCTGTACCCAAAAACCAGACATTTTCTCCTGGATGCAGTACAGAAACATCTTACTGTTCATTCTCACCAACTGGTGAGCTCTCTCCAATCAACATTTACTGAGCCATGTATAGTGCTAGGCATAAAGGTTACAAAAACAAATTACACATGGTCCTTGCCATCTAGGAGCTTAAAATTCAAACTTTTATATTGGACTAAACATAAAATCAAGGTCTTTTGTCAAAACCTGCTTTGGGTGCTACAGTATGAGTGTCCTAATGCTTTAAGAATGTCCAGAATCATCTCACCATATAAAGACTGTATTTATGCTTTCCTGCCCTTCCTTCATCCTTACAAACATGCTGTGATTAGCATGAATCTCTCTGCAGAACCAGCTATTTTTTGCCTCACCTCAACAGAGATCATCCAGTCTGAAATTGTCTTACCTTTAACGTGCTATTCAAGGTTCGGATTTTGTGAAGTTTCTCGTTTATAGATGGATTTTTGCACCTCTTAACAAAGGACTTTCTCAACTCCTTTTTGGTTGAAGGTCTTCGGTCCCCAAGCGGAGATAGACTAGCTTGCTCTAAAGATTTGTAAAGCTTCTCCATTTCATCTTCAGCTGCTTTTGTTTCTTCTATTTTAAAGAAAGTAATAACAACAAGCCCAGTTAAAACCACCAATAGAACATTAGAAAATGTAGCCCTAAAGTGTGCTCCTGCTCACACATTGATCTCAAACTTCTCGCCTCCAGAATTGTTAAGACAATAATGTTTTGTTCTATCAGTTTGGTGGACGGTTGTGACTGCAGACCCATGCTTCCTTTGAGGATACCAGGGAACACCTGCTTTAGGCCTCTCCTCTGGCTTCAAGGGTTTCCTTGTTTTGTCACAGCATAACTCCAATTTTCACATTGTGTCTCCCCAGGTGCATGTATCTGTGTACAAACTTCCCCTCTGTATAAGTACATATTGGATTAAGGCCCCATCAGAATGCCCTCATTTTAGTTAACTGCATCTGCAACATTCCCCAGTGAGGTCACATTCTAATTTACACAGGGTGGAGAAAAGGCTAGGACTTCAACATTTGAATGTTGGTGGGACAAAATTCAACTCATAACAATACACCCTGTGACCCTTCAAGATTCACATTCTTCTCACATGTAAATCATCTTCACCCCATTCCATATCCTAAAGTCTTCATGCATTTCAACTCTAAGACCAAAATCTAAACCAAATATCACCCAAATTAGGTATTGGTGAAACTCAGAGATAGATTCATCCTGGTATAAAATTATTCTTCATCTTTGAACCTATGAAACTAGATAAATTATCTGCTTCTAAAACCCAATGGTGGGATAGACAAGCCTGGAACTGATACATGCCCTAAAGTTTGAGCACTGCCAACCTTACTTGTGAAGTCTAAACTTAATTGTGACCCTGATTGAATTATGAGACTCATGGAAAGGTTATGTGAGTGAATTATGGGGATCTGAATGTGCTCGTAGGCAATGGAAATTTCTAAGAGTCATTCCAAGAATCACGAGAATGGAGCCAATCCTTCTGGGACAGGGATCTTGATGGGGCTATTGAAGCCCTCTCATCCTACGAGAGCCAATGTGTTGCCTTGTTAAACTCCTCTGAATACGGTTTTTAATCACTGACAACTATGAGCACCTCAAGTGATACCGAGGTCACTCAAAGAAAATCTTCACTTTTTTATGTTGCTTTAATTTCTCACAATGAAATTCAGTCCTTTATTCTTTCATTTCCAGAAACTAACCTTGGTAAAGATACACAACAAGATTTCTTTTTCTACCATGTACTCCTTACTGTTTATATGTTCCACCTCCTATCACAACTTCAAAGAGACCCCATAAAAAATGTGGCCTTAAGAAGAGCAGAACATAACAGGCTCTACAAAGAGGAGAAAAAGCATATAATGAAACTCTAAGAGCACCAGAATCAAACAAACTTCATTTACTTTACTATTTTAAGGTCAGAAATTCTTAAGCAAGAATTCATTCCCTCTCACCCCTAAAGTCACCATAAGTGTTCACAGCAGTCTTATAAAATAGAGAGCAAATATGTTGCACTACCTTTGTAACTGACTTCCAGTATTAATCACCACAAGCTCTCTGTTCTGTAACAAAACAGTTTCAAAACAGGGATAAAACATTTAAAAGTATCTGAAGTCAATTAGGCTTTTGGCTCAGGCTGGGTAAAAATATCAAAAGCAGACTTTCATCAGTAAGCACATGAAAAGATGTTCCACATCATCAGTCACTAGGTAAACGCAAATCAAAACCACAAAATAGCACTTAACACCCAGAAGGATGGCTGAAATTTAAAAAATATAGTAGTAAGCATGGTCAAGGATGTGGAGATATTGAAACCCTCATACATTGGCAGTAGGAATGTAAAATGGAGTCACCACTCTGGAATAGTTTGACAGTTCCTCAAAATGCTAACCATAGAGTTAAAATTTGGTCCTGTTATTCTACTCCTAGACATACACTACAAATAAGTGAAAACATGTTCACACCACAAGTATACATGAACCTTCACAGCAGCATTATTCATATTAGACACAAGGTAGGAAGGGCCTAAATGTCCATCAACAAATGAAAGAACAAATAAAATGCTGTCTATGCATACAAGGGGAATACTACTTAGTAAGTAAGAGAAATAAAGCACTAGGTCACCTACAGTGCTACAACGTGGATAAACCTTGAAGCCACTGTGCTAAGCAAAAGAAGCCAGTCATAAAAGGCCACAAAATATATGATTTCATATACATGAAATTCATGATTCCATATACATGAAATATAAATGAAATCTCTATCATACATCAATCCATGCAGACAGAAAATAGGATAACAGTTGCCTGGGCCTGGGGAGGAGATAAGCAGTGAAAAGAAATGACAGGTAGTATGTAGGACCTTCTTTGTGTGGTACTGAAAGTGTCATGAAAAATATCTCAATGCAGCTGTAATAAACAGTAGGTTTTTATGATATTGTCATAATAGCTGATGTATGTTTAAAGCAGAAGTTTTAAGTATGGCAACAGTCCGGGAAGTAATCTGGAGACATAAGAAAGTCTCATGAAAACTAAATGAAAAGATATCCTACTGTGTATGGCATATTATGATTAGAAGCTCAATTTTCAGATATACAAGGATGGACACAGTAATCTCATGTGCCATTTTCTAAAAATCTCTATTCAGGTAAAACTCTACTTCAAATTAAGCTTAAATACAAAGCTCTCAATATCTAGCATTTTAAAATTAAATTTTATGGCACCATTTTTTTTTTTTTTTTTTGGTACCAAGGATTGAACTTGGGACCCTGTGCTTGTGAGGCAGACACTGGAACCACTGAGCTAAATCTCCAGCCCTAAAATTAAATTTTATATGTGTGCATATCAAATTTTAAGGAGGAAAATGAACAAGTATGTGACAGATCTTTAGATTTCTGTAAGTCCACTAAGCAGATCGTTCATGGTACTCAAGATGGTGATAGAAAACAAAATTGTTTTTCACTAATACATTTATTTTGGAATTATATCAAGGTTAAAATTATTATAATCATGCATTTGAGTCAGTAGATATTAAATCAGTAAAGATAAACATAGAATCTTGGAATAACATGACATAGAGTACATTCCCTAAATGAAAAAACAAACAGGGTTCTTTTGAATAATTTTATTATTATTTAATATTTTTATATGAAAACTCATTATCTGTATGTTTAAAATATCAGAAGCTGTATTTATTGCCCACCTCCCATTCCTTTCCACAATAGAAACTTTGGAGTCGCAGTCATGAGTCTATGTGTGTGTGATTCTATGTGGATATTTGTGTGTGTGTGTTTGTGTGTGTGTGTGTGTGTGTGTAAAACCTGATCCTCCAGGAAATAACTGAACATTCAAATTCACACGGGTAAAATGAACCTGTTTGGGTTACTGAGAGTTAACATAGAATTCCTCTAAAATTTATATATAATGTTCACTTTCTATTTTAATTCATCCAGAAGCAAAATAATAGTTCAGATAAGATTATAGCTGTCAGGGAAATGAGGGGAAAAATGAAAGGCAAATTACTATTTTGGTTTCTCTTTCTTAAAAAAACTTGTTGCTGGTAGACTATGTCTGACCCCTAATAACCTGATTCCAGAATCACTCACAAACACAAGGAAAATAAAGTAACAAATGATGATGTTAGGAATCAAAAAATACCCTTATTAGCTTTTTTGTGTGGCATAAACTGAGAGATGTACAACGTATTACTCAATAGTCAGGGAACATACCTGTGATCCGACCTAGTCCACAACCTATTCAGGGACTTTGAATTGATTTTAATGGTGCCAATGGCTGATACCTAATTCTTTTTGGGGCCAACAAGTGAATGTCCAATAGTAATGGAAGCAGGTGATAGGATCATAGGACCCAAACCTACAAGTACACAAAAGACACAGCCTGCACCTGATGTCAAAGCAGGGGTGAGAGTTCTTCCTGGTTGCTTACCAGAACTTGCCCTGGCTGGTCAAGCCTCTCCCTCCACTCTTACACCATGAAGACGTTTGTTGGTAAAATATTACTTTTTTAAGAGTAGGAAATTTATTGAGAAAATGATAGCTTCTGTCTAAGAGATGTAGAAGGGGCCCAGAAAGTGGGTTGCTCCAGGTAAAATATTATTTTTTTTAAATCCCTACCATTTTTATGCAAATATTTTTCTAAACTATTACAGCATACTAGAAAGCACTAGATTTTTTTTATCACCAGATTTTAAAGAGCAAGCCAACAAAATTAGCAGAAAAGACAACTTGTCTCTCGCATAGGAAATAGAAGCCAAGTTAATTATTTCCACCTCCCTTATCTCCTGAAGCAAAAACAAACGAATTTTGTCTGAGAGTGAAGTGTTTCCAATGCAATTTTTACCCTTCCTCTCAAATGCCTGCTTTAGTCTCCTCTCCCCACATATCATAGCATGCCTTTGATTTCCATTGCCCCACAAGGCACTTTATCATCTATCTCATCTCACCTCACAAGCACTTGGCCAAGGAACATAAAATTATTATTATTTTATGGTAATAAAAATGAAGTTTCTCTAAAAACACTAAGTGTTGAGAAAAACACAAAATGCAAATCAGTGATGGAGCTCAGAATAAAAGCTTACTTCCACACCACGCAGGCTCCATGTGCTTCTAGACAAGGGTCTTCGTGAACTTTAACAGAAAAACAGTCTCCCGGGGAGCTTGTTAAAAATACAGATTCTGCTTAAGTCTATCTTTGAGATTCTGAATGCTTACCAAGCTCCTGGCTGATGCTGAATCTGTTGGTCCATACACCATACGTGAGTAGCAAGGAGAGACCATCTGTTAGCAACTTTCCAGGCAACACCAGCCACGACTCATGGGAAGAGTAAGGGACAGAAGTTATAAGAAGCAAGTTGGAACTTGTCCATGAAGCAGCATTTACTGACTGTGCCATGTCCTCATTAAAAAAGAAAGAAAAATCTGGCTTTGTGCAATGAAGTATGTCCAGAATTCCACCTTGAAAACATCAGCGTTTCATATGTTGGGTGGGTAGGAATTGGAGGCAAATGCTAGAGACCTTTAACACCTTAAACTACCTCAGTATCTCCAAACTTGGATCAGTTATTTAACTAGTTAGAATCAGAAAAGAGGTGATAGGTAAATGATCAATAAATACATGTAGATGGTATAGATAGATAGATGATAGAGACAGATAAATACAGATGCACATATAAATATATTTTAGCAAGATCCTTCTTAGTGATATTAGCACACAAAATAAAACAACATTTTTAACTAACACTTGAATAACAAACTTTCAAGATATGCTAAAGGAAGGTACATCTCCCTCCTTATCCTCCTACATCCCCAGGCTATTATCTGTTTCTGACAGGACAAGGCCTACTCTTGTAGGCCCAGAATTTGGCTGTCAAGAACACTGTATGCAGATTTTCTCTTGAATTACTGTTTTTTCAACTTTGCCTCCCCCACTATCTTATTTTTGGTCCTTCTCGTGCTTTCTAGAATGTGGCTATTTTCTATTTAGAACATAAAAGCTGGCTCAAAAGACAGGAGAACAATCTATATGCCAGGTTTCATATCGGGATTGGGAAGGAAACCTGTTAAGAGATTGGAAAAGTCAGTCGCGAGTCGCGCGGAACACACCAAATCGGCCCGCTGCAGACAGGCAGCCCCCTGGTTCCACACTACAAAGACACAGAGGACACCGGACCACCAGACCACTGTACTGAGTCCCACCACTCCCGGCCCAGAGGTAGGGGCTTCTGAGCCATCGTCCCACTGTTCCTGGTTCAGAGGAAGGGGCTTCCTGGGCACCATCCCTCCTGCTGCTCCCAGCCCAAAGGAAAGGGC
>NW_004624785.1:4069366-4093445 GCF_000247695.1 Heterocephalus glaber | reverse complement strand
GGAATGGGGAAAAAATAAGAACCAAGATGCATTATGTAAAGGTACAATTCCCAATGAGAAATGTAATTGTGTTGTGTACCTAAAATGTACCAATAAAAGAATTTAATAAAATAAAAACGAGACTGGAAAAGTCCAAATGATGTCCCAAAGAAGATAATCTTAGCCCTCAAATGTGAAACACTTGGAAAGTTCTAGGTAGAAAAATGTATTCCCCCTTTCAGCTGCAATGTCTTGAGTGTTTAAGAGCAAAATGACCTTGAAAGGCACGTGTCATACAGAAAGTGACAATGTACTTAACGTGGACATCCTGTAAGCCCTTAAGGCTGTAAAAATGTTATTTAATATAGCACCTGCGGCCAAGAGAGCCAAAGAATTTCACAGGCTTTCTCTAGTTAGTGATTTTGAGAACTACAGCATAACAAGATTTGAAATCATAATGTTATAAAGATTTAAAATTATAATCACAGATTTAAATTACTCCAGTAAGAACAAATTTGAATAACTCATTCTAACAGTAAGAACACTACAGACCACCAACACAGTATAATTTTGAGAAAGAAATCTTCTGTTTCTGCTGCTGCAAGTTGAGATAGCTATATACACAAATTTTTTTGCTATGTGGCAGGCACTGTGCTATTAGTTATACCACTGTTATCTCACTGTCTGTCGACAAACATACAAGGAAAGTATCATTCATCTTGATACAAAAGGGATAGCAACACATAGAAAGATTAAATACTTTGACCAAAGTCATAAAGATCTAGGTTATAATCTCAAAGTTAGTTTTCTTACATATTATGCTGTTTCGTAAATGTATTTGCTGCATTTCTTTTATATAGAGCTCAATAAAAACTATTTTAAGTCAGGCAATTTCTAGTCACTGAGCTGGTAGCTGGCTGGACTGGACAGAGCACAACTCAGATCCCCACATGTAATACTCCACCTCCAAAGGATAAATGCCCACCCTGAGCCACTGCTGCCCAGGTTTTGTGCCTAAACCCTGTCCCTACAAGACCACAGGGCACTAGATCCCAGAAGAAGCAATTCATGAGCTGGCCAGCAACCTACGACACAGCCTAAACCATGAGATTTCAATGCCACAGTTTAGAATAGTGCTCCAGTTCAAAGCACGAGCAGAAAAGTTAATGCACAGCTTGGTACATGAGGGCAGCCACGTCGAAAACAACGGTCGGAGTGCATAGGAAATGAGCTGCAAAGGTGAGAAAGCATTGGGTGGAAAAGAAGTGATTTCAAGAGATGACAGATGAAAAAGTCCTGTAAGAGAGAAAGCAAACAGATTAAGAGGAAGTCAGAGACCACACCCAAGTATAAACCTGATGTTTCACTTGTGTTCTAATGAGTCTTGAAGAAGAGTAGCTTCACTTTAATTTCCTTCATTTTTCTCTATTTGTTTTACCATCTCTCCCAGTTCTACATTTCTCTTCACTTGTGTGTTTGATCCTTCTGTTAAGACAACCTGACATTCTTCTACTGCACTGTTTTTATTCATAATAAACATAGTTTGTCAGGTAATCTTTAATGTGTTCTTCTGTTTGGTTATTATTGTATCTTGTGGCAGTGGTTTTCTGAAATAATCTTAGGCTGAATCCACTGCTCAATTACCTGAGAAGTAACTTTATATTCTTAAAACAAAACAAGGATTACATTTGGGTTTTTGTTGGTTTGTTGTTGTTGTTTTGTTTTGTTTTGGTTTGGTTTTTTGGTACCAGAGATTGAACTCAGGACCTTGCGTTAGCAAGGCAGGTGCGGTGCCACTGAGCTACACCCACGGCTCGGATTACATTTGTTTTTAAAATGTTTTCTTCCAAATATATGAGGACTTATGATTAAACTGTTTAAATTAGATGTAATTTTTTTATCTCCTCACATGTCAAGAAGAAGAAAACACTGGCATTCAATTTTAAAAGACATTTGGTCAGGGTTTGTTTCTTTAATATATTTAGATGGTAGAGTTCCTATGGGAAAGAAATAAAACAAAAAGCTGAAAAAAAATTACCCAAACTGAGGGATACAATTTCGATAATCTGTAAATAAATATATAAACTAGTCCTCCATCACCTGATAGCCCCATCAAGCGTGTGGATCCATGATGGGGAGGCAGAGCACTACAGACAACAATGGAAGATTCAAAAGCAAAGGGACGCAAGTGTAAAGCACTTGAAGCCAAGAACAGCAAAGCAAGAAGAAGGGCAACATTATCATATCTTCAACTCTACAGTTCAAAAATGAAGGCTTGGTGCAGATAAATGCCTTCGTCTTTTTAAGGTGGAACTCTCTTTTCTATACATAGGATTATAATCTAATGTAATTCATAATTTCTTGCATAACATAATCTGGAGAAGCAAGTATATCATGTTGCACATGTGGCATGTAAGCATGCAAAAAGCACATATGTGTACAGACAAATATTTTGGTTTTTCATTCTGTCAGCTGAATTGGTAAAAGCCAGAAAGACTTCCCTATCTAAGTGCTATGCCTTGATGTACAAATAGGATGAGAGGATATCAAGATAGTTTCTTATTTTCCTAGTTCTACTGAGGTACGATAGACAAAATTATATGATTTTAAGTGTACAGCAAAATGATTTGATAGTTTGTGAAATGATTACTGTAATCAAGTTAATTACCACATCTATCACTGAACTTAGTAACTTTTTAAGAATGCATTTTGTTTTGTCATGAGAAAATTTAAGCAAATTTGAATTGTACAGTTCAGAAAAATATTGTTAACTATCTTCATCGTACTCCAGAGTAGAGCCCCTGAATTTATTCACTAGTAACTGAAAGCTGATACAGCGCTTTATCATGAAGAGAAAGTTTCAGTGTACCTCAATATTTTAAGTATACTCACCCTTGGACTAAACAAATCTATTTCTAAAAATCACCTCAAAAGTAATAATAGTGCATAAACTAATACATACAAAGGTATTTCCTATAGTATTCTTTATGATAATAACAAACTGGAAATCATCTAAATTTCCATTAGCTGAAAATAATCAGTAATGCTATATCAATAGTATTATTCTATTTGTATCATAAAGCTACAATTATCAAAAGTTATGAAATACATCTGCATTTACTAGCAAGAAAGGTTTATGAGGGGATTTTAAAAAGCAAGCTACTGACATAATGTAATTCTATTTATGCTTTTAAAAAGACTGCTGATGTGTGTATATGCATTTATAGCTATACATTTGTTTTGGTTCATAGAGAAAATATAGTCTAAACTGTTGACAGTAAGCCCCAGAAGGCAAAATTTATATCTGCAATGCCTGGAATGGTGATTTCCAAACAACAAAAGTACAATAAGTGTTTCTAAAAGAATAAATAATAATTTTGGAGCTGAAGGGATGATAGGATTGCGAAATTGGTTTTAAAGGAAATCTTCACTTTGGGGGAGCAACCTTCTAGATTGAGATTTTATCAAGAATATCACAATAAGTTTGTAATTAAAAATAAAAAAGGTTTAAAAACAAAAAACAGACTATCTACTTCTTTAAAGGGAACCAGAAAATATTATAATGTGTCACAAGAATGAAAACAAACACAATTCTTGATAATACAATTATTTACAAAGTACTACAAATACCAGCCTATCTGCATATATCCCTTTTCCAAAAAAAAAAAAGAAATCTTCCAAAATACCTTACATAGTGTGTATTTCCACTGCTGTTACATACCATGACTAGCTGGTCCTTCCAGTTAACAAATGTACCCATAGGTGATGAAGGGAAATAGTAAATGTCAGGGGCCCCTCACCCTCCTATTAAAACCTAGGCAGACATGTTTGAAGGCAGCTCTTGCACCAGCAGGTCCTCCAAAGCAGAGGGACTTCTTTGTACCCAGGGCAGCAGCTGCAGGACCTCAACATGGATGACCATGCACAAGTGTTCAAACTAGCAAGATGTTTCTTTTCTGACTGTTCTTAATTATAATTCAATTTTTTAAAAGCCAAGTAAGATAATGACTAACCATTAAGGAGTGGAGGTGATCACACTACGGCACCTGACACTGTATGTCTATAATAAGCTTGGGGTATATTTTGCATTAAAATAAAAAACAACTAATAGCAATTTTGTGACCATATTTTTTGAGATGTTATTCAGCCACACAGAGCAGGCCTTAAACCGCATGACAGGACTGAACAGGTTTTCAAAGGTTGGGGATGATTGGTGGTGTCAGATCAGTCTCTCTCCCTAAACCCATTATTCTTCCTGTTGTTAAAAATCATGGCACTAATAACCACTAACTATATTATGTATTTGTGTGCTGTTATTGTTTCTATGGGGATTTTTATTTTGCCTTTTGTTTGCTTGTTTGCTCAGCACATAGCACAGTGCTTGATCTCTTTAAGAGTCACTTGACAAATATTATTGAATAAATAATGTTCCCACACCATATGTTTTCATAACAGTAGTTAGATACTTTTGTTTCTAGCATTAGTTGACCTGTACTACTTCACCAGTAGTTATTGAAAATAGAAAGTGAAAACGAAGAAAAAGAAAACACAGTGTAATAGTGATAGAATGACCCTCCTAGGAGAGAATTTATTGTGGTTATGCAACCTGATTGACGCGTCAAGCTGAACCTTGTGTCTTCTTGATAACTTGGAATTTTTCTTAGATACTAAGGTAACTAAAATGTCAGGCTATAGGGTCAAACAGAGCTGTCATTCCAGACTCAATTTTCATCACTAACTAGTTTCATGATCATTGTAAACAGTTTGGTTAACCACTTTGAATCCCAGTTTCTTCATCCACAAGATCACAAGATCGGAGTGATAATAATGTGCCTTCTTCTAAGCTTGTGGTAGTTGGGAAAGTTTTTCCTTGGAGAACAAGCCTACCACAAAAATTCCCATAACACCAGCATTGTGTTGTAAGGCCTACCCAAAGGAAAAAGTATAAATATGAATATAACATTTGGAAAGGAAACAAGCAAAATCATCATCACTTGCACAGATACAATTGCATATGTAAAAGAAAGAAATTTAAAGATGAGACATTAGGATTAAAATGAAAATTTAACAATTTTGGTACATAAAATGTGTACTTAAGAATAGGGCTCGGTCTGTACCTCTGTGACAGAGCATTGGTCTAGCATACACCAGGCCATAGATTTAATCCTCAGCACCACAAATAAATAATTAATGAAAAATCAGCTGTAGTGATATACACCAGTAAGAAAAAGGTTAACAAGCGAAATAATTTAGAAGTAACATTTTAAAAGGTAAAATATGTAAAATAAACCTAATGAAACATGTTCAAGGCTTCTATAGAGAAAATTATGAATTATAAACATTTATTACAAGACATAGCAAAGACAAATAAATGTATAAAAATAAAAAGATTAATTTTATGAACTGGAAGACTTTAAATGTAACAGTTTTGTTTCCCTCTGATTGAATCTAAGGTTGCAATACAATCCATACAAAAATCCCAGAAGACTCTGTGGGTGTTTGTGTGTGTAACTGAATAGGTGGTTCTGAAAGTTATATGAAAGTTAAAATGGCCAAGAATATCCCAAACACCCTTAAAAAAGAACAGTGTAGGAAAATATATCTCTCTAGATATTAAGACTTTTTTTAAAGCTACAGTGATAGAAACAGCATGGTACTGGCACAAAAACAAACGTGTGTATCAGTGAAAGAAAGGATGCAATGAAAACAGAGAAACAATGAAACAGAGAATGCAGAAACAAAACCAGGCACATTTAACTGATCTGAACTTTGGCAAAAGGGCCAAAAACATACACTGGAGGAAGATATCCTCTTTAAATATTGTTGGGAAAGCTGGATATCCACATACAGAAAATTGAATCTAGATATCTCACCATGTACTAAACTAAAATTAACATGGATCAAACACTTAACCTGCTAGAAGATAAAATAAGGAAAACTCTTCCAGACATAGGTGTAGGCAAGGACTTTGGAAATAGAATTCCAATTGCACAAGAAATAACAATAAACAGCAAATGGGATCCTATCAAATTAAAAAGTCCCTGTACAGCAAAGGAAACAATCAAGTGAAAAGACAACCTAAAGAACAGGAAAATATTTTGCCAGTTAGTCTTCACACAGAGAACTAATATCTATAATATATAAAGAACTCTAAAAAAAATCACACCCCCTAAAAATAAAAGACCCAATCAAAAATGGGCAACTGAAATGAATAGCTATTTCTCAGAAACACAAATGGTCAAGAAATACATGAAAAAAAAGTTTAACACCTCTGGCCATGAGAAAAATGTGAACTAAAATAACGCTGAGATTCCATCTGACTCCAGAAAGAATGACTATCATCCAGAAATCAAATAACAAATGCTGGCAAAGCTGCAGGAAAAAAAGGCACACTTCCACATTGTCTGTGGAAATGTAAACTGGTACAACCACTATGGAAATCAGTACGGTGATTCCTCAAAACAAAACAACAACAAAAATTTAAAACTAGAAATTCCATTTGACCCAGTTATTCTCCTTTTAGGTATCTTTCCAAAACAGTTAAAGATATTGTGTGACAGTGATAGGTGACCCATGTTTATAGCAGCACAGCTCATAACAGCTCAATCTTGGAAGTGCCCTCCCTCTAGGACCACCAACAGAATTAAAACGTGATATTTACACATAGTGGAGTAATACTGTGCTATAAAGGAGGATAAACGAGTTATTTGTAGGAAAATAATTGCACCTTGAGACCATAGTGTTAAATAAAATAAATCAGACACATAAGCCAAACCATCACATGGTTTCTCTTATATATGAAACCCAAAATATAAATAAAGAGCAAAACAAAAAATAGATAATAGTAAATAGGAAAATAGATATTTTGCAAATGGGAAAGGGACTGAGAGATGGAGGGAGAAAAGAGGGCAGGGAAAGAAAAGAGATGAAAAAATAATTGAGATGTGTTATTAACATGCACCAACTCCACTCAAGGAATTCCTTGAGTGGAGTTGTTGTACATAAGTACAGCAAACATGTACTAATAAAAATTGAAAATAAGACTTTTTAAAAAATAAGAATTGTATAAGCACAGGGGAAAAAAAGGCCAATGCAATAATATATGTCTAAGAAGCAACAGACTAGATTGATAACAAAGTTAGTATTGAAGATGTATGTGTATGTCTGGCAGAGGGATGAAGTTTATATAAATGATACTTGGAAAAGCACATATGCATAAATAATCAGATAATATTGTATTCTGTTCACAGTGCATATAAAAGTGATTTCAGATGGATTAAACTTTATATAATATGAAAGAATGTCTTCATAGTATTAGTGTAGGGAGGAATTCCTTAATCAAGACAAAAAGCATTAACCATTAAAGCCTGAAAAAATTAACTGGATTCAAACTGAATTCTCTTCATTAAAAGACACTATTCAAAAGAACAAAAATGGCCAGGTGTGATGGTACATGCCTGTATTCCCAGCACTTTGGAGGCTGAGGCAGGAGGATCACCATGAGTTCAAGGCCAGCCTGGGCTACATAGTGAGTTCAAGCCAGTCTGAACTATGTAGTGAGACCCTGTCTCATAAAAACCAAACCAAAAAGGAATGAAAATGAAGTCTAAAAGTAGGAACTATATTTGTAAAACCTAAAATTGACAATGAAATGATATTCAAATTGTAGAAACTCCTACAAATTCATCAGAAAACTAAAAATAATTCAATAGAAGCATGGGTAAAAAAATGAAAATAGATACATGAAAACGTGCTAATTGATCATCAAAATTAACACCTGCTAGTTTTGCAAATATTTAAAAATGAGCATTAGTGATGAGGAGGCAGGACCTTGAGAGCTCTTCTTCATGCAGGAGAGATGAGGGGTTTTTTAATCAATTTAATTAAAAAGAAAGATTTTATCATCTAGCAAAGTGGGACATAGGCACATATCACATATCATGACCATCCATTCCACTGCTAGATACCCCTAGGGAAATTCAGGTTTATGTAGACCGAGATACATGCACAAGAATTTACATTAAGGAAAGTAAAAGACAAGTAACAGACTGGTAAAAATATATATATATATTTACAAAATACATAAAGGACTTGATAAAGAATTTATATCCAAACTACTTAAAGATTTCAAAATTTAGATGAAACCAGGCATGTTCAGGATGGTGTGGCCATAGACAAGAATTCAAAATTTAGAAAACAAAAGCTTAACTAGAAAGTGGACAAAAGATCTTAACAGATTTCTAACCAAAGGTAAACAGACACCAAATAAGCATATGAAAAGATGCTCAATATCATCTGTCACTACAGAATTCTTCACATTAATACAAGAAGCTCCTATCCACCTACTAGCATGGCAAAATCCAAAACACTGAGGTAGTAGTCAATTTTCCATTACCTTAACAAAATACCAGCAATAGTCTATGTAAAGGAGAAAAGGTTTATTTGGGCTCACAAATTTAAAGGTTTAAGTCTATTATCAACTGGCTCTGTTGTTTTGGAGCTTGTGGTGAAGTCATATGTTGTGGTGGGAATGAGTGGCCACCTTGAAGCCAAGAAGAGACAAAGGAAATGACTAGGATCTCAATATTCCCTTCAAGGTCACATCTCCAATGACCCAACTTCCTCCCAGAAGGCCCTGTCTCTTAAAGGTTCCACACTCTCTCAAGGAAGCCATGAACTAGGAACCAAGCCTTTAAAATATGAGTTTTTGGAGGACACTCATCCAAATGCTGGTAAGGATGTGATCCAAGAAAACTCTCATTTATTGCTAGTGGCCATGAAAATAGCGCAGCCAATTTGGAAGACACTTTGGCATTTCCTAAAAAGTTAAATATGCTCTTACAATACAATCCAGTAATTATATTCCTTGGTATTTATTCCCCAAAGAGCTAACAACTTGGATCTACATAAAAAATGGACACACATGTTTATTCTAGCTATATTCATTATTTCAAAGCCTTGGAAGCAACTAGAATCCCTTCAATATGTGAATGGATAACAAAGTGTGGTACATCTATACAGAGGAACATTTTTCAGTGATTTTTAAAAAATGACTTAATAAGCCAGGAAGAGCCACGGAAACTTAAGTTCATATTACTAAATAAAAACAAATCTGAAAAAGTTGCACTTATGATTTAACCATGTGACTGACATTCTGGAAAAGGTAAAACAAAAGGAGAGTACAAAGAACCATGGTTGCCTGCACTGAGGAAAAATGTGGAAAAGCAACAGACAGTACAAGAGTTTTAAGGTCAACAACATTTTTCTATATACTTTTTTAATCGTAGATACATTGTCAAAAAGCAAAGGTCTATATAATGTAAACCACGGATTTGAAAAAAAAGAATGTTTCTCAAAAATAGATCTATTTGTTATGGTATATTAAAACAAAAGAATACTACAAAACAATAAAATATATAAATCCTAGGAACACAGAGAAGACTGCTACTTCCTGTTTCTCAGTCTGAAGGATGGCTACATAGATTGTGTGTATGTGTGTGTGTGTGTGTGTATAAAATGTCTTTCTATGTATATGATAGTTTTCACTATAGTAAATAATACCAAATGAAACAGAAGATAAACTGAAGTATTTAAATATAGAGGCACGAAAAAAAACTCCTATATAACCAAGAATTTAATCAAAAACAAGAAGTTATAAGAAAACTAGAACCTGCAGGAACAGGGAGGATGAACACAAATCTAATAATCTGTAATATCATGAATATCCACTATTCCACATAATAGGCACAATAAGAACTTTTGTGTTGTTGCTCATGCAACATGGGGCATAAGCCCGTGACAGATCACTTAGGCTCAGAGTTATACTGTTAGAAATGATTCTACCATCAAATATCAAATTCCAATTTTTCCAGTTCTCTTTTACTCTTTGCAAAAAAAGGCTAAAAAATCTTGATAAAACATAATTCTGGTAGCATAACATTGAAACGGGTCTAATAATGGGCTTCAAAGACTTATCTCATCAAGAATAAATTTGTGTTCTCGGTGAAAGTCCTGTGGCCATAATCAATGGGATGCATCCGGTGTATTTGACAACCAGAACAGATCATTTTTAATGCCCCTTCCTCAGTTGTTAAAATCATTTACTCTAAAAATCTTCAACTCAAAAGTTACTTGTTCATGAGTACAAGACTCTTCTTTTACCTTATTCAGACTCTCTCTCTTCTGGACATATGTATCTTTCATCTTTAGTTGTGGTCTCTAGATTCTTAACCCCTGCCCCTTCTTCAAACTGTCACTTAAGGTTGCAGACCTCTGAAGTCTAGATTTCAATTAGTATCAACTTCAGTGAATTCTCATCACCTCCCACTCATGACTCCTGGTTTCAGGGAAAATTTTAGAAAGTAAGAAGACAAAAAATAAAATAAATGTCTGAATACTACAAATGACCTAGTTATATTGCACAAATTTTCAGGTTACCTAATCTGCTTATTTTATGACATTTTTAGGGGTCTTTACTTGACACAGGAGCAAAGATAGCAGCCTGTGAGTCATATTTTGCCTGAGATCAGTGCCACTGAGGCCAACAATAAATTAGACATACAAGATTTTTACAGGGTTAAATCCTCATTTCCATATTAAGATCACTTCTCAAATTGCATTTCAAAAACTAGTATCCCTAGGAAATACTCTAGGAACTAAATTAAGTTACAAGACCAATATCAGTCTTCCCATTGAGACTTAAAGGTCAGAATTCCTCCTCTGTCCTTTGATCATTATTTCTACCGCCATCTCACTATTATAGAAGCTTTCTAACACTTCATAGTTTCAGCTCCACCTTATTCTATTCTACCTTATATTTTATCTAAAGATAAAATAGCTTTTCTAAATCATCTCCAAATATATAATTGCCTTAATTAGAAATGGCCATCCATTATCTATTGAAATTAATGAATACCTGGTCGAGAATTCAACACCAACCAAATTTCCTTTCTGTCTCCTTTTCCCATAGCTCCAATCTCTATGTGCAGATCTTCCCACACACATGTGATCTTTATCTTGCATCCTCGCTCTTCTAAATCCCCGGGGTACTTTGTTTCTGTCTATCTCGTGGCGCCTATTTAATCCACTTTTTTTGTTAGATGTGTCTTATTCCTCTTACTTGCCCCATTAGATTTTAAAGATTTTTTAGAACAAAAATTGTATCTTGCTCATCTTTGGATTCACTTTACCAAAAAGTACATGAGTACAAGTTATGTATTCAAAATGATAATAATAATGCTAAATTGAGTTCAGTATTGGGAGGTTTTTTTCCTACCTGTCCCCTGGAGAGGCATACCACACATTTCCTACAGTTAACCTTCAAGGTAGCTAGCTAAAATAATGTCATATCTGCACTGTTCACACTCAATCTGTGTATAATTTTGCTAATATCTGTTAAATCCTAAAATTTGACTCATTTATTTCACTTTCCTGAGATGTCATGCATACTCAAGAATGCTTGTCTCCTCATTAACAGTCTCTTTTATTCAGCTTATAAGCTACATGATTCCTAGATTGATTCTGGTTATACTTGTACTTGACAATATATTTGCATAAATTGAACATTAGTCTTACTAGCTAACATGCAGTTTTTCAGCATCTGGGGTATGGTTACTCCATTCCCTGAGTAAGTGGAGGTTCGCTTATCCCCACATTGTCAGCAGGTAGCATGTGTTATATATATGTATGTAGAGAAACACCATGTGACTTGTCATATAGCCATAGGCAAAAGAAATCACTCGCAAGAAAAAGGAAGAGCACAGAGTAAAACAAATGAGATGAAGATTCCACAACCTCATCATCTCTTTTCCCACTATGCTTCATGAAATACTTACTGAAAAGTACTAGAGCTCTGGAAGTCTGAAACTCATAGTGTAAAAAAGTAATAGGATGCAATTAACACCCTCCTTTTTTTAAAAATAGCTTACATTACAGGGAGAAATGTCTAAAAGGATATTTAAATTCAGTATAAAAATCTAGCAACCACAATTTTAATTGCACACCAACTGCAAAATATTTCTTTCATTGTCTAAATAAAAGAAAAGCTATAATACATGCTGTCTGCTTGTTTCAGGACTCCATTATTAACCTTTAAGAATCTTTTCTAGAACAAAAACCTCTTTCTCTAGCAAATGCATCCTCATATGGAAACTTTTTCTTCTAAAATTTTAACTTTTGCCTTGGTCTGTGTGAAAACTTTAATCCCTGACATAAAAACATCCTTACCAATATTTCAGACACAGGAATTTCAGAGCTTTTTAAACATTTTTTATTCAAAAGTAATAATCTTTAGAAGTCACAAAAATGAAAAGCTACTTATTTCTTCAACACACAAACACACATGGGGAAAAAGTAAACAATACGCGATTTGATTACTCAACAGCAAGTCATCACAAATCCAAGCAAAGATTGGGCCACTGTTGCCATGGAGATGACTTTATCTGGTTCAGCTCTTCTGGGAATTTAACCAAATCCCCAGCAGCAGAAGAAAATCATCAGCAAAAATTCAGTAACATATGGCAACTGCCAACAAATCAATGAGGGAAAAATACTTTCATTTTCTCTTCCTCTCTACTGAGAGAAATACCTTCACATCAAGCTGTTTGAAGAGACACCCAGATTGTGTTGGTCGCTCTGCGTGTAATTCTAAACTAAATAACACCAAATTCCTTCCTTCTTAGACTAACAGAGCTACTGGGACCCAGCCAGGCTTCTCAGCATATGCATTCCCAGAATGACATTTAGACACAGGCAAGGACTGCACACATCTTCCCATGACTCTCAGTTTATTGACCCTGCAGGAAAACTCTCTAACTGCAAAGTTATCTCTTGGGAAAAAATGTGAACGGAATTTTAATATCTATGATGCTCTTGAAGCTCTGCCGAGCATTTGTGGCGTGTGTGTATGGAGTGTGTGTGTGTGTGTGAACTATTTAGTTGTATTTATAGTTTAATGATTAAGAGTTTTTAACAGTAAAATAATAGATGCTGTACTTTTTAAAATTTTCTTTAGTTCCACCAACCCTATATCTTAAATGATTATCTAAGCATCAAATTAAAGGTCATGTAGATCCAAATACCTAGATTCCTCTCTTCATTGCATTTTTCTCCAGAAAATGAAAGATTGTGACTCCTATACACTATTCAATTAATATTCTACGAAAAATATTTGCTTCAGAATGAGTAAACACACTCATCGATGAAGAAAGCACTACCTTCCATGGAGCCTACTCTATTTGGAACAACTCACAACATCAAAAAGAAGTTTCTTAAGGTAAACCTAAATCCACCTCCTTTTAAATTGCACCATTAACCTTGATTTTGTACTTCCAAGGAGATTTAATTAAATGTAACATTTTGCCCACACAAAAGCACAAATCCAAAGACAGCTTAGTACTCTTTCCATTATTCGCAGTCCAAACTTCAACCTTCACAATAGTCTTCCTCTGTGGCTCTGATTCCTTGCTCCTCCCTATCCTAATCAACCATCTCTAGAAGTACATTAGTTTCCCTATGACTTCCTTTGTTGAAATTTTTCTAATGTAAAATATGTCTTTGGCCTAAATTGAGGGGTATTGAATAAAAATGTCGTACACGCCAGGCTAGTAAATCCAATGAGCAAATCATCTTCAGGCAAGCACTCAGGGAGAGAGAATAACTGGGGTGAATTAGAGCCCAAGTTACCAGACAGTATTTAAACTCACATATTTTAAAATACTACACCCACACAGATTGGTCTGCAGTTGTGATTCTTGGCCTAAATTACTCGTATGTAAAAATTAAACTAATAGGTATATCTGAAAATTTGAGAATTTAAAAAAAATTAGAGTTGTCATCTATGTCATTAGACAATGGTGGCTAGTTATTTGGGGAATTTAGCAAGTCAAGTTACTCTCAATCATACCCTCAAAAATTCAAGCCAACTTCATTATTCTCTCATTGTTCTGCATCCTATATCAGGTAACCTTATTTTATACCAGATGAATGAGGTACAATAAGAAAAGTTATGTCATGATTGAATAGTAGTAAAAAAAAATAGTCCTGACTAAAAGAAAAGAATTAATTATCAAAGAGTATTTAAAAAGACTCACATTATTGACTTCTATACCTCATTAACTCTTTATTGAAACTTAAAATGTTTTGCAAAAGAATAAACTGTGTTCTCCTTTATATTTAAAGATCCAGTGTTCCCTCCAACATGCATGCAAATGCTCTTTCTATTAACCACTCCAGCACATTCAGGAGCTGGCTGGCCAGGCACTAGACATGGTCTGTGGGCACTGCCCAGGACAGTAGTTGCTCTAAGATTGTTTGGAAACATCAAAATGATATTATGAATAAAAGATGACAAAATCTCAATGTAAACCCCACAAGCTCCAGAGCATGTGACATGGAATCAAATTGGTGGAAAGGTATCATTATTTTAGATCACATGTCTCAAGCTTTAAAGCATTCGATTAGTGACATTAGAGCAGGTAATTAGTGGCCTGGCAAATGCAGCTATCACTGGCAAATTCTACAAAGATAGCCCCAACTGACTAATTATTGAATCACCATTCGTGAGTTTAAATATTCTTTTCACAAATTCACATTGGTGTTCTATATACACACACACAAATATCCATCCTCTAAAGAAAAGTAAACAAATTCTCAGTTTACCTCCATCCATCATCCTTGATCCAGTGGGTTTGTCCGGGACAGTCAGATGGTCTTGATTGCTACTCAGTGAAGAAGTGTCATCACTAGATAAAGAGTTCAACAGCCCACTTCCAGCCATGACAAAGCTGTTTTCTGGGGCCTTGCAACCATTTGCCTCTGAGGGTGCAGGGGAA
Source organism: Heterocephalus glaber (assembly GCF_000247695.1). The sequence continues at coordinate 4,078,635 of NW_004624785.1, read as the reverse complement.
TGAACCTGCACAGCAAAAGTCAGGGAGTGTCCAACATCTTCCAGAGCAGGTGAACTATTAACTGTGTCAAACCAGGACTGTCTTTCTTTAGATCCAGAGGAAGCAAAGCTGCCAGGTGTCTTCATTGTACTTTCCAGTGAGGAAAAAGAACAGGATGCTTCACTCAATTTGGGTGAGGAAGATGCCCGCTGTGCAACCTATTTTCCATTAATAAAACCAAAACAAGAATAAAATAAGTCATGATTAAACCATCCTCTACCTTCTATTTTTATAAAGACACCCCAGAGTTGTTTCAAAAAGTGACCAAGAATTAAAGAGTCAAAGGATACATGGATATTTATACATTTATTTCTGTATCACAGCCATTAAGATCTCTTTTGCCAAAAGTTATTTGTATAACTTTAAATTCACCATTCAAGGATCTGAAAAATCTCCATATCATGATTTATCTTATTCTTAAATACTCTCCAGAAACTTAAAAGGTTTTTGGGGGGAAATTCTTTAAAACATTGAAGTACACTTTGAACTAAAAACAAAATTGTAATTTATCATAGAACTCACATTAGTTGAGCAAAACCCCATGAGAAAGGTGAGTAAGAAAAGGAAATCAGGGAGCTGGTAGTGCAGCTCAATTGGTAGAGAGCTTGCCTAGCATGCTCCATGCCTTGGGTTTGATCCCCAACACCACAATAAAAGAGGGAGAGAGAAAGTAAAATCTTGTTAATAAGGGAGCTGAGATTGGTGAGCAAGAAAATACAAATATTTAAAGCCCTGAATACCATTCATGTATTTACCAGTATCAGCCCACAGGTAGATAGGTTAAGTGAGATAATGTTAACTCATTCACTCTTCAATCACTTAAAAACTTTAATAAATTTTCATTAAAGAAGACAAGAGTACATGTGCACTCTCTTTATTAATTAAAGAGAAACAAACGTGTGCACCACTGACAATGAGAAGTGGGCTGATGATGTGGAACTTCTGACAGCAGATCCTAACATACACTCCAAGAGTGAATGACTGTCCATGGTGACCTCTACCAGTTCCTGGAGGAAACATCAATGCAGCATCTCCAATAAGCACACTCTGTTAGGAAGGGTCTCACTTGTTCTGAGATTTTATCCTTGTTACATTTCCATGATGAAATATGTGCTTTCTTTTGAAAAATGATAATTACATATATGAATAAATATTTTCATATATAAATATATATGAATGTATACATATATATATCTGTCTTTCGGAGCTTTCTTTTTTTAGTATCCTATGTAACAAAACTGTGTTGGTATGCCGTTTTTTAATTTTACTGGTCAATAAGACCCAAAACTCTTGACTCTAGTGTTCTCCAGATCACTCTTTATCTCCAATGGCATAAGAGAGAAAGAATTTATGGTTCAGTTTCATTATATCATCCTTTATGTCTCTCTGCAAGATATTCCTTTTTAATATCAAGCATTTTCAACTCTAAGGAAGTGTCAGGAAGGACATTAAAGGAAACCAAAGAGAAAACTAGGATCTTCTGCAAACATCTCAGAATCATTGCACCAAATGTTTTTTCAAATCAACCTGGCCTCATGAAATCTGTAGTTCTAAACTCTGAGTTTTAATGGGAAATCCAGTATTTATTACCCATATGTGTCAAATTGGTTCCATAGTAGGCATGAATTGTCAAATAGTTAATAAATCTACTTTTAAGTAGCTTGACAATGAAATATCCACTTAAAATACAAACTGACCACACATACAAGCATGCACACACATGCACACATACGCACACATCTCAATGGTAGTATATTGCATAGATGTGTAAATATCTGGAACATATAGTAGTTTGGGAAGTGGCTACTTTAAATCACTCTTGACCATTTAACAACTAGGAGATCAAAGATCTGTAACCCATTAAATAAAATCTTATTTATCTAGAGGACAGAATGTACAACCCCTAAACTGTCCAAATAAATGCCAGGAATAGTTTACTCATTAACAGGAGCTATAAATAAACATTAACAAAAATATTCATGCTGACCCAGTTCTGACATGATCCCCTATCGTGAACTATTTTGGTAAAATTCAGCTTCCATGTGATCAGCTTCCATTTTTTAAAGGAGATCAAGCATGAGCTTTTCCTGTTGCTCCTGCTGATTCTGCTATAATTGGATTAGAGTAAAATGGGCTATTTAAGAAACAGACTGTGTACTTGGTTGTTGCAGCACTTTCCTGGAGGTTTTTTAAACCTCAAAACTCTGCTTGAGTGACTAAGACAGGCTAAATGAGTATCAGAAAAGGTTGCAAAGTATATTCCTATTGGGTGCTTTTCAGACCCAGTGCAAATAATCTCAATCCATTTTCTCTACACAGCAATATTTATGAATTTGGTTATAAAAGGAAGAAAGAAGGGTGAACGAAGCAAATAAGAAAAAGGAAAAGGAGATGAACTGGAAGGGATGGCAGGGAAAGGAGACAATGAGAAAAGATAATATGTATTAAATAAGAGGGGGCTTTCATTGGAAGAGAGATTGACAAAATGCAAATCAAAATGAAGCTAGCACTCCATTTCAGAGGATTCAATATGGGATCAGCCTTTATGGATCATTTAGTACCAAAGTATGGTTCATTATGTCTAAGATTCTGTAGCTGCCAGTGGCAAGTACCAAGCCCACTACTCTTAGTGGTCCCTCCTGAGAAACACCCACACAATACAGTAATAAAATTCCCCAGCACAAAGGGAATAAAGGTGGGGAGGAGTGACAACTTCTTCTTGTCACCCCACCTTAGCTTGACTAATAGAAGCCAGTCAGTTCATAGCCAGCTCCTCCAGGAAGATTTCTTGGATAGCTTCAAGACCAGGCAGGTACCTATGCCCAATGCTGCTGGGCTTGCTTCTATTATACTAAGTGGAACATCATTTTATTTGTCAACATATTGTAATTGTGATTGAATGTTAATCTTTTGTGATGAGATTCTTGAGAACAGCCTGTTTTTAGTCATTTTTGCACCTCCATTTTTTGCATCTGTGCCTGACACATAGTTGGTAACAAATTAATGCCAGCAAAAAAATATGATTTATAAAACCAGATATGTGAAGAAAACTGTCCAGAGTAGTTCAGTTGCACACTGAGGAGCTTCCTGAAATTCTCTATAAAATTGCTAAGGGTTATTTATCTTAACTCCAGGATCAAAGAGTTACACGTACCAAATGCAATGTATATAGTCTCACAAATGTTCCCATAATTCCAAACAAAATTATTTTATTTAATTAGAGAATGATAATAGTACATGATTTCATTAGTTTAAAAACATTCGGGTTTGAAATGTTTCTTTTCTTTTCTTTTTTTTTTGGTACGAGGTATCGAACTCGGGACCTTATGCTTGCGAGGCAGGCAGCAGCACCACTAAACTAAATCTCCGACCCAATATTTCATTTTTAATGAGAATATTACAAACACTTTGACGATCTTAGTTTTAATTAAGAGACTATGATCTGGGCACAGTGGTGGATGCCTGCAATCTCACTGGGGAGGGAAGCTGAAGCAGGAGGATTGCAAGTTCAAGACCAGCCTGGGCAGTTTAGTGAAACCCTGTCTCAAAATGAAAAATAAAATATGAGAGAGAGAGAGAGACAAACAGACAGCCAAACAGACACAGAAACAAAGAGACAGATGAGAGAGAGAGAGAGAGAGAGAGAGAGAGAGAGATGATAGCCAGATATTGGGGCTCACATGTGTAATCCCAGTACTCCTATCTCAAAATTAAAATGTTTTTAAAGGTCTGGGAATGTTGCTCAATAATTGACCACCTCTGGGTTCAATCCCAAGTGCTGAGAGAAAGAGACAAAGAGAGAAAGAGAAAGATATAGGCAGACAGAGAGACAGAGACAGAAATACAGTCAGAGAAAAGCATATGACTAAAATAAAAAATGAATTCTTCCCATTTTCTGTGTCCTTTTATTTATTGAAGAAGCTTAATTCAAAAGTTAGCTCTAAAATTATTTTCTTTGAATTATTTTCATAACACAAGTTTGACATGGTGAAAAAATGTTTAAAATAACTTCCAAAAGCCCATAATTAGGAAGAAGTGATTCAGCATATAAATCATCAGCAATTTTAGTCAAAGTACATGAAAAAAAAGAAGGAAATAATTTAAAACTAAAGATAATAAAACAAATTAGGACAAAGGAGGGAAGATACACAGGTATTATTTCCTTTTATTAGCTATTTTTATTTTTAATAAATTTTATTTTACCCCATTCCCCCCATCAAGCCCGAACCCCTCCCTATGTACAAAAGCTTTGTTTCCATTTTTTTTAGTTATATTAATAACAGCCAACCAGTCAACTGTTCTTAAGCCTTAGGAGGCATTATGTTTGTATTATTTCCATATGCTTGAAAAAGTATTATTTTGAAAACAAGAAGACTTCATATAGTATACTACTTGCTCTGTCACTGGCCTTGTGCATGACCTTGATTCATGAACTGATAGAAAATCCACTTATCCTTCCAATCCTTAGTATCCCAGTGACCTTGAAAAAATAATTTTACATCCAAGTCCTATTCCACTACTTTTCTTCCTCCAACATTGTCCCATTCCCTTCCCTAGGCAGGCTCCAAATAATAATGAGTTATTTCTAAAGCATAGAGTATTTAAAAAGACCACACCACTCCTCTGCTGAAATCCTCCAATAACTATCACAAGTACAGTGTCAAACATCTTCATTAGAACCGAGAAGGCCAACTGGACCCCTACCACTGCTCCAGCTGCATTTTCTTCATCTCTCCTTTCCTCTCTTCTTTCCACCCACACTGACCTTCTTTCTGTCCTTTAAGGACATCTCTGAGTTCTTCTGCCTTACCAGCCTTCCCTGTGGATTTCTGATTAACTGCCTCCTTCTTACTATCATTTACACCTCAACTCAAATATCACTTCTTCTTCAGGGACTCCTTTAACAGGGGTAGACAAAGCAATACCTTTTCCATCCCAACCGCTAGCCACTCCCTACTACACTGCTCTATTTCATATTTTTCTTAGCCTTTATTGGTACTTGAATTTTTTTTAAATTACCAATTAATTGTCCTTTAACTTAGAACTTAAGATCCTCAAGGGAGAAGACCCTACCCGGTCATTTCAGGGTTAGGGTTCCCTTACCCTCAACAGTATCTGGCACATGGCCGACACCTCAAATAATTTGTTAGCTTCCTGATTGACATATTTATCAAGAGAAGCAAATGATATAACATGAAAGGTCATTCTTAATAGACATACACAACTTGTAAATATTGTGAGTTACTTTTAATTTTTTTAAAACTTGGCTTCCTCATTTGTAAAATTGATGTAGGATTTTTAAAGAGTTAAATGAAATCATCCTTCTCAAAGCAAAAGCACTGGGAAAATCTAAAGTAGTATCTTTCTAATTCACATAGAGAAGTAGTTATGTAGCACGAAATGTATAGAGGGTGCAAATGAGATCACAATAATTACTCATCCATCCATTCATCTGTTAAATACTTAGTTTCAGATATGTGATAGGTACAGACATAAATATGGATAAACAAAAAAAAGTTTGGACACTCTCTGATTTTAAGAATGTAATAATCAATAGGCATAAAATCTAACATAGTACACAGGTTATCGTAACAACATTTTAAAAAACCAAAGTTAAAATGCTATATAAATACAGAGAGAGTTTAGACAAAGAATTATTCTTACATAGAGGATCAGGGAAGTGTACATGAAGAAAGCCACACCTCAGACAGACTTGAAAGATGTTTAAAGGTTACAACTAGAGAAATTCTCCTCATTGTAGATGCAAAGATAGGCAACTACAGAAAGTTCTTGGGAAATAGGAAGCAGTTCCTTGGACAGATGACAAAAGAGAAAAAAAAGGAACAAGATGTCATGGCACTTTGAAGAACTCCCAATGGCCTTAAATACCAAGCCAAAGAGTTGGGAATCAATTGATAAACAATGAGAATTTGTTGAGACATTCTGTGCAGTAAATGAAGATTATTGGCGCTACATTTTAGGAAGACCAATTTGGAAGTGGCTTTTAAGAGGAGAAATAGACTACAAGCAGTGAAAGAAAAATAGCCTGCAATTTCAATAACATAGTCAAGAGCTAATGAAGGACTTGACTAGGGTAGTGGGAACAGAAGGACAGGAGGAAGGTAGTGGGACAGCGACCATGGCTTGTGATCAAATCCACCAGGGGAGCAGCCTGCAAAGGCGAACTATTAAAGCAGAGGAAAAACTGCACCAAGAAATTTTAGAAAAGCCTTAAAATCAGTTCCATGTTTAGCCATAGAGCTTCTGATGATTTTTTTATCTTGAGGAGAAAGGCTGAATTTTCCTTTCTCTTCCATATATATATATATATACATATATATATTCACTTCTGATTTTTCATATAATTACCCACTCACAAGCATTTACATTGCTTTGTATAAACAAAAATTGAATGATCAAGTGACCTTTAGTAGAAAACTACTCAACCTCCATCCTGTTGAGATTATATCTGAATTTCTAAAATTAATTTTACCCCCCTTTCTGTGTTTAATCATCAACTTTCTCTTCTGCCACAAGCCAATGAGCCAGTTTGTAGAGCTTATTTTTACTTATTTATTCTTTGGCTTACTTTAGTTGATTTTTTTTCATCATTTTTGGATAGTAAATTGTACTTCGGAAAAAATATCAAAATGCAAGGAGTGGTATATTAAAATAAACTGCCCAACCTGCTTGCACCTGGTATTATAATATTTATCTCCTCTGTTTCTCTCATATCAGATTCACTCCTTGGTGGTTCAGTCTTCCAAATATATCCAAAATCCAGCCATTCCATCTGTCAACTTCCCCACTGTGATCCCCTGAAGAAATCACCACCATTTTCCCCAATGGCTTTCAGGGCACTCACTGAGTTTGTCTGCTTCTGTACTTACTCCCTGCAGCCTAGGGTTGCTTCCACACACCTGAGTGGTCCTATTACAGTGGAATTACGTCAGTCCTATTACAGTGGAATTACGTCAGTCCTCTGCTCAAATCTTCCAAAGGTTGCCCAGATAATTCAGAGCAGAGCATCAAAGTTCTTAAACAGCCCACTGGCACCCGATGGCCATCACCACCTCCTAGCTTCACCGCCTACCTCTGTCTTCCTGGTTCCTCTGCTCCTGACACTCTGGCTCCTTGCACCACTTTGCACCAAGGAGACCCTGACTTTGCTGTCTTGGCTCAGAAACTCCTTCCCCAATAGCCACCTGGTTGACTTCTTCAACGTCTTCCAAGATTTTTGTTCAGATGCCTGCTCTCTAAGGGGGACAACCTGGCAATCCTCTCAATCACCACAACCCAGTCTCCATCCTTAGCATCCCAATCTCCTTACTCACCCCACTCTACTGTTACTGACATAAGCAGGCAATGTGCTTATTGTATTGGTTATTCATTCAACTAGAAGTTTGCTTCTTGCAGAATGTCAACCATTCTCTGCTTTATTTACTGATGTGGCCCAACTATTGAGAAGAAGGGATCACAATACTTGTTAAATGAATGAATGACCAAATAAACACAGATCAGGCTATCAAACAGTACTTTTCTAAGAATTAAATGTAGTACCTTAGTATGTAGAGGAGATTTTTTATGACATTTATAGCCCCTAAATCACTCTGTAACTTAGAAAATACTCAGGTTTGAAATGTGAATGAACTTGTTTCGTGTGTGTGTGTATGTGTGTGTGTGTGTGTGTCTTTTCTGAATTTCAAGGAATCCTGGGTTTCTAAAAATTATCTTCCAAAGTGAAACTTACAGACCCCTGTCTATTCTGAGCCATTTTAATAAGTCTCTCAAAATTCCCCATTTCTAATTCCTTTAAGAATTAATTAATGTCTTTTACACTATTAACCCTGTGAAGCCTTCTCAGGATGAAGGAACATGAAAGAGAACTTCTTATTTACTAAGGGAAGATATTAAAGTGTTCCTTCTTCCCTTGTGGAATGTGGATCAGCCCATTAGAAGCAGAAATCTAAAGAGGTCGGGTGGTGAAGTTTCACTTTTCACCTTTACAGTAATTAGAATGGACAATGAGTTAATTTTTTCAAGACAAAACATTTTTAGATAATTATCCAGCATAATTATTTTATATTGTTGAATTCATCATCACAAATTAAAGTTCATGAGCCAAAAATTTTAAGCAAGAGACTAGAAAGATAAATCACATTTAGCCTTAGGCTTGTATATTTAATTTATGTCTATCCTATATTATACTAAGCCAAACAATAACTTGATCTATGCACTGGATAAAGGTTACCAAGATTTTAAAATTTTTTTCATCTATTTAAATAAAAAGCCTTATGGGAGGGGTCAGAGAAAAGAAACCTTTGTACATAGGGAGAGATGGAGGGGCTGAAGGGAGGGCAAGGGACTGGGGAAAAAATAAGAACCAAGAGAGGTTATGCAAAGGTGCAAATTTCCAATGATGAAAGTCAGTATATTGTATACCCAAAATATACCAATAAAATTAATTTGAAAAAGAAAACTCAAAAAAAATTTAACTAAGTGCCTTGCATGTCTATTTATCAGAAACAAGAGAAACAAAAACAAAATCTGCCTGGAAAATATGTGAACAGAAAGAACATATTCTGTTGCTAAGGAAAGAAATCTGACTATTCAACATTTATCTGACTATTTTCCAATCTATTTCTTTAGAAAATATTAGTCTTAATGTCTTGTCAAAAAATGATCAACTTAGAACTGCTTAAGAAATAACATTTAGAGGTCTGTGCATGCCCGACCGAGGTCCCGAGTCGCGCGGAACACGCAGAGTCACCCCACTGCAAACAGGCAGGTCTGCCCCCCCCCTTCCAAGGTCCCGAATCGCACAGAAGATGCCAAATCACCCTACTGCAGACAGGCAGCCACCTGGTTCCACACTACAAAGATGCAGAGGACACCAGACCACCAGACCAAGGTAATGAGTCCCACTGCTCCTGGCCCAGAGGTAAGGGCTTCGGAGCCACCATCCCACTGCTCCTGGTCCAGAGGAAGGGACTTCCCAGTCATCATCCTTCCCGCTGCTCCCAGCCCAGAGGAAAGGGCTTTTGGGCCACCTTCTGTCCCACTGCTCCTGGCCCAGAGGAAGGGGCTTAGGGGACACCATCCCTCCCACTGCTCCCAGCCCAAAGGAAAGGGCTTTTGGGCCACCATCCCAACAGCTGCTCCCGGCCCCTGTCCCACCTCTCCCAGCTCAGAGGACGTAATCTGTGCAGGCGCTAACAGCCCCCCACCCC
>NW_004624785.1:3987850-4063710 GCF_000247695.1 Heterocephalus glaber | reverse complement strand
GAAATAACATTTAATTGATGCATCAGAAAATTCTTATGTAATTTTTGAGTTTAGTGACCTGTCTTACTGGTGTCATAAGCATCCTTTATTTGTTTTCAAATAAGCATCCTCTGAGCTTTGGGCCTATGGATGGATGGATAAGTATCATGGTACAAGGGATAAAGTATATATCATAAAACAGACTGATTGGAATTCCCACAACAGACACGACATCTACTGCGTGTTTGACCATGAAAGTAACATCAATTTTCCCATGACTGTAGGTAAGAAACAATTCTTTAAATCAGAAAAAAATACTAACCACAATGGACAGGATAGATAAATCTGACACATTAAAAGCAACAACATTTATTTTTAAAGAGAAACAGTTTTAAAAAGTAAAAAGTGAGATTTGTTCACTTTTAACTGACATATATTTTGTCATATAAATACATTATTCTAATACACAGAACAATAAACTAATGAATTCTATAAATCAAAGAGAAAAAAGAAGAAGAGGAGAAGGAGAAGGCAAAAGCTTAATGGACATTTCACAAAAGAGAAAAATCCAACTGTCTGATAAACATAAAAAGATATTTGGCCTCATTTGTAATCAGTAAAATGCAAATTAAATGATGTTACTTCTCAAGATTGTTTGAAAATTAAATTATCATATATTAAAGCACCCATATAAGCCCCGGTACTCAGTAGATATAAAAACCACAAATCTGGCTGAGGAAATAACTCATTGGTAAAGCATGTACTTAGCATGCATGAGTCCCTAGGTTCAGTTCCCTCACTATAAGTCAAAATCTGCTTCTCCAATCATTCTTATCTGACCTTTTCTAGGGGCCATCCATGCAAATATGAAGCAGCTCTCCAAAGTCTTAATGTCCATTAATAACTTGAACTTAACACTGGCTGCTGCTGAGGCTTAGAATCTAATTTGGATTCCTCTGCAGTGAATTCACATACTGTAATTGTTCCACAAGTAATTTTAATGCATTACCTTTATTCCTTACTTCCCATCTTTCTGATTCCACTTTCCTTCTCATGCTATTTTTCTATTCCTTTTCAATTCATTCTGCAGGCACCTAGGCAAGACACTTTAAATTCTTTTGGAGGATAAGCAGGGTACAAATAAACTTTGCAAAACAAGCTTTTGCAAACATTGGCCCTTTGCATTTCCATGAAGCCCTCTGAGTATAATACATCTGTGGGTCAATCAAATATACCAGTGTCATACCGGTGGGTTGCTATAGAGAGGTTCCAAATCAACATTCTGAGAATTACACTCACTGTTGGGCAGGTACCTTAAATTAGCCTCTTCTAAAGCTTTCTACCTAATCAGAAGGAAAGATACCCATAGATGTGATCAGTGACCAACAGACTACTCATGTCTGTACATACCACAGGAGAGGAAGCTGCTGAAGAGTAAGGAGGGGGCGGTGTCTCCACAGCTACTTCAGGATCTTCCTGTTCACTTTCACTGTAACATTCTGTAACAAAAATGAAAATGCTTACTGCTTGAACACTGTTGTCACCAACTATTCCATAATGTATGGCCAGAGGTTTTTCTCCAATCTGGCTATTGCCATTTCAGTCCAATTCAGAAAGAAGAAACTGAGTGAACTTCCGGGTACAAAAGAGTTGCTTAAGAGGGAAAAACTAATGGCCCCTCCAGTCTTTTGTCCTCAAAGAACACCTGATATGCAGGAGGAAAACCAATCCCAACCATAGCTCAGGAAAACAAAAGAATTCTTCAAAGGAGTGTGAGTCATATACTAAGAGAGCATGAAACCAGTAGTAATTACATTTGATGATAAGAACCATAATGAGCTGATAACTAAACCATCAGTGGTACACTAATAGGGCGTACTAGGCTGAGCCATATACAAGAAGATCCCCAATGGCAATGGCCACAAATGAAGCTGAAAGTTTTTAGGGGCCATATCATGGAATGCTTTCAGTACAAGAATAAGAAGTGCTTTTGCACAGTTCTTCCCTCCCCAATCTATATCCAATGAGTACTTATTGTATAAAAAAAGGGCAAGAAGACTGTTAGACTGCTTTCACAGTATTGTACTAGATTCTTTTATTCTTTTAAGTCTAATTGCCACTTTTCCATTTCAAAATTTAAGTTTTTATCATTTCGTTATCAAAAAACATAACTCCCTACTTCCAATTTTTTAGTGTTCTGTAGGTTGAGTGGTTTAGAAATATACCAGCCTAGTGGCCCAGGAATCCAAAGCCTCCCTCTTCACACAAAGGATTAAGTACATCATTAAGAAGAATTAGACTCCTGCAGCTTTTGAACCCTGAAAGCTACAGATTGAGCTAAAAATATGGCCTGTGTCCCCATCTGCCCTCAGGCTGCTAGTATAATCTTAGGGTACTTACACCTGACGGAAATGCTAAGCTATCAGAGAGGAAATAGTGGGACAAACTTTATCTGACTAGATCATAACAAATTCATGTCTGTGACTAAGAATTCAGTAAGTAGGGCAGTAAAACATTTGCATTGACAATTGGTTGAAACATCAGTGAAGCCAAGCTAGTGAAATGTGGGGGAAGTGTGAAATCATTCACAGCCAGCATGGGAAGCTCTGTTCAATGTTGCTAAGTCCGTGTGAACATGTATCTCTCTACATTTCAGATCAGTTCAAATGCCAAACTACTTTCATCAGGACCAGACTATACATAGAACTTGACATTGTTTCTCCAGGCCTATTCATTCTATTCTAGTATCGTCACCAACTTTTCAGAAATTTAAAATAGAACATACCTTCATCCTTTGTAGTGGATTCCTGATGAATTACAGCTAATCCAAGTTTATTTAACCACCTAAGTAAATAGAAAGTAAATGTTTGACCATAGTGATTGACCTGCCCTCAGCTTCCTTCCCCTATACTCTGAAGAGTCTCGTGACAAACATTATGATGAAATTAATTCCTAGTTTCACTATTAGTCTGAACATTTCAGAAACAGCATAAGCTTATGACATCAAAATCTAAGGCCTCTGGTTTTACAACACTGTCTTCATTCAAGATATGCTTTGTAAAATAAGTGTGTGGATAAAGGTGGGCAGCTAAATCACATAATCTAAATGTATGAACAAATAAATCTTCTGTACTTATTCATTTGAAAGTTTTAGTAACCATCATAACCATTTTATTATTGGTTTCTCTTATGTGACATTAAAGCTGTGTTGATTTATTTCAGAAAAAAATAAAGCCATACATTTTAAAACCACAAAGATTTTTTTGTCCATCAGTATAATATCTGGCTAGAACCTGACAAGTATTACTAAACTGGAAAAATTTTTAATTCTTTGAAAAATTTTGTGTAAGTTTTACGAAAAATTGATAATGTTTGCCCTTCTACTGATTCATTATTTTAATCGGATAATGAATACCAGTTATATATTAATCACAACAAGAGAACTAGACAAACCTTAAGAAACTCAAACCTGGTTTACAACTTCAGACCTCTGTGTTTCCTCCACAAGACTTTAGTTAGAAACACATTTTAGAACACAAATTTTTTTTTGGTGGGGGGAGGATAGAACTCAGGACCTTGCGCTTGCAAGGCAGGTGGCGGAACCGCTGAGCTAAATCCCCTGCCCACAAATTTTTTAAAGATAAAAAATAAAATATGTCTACCTCATATGTTCCTGATAACATAATCTTATACTTAAAGGAATGTTTTGAGGCAGTGATTATTCTGTACTTTTAAAAATACTCCATGTTTGATATCGTGTATTCTTTTATCTTTTTTCTTTCTTTCTTTTTTAGAAAACAGAACATTCAATAGTGCCCTAAAGCAAACAATACAAACAAAATAGAATAATGCTATGCATTTATCAATTCACTTATATTTTTCATTTCTTCTAGTCCTGGAGTGTCTCATGAACTTTTCACCATGGGATAAATGTTGCATATTCCCAAATCTACAATTTCTCTAGAAACCCTCACCCAATCTCCAATCAGCCATGATTTTGTTGTATTCACTATTTTTTAACAGGAAAAGTATAAAACATTTGATTATTTTAAGATAAACAAAATAGGAGTTTCTGCAAGAAGAAAGATGGGCCTAGCCTCTTATGAGAGTTTCCCTTTGGAACCATAACAAGCCCAAGTTCTCTAAAGGCCACTTAAAACTGGGCAGTTACTAGGGCCCAGAACATACCAGAAGAGCTCAACAATGTTTATCAAGTCTCAAGAGAATAACAGGCAAAATAAAGGAACAAGAAATCATGGGGGAAAAAATGCAACAGCTAATACATATATGGGAAAATTCTCAGCCTCAGTAGTATTTTAGAAGAGTACCTATCTAGACACAAGAAAGTATTTTTCACCACTATATTGGCAAAAATGAAAAATACTGTTGATGTTCAGTACTTAAATGAACATTCTCTTCCACTGTTGAGGTAAACATGAAAATTGATGCAGCCAATTTTGAGCAGGCAATTTGACACTATTCAAAATTTAAGCATCCACAATGATTACGGTTATAAATATCTGCTCTACAAAAACACACCATTATTTGCCCAGATATAGAAAAATGGTAAGTGCCAACCAGGCTTGGGTGTAGTGACACGTGCCTGTCATTCCAGCTACTTTGGATGCTAGGATAAGGAGGATCACAAGGTAAAGGCCAGCCTGAGAAACTTAGTGAGATCTTGTTTCAAAATAAATTTTTAAATATATATGTATATCATATGTGTGTGTGTGTGTGTGTGTGTGTGTGTGTGTGTGTGATGCTGGGACTGTAGCACAGTAGTAGAGCACTTGCCAACCAAGTACAAGCCCCTGGGCTCAATTCTAGCACTAAAAAATTAATTGAGACAATATAATTGTTGTCCTTTAAGCAAAATCATTAAACAATGATTTTGATATCATGAGAAAACTAATAAAAAGACTAAAGATAGAAATAGCTTGTAATGACCTCAAAAAGTCCTAGTATTCTATTAACTGAAAGGAACAAATATAGATCAATATGCTTAGCCTGTTTTAATGTACTTTGAAAATTATATATTTGTGTACATGCATGAATTGGCCATAAAAGAGTTTCAGGAAGGATATACATCATAAAAGTGGTTAACCCTAAGGAAAGAAGTTGAATTAAAAGGTGAAGGAGAGGATATAGGGAGTCTGTTACTTTTTCTGCTTTTATATCATTCAATTTTTACAAGAATGTTTTATGTGTCACTTAACTAAAAGAAATGTAAAAGTATATTTTTTAAAAAATTGATCAGGAAAAATACAATAAATTTCAAGGTTCACTTTTTAAATACCATAACAATTTTTAGTTTATACATTATTTTATAATTATAATAAGCTGTCACCCTCAAAAAGATAAAAGATTCTAATAGTTAAGTAGACAAAAATTAGAAGAGAAAAACAAAGGCAAAAAAAATTTTGAATTGAGGATGCTGAAGCCAAAGACATATCTAAAACCCTTTCCAGAACAGGAAAATATAGAAAAGTGAAAATGTATTGACGATAAAGAAAAGACTTCTCTTATGCCTTACCTAAATCTCCTGCCCTTTCTTTTGCCACCATTAGTTACAATGAGTAATCAGAACATTCAGAGAATATTTAAATTTTTGAAAAATTTATTACAGTAAAAGACATTATCATTACGCCCTCTCAAAGTGCTACTCAAAGTTCACTCATTTTGAACACATCTATTTCATTGTTCTTGCCATTTTCTGAAAAACTTCTAGAAGTCCTATTTCATGAGCATCCTTAGTTGCAGTGGTGTAGTTAGCGAAGGGGAACAGAGGGGGCGGTCCACTCCAGGTGGCACATTTTTAGGGCGGCTTTTTTGGCCGAAAGGGAAATTATATTGTAACAATTTATTCCATTCAGATATGTTGGAGGGCACAAATTTTGAAGCACCACCTGAGTCGCACAAACTCTTAACTACAGCAGTGTTTAGTTGCTGTCATCACTGCCTCCGTGTTCTGAATCAATTGAAAGCATTTACTTTTCCTGGTCTTTTTGACTTTATGGAACACCCAGAAGTCACATGACACCAGTTCAGAGGAATAAGATGGATGGGGACACTGTAGTGCCTTTTCAAGCCTACCTTTCCAAAACTGGATGGTGCTTGGCCGCATCACTCACTTTATTTTGATTACATCTTATAAAGACAGAAAGAGAACTTTCAGAACTTATTCAGAAGGTGGCAAGAATGATGGGTGTTTGAAGCAAGGGGAAGTATTTTGAGGAGAATTAATGATGCAATGTGTCCCTTAATAAATTTTTAAAATTTAAACATTTGCCATAGTTTTTTATTGTACCTTATATTACAGTGACAAACCAGAAAATGTTTTTTAAAAATCCTATTCCACATTTTTTTCTAGAACTCACTGGCTTTGGGCACCTCCTTTGCTAAGAACTTTTCTTAAATCTCATGGCAGTAAAACACTTTTATTCGTGGCTAAGTAGATGGAGGCACAAAACAATTTATATTTACATAAAAGATGACAGATGTTTCCTGGGAGTTTGTTGTATATTAGCTTAATGGGAATGTGTGCTGGAGGAGCAAACGTGTTAGGAAATAGACGTACAAAACAAAGGCATCTTCTCACAAACACCATCTGAGGAAGGCAGCAGCCACAGTCTCTGCTTAGAAACCAACTCTTTCATTACCCTCAATTACTTACCCTGTACTGGTAAATTGAGGGTCGCTGCAGAACATACGAAGTTTCTATTAAATTTAATTACTCTCCTTTCATCGTTCCTGAGAGAAATGTCACCATCCAGAAACGCAGTTACCCAAGGAGGTGAACATATAAAACAGAGCCCATCTCTCCAACACCACCTGCTCCAACATCACCTCCTCCCGCCCTCCCTCCTTTCAGCCCCACTAAGCCATCCCGAGATACAGCATTTACTGGCTTACACAAGCTGCATCAGGATAAGGATGGAAGATCTTTCAGATGTTACTGAAATCTTAATCTCTAAATATAACCTATATGATCTTGTTTAACAAAGGAGATGTTAACTTGGTGGCATAGAGAAGAGATTCTGCATGTTTTGCCTATTAGAAAAATCATCTTCAGAATAATAAAATCCAGTTATGGTATTATAAATATAAGAAACTGTGACAGACTCACATACAGACAAAATGAGCTATTTACCCAAAAGTGGCCAGATGAACAATTTTCAAGCATAAATGTTACTGGCGAGATTCAAAAGCAGATCAAGAAATCTTAAGTTCAAATTTCAGTTGACATCTTGTTTATAAGTTTGAAAGAGAAACTCTAACAGAATTTCAAGTAAAATTAACAACACTTTGCAGAGTGCATGGGCAATAAGATCTTGATCCTGATAGTAGTTGTGATAGGCTTTGATTTGAAAGCCAACAACATACAGTACAAGCTAATACTTAGGCAACACTGCTTGCCATTCAGTAGGTATCTGCAAATAGAGAACATAAAAACAGAAGATAAATAGACCAGAAGTGTAAGCAAAACCTAGGGAGGTGACAGGACAGGGAAGCGGGGAGCTGAATAACTCTCAAATATGATTTACAGAGCAAATCGGCCTGAAATATAATAGACTCACATAATCACATAAGGATCAAACATTCTATTGTTTGAAAAACATATTTTACTGTATAGGAGGAGAAATTCACTAGGTAACAAAGCACTTAGGAGCAACTGTTCCTCTGAGGTCCTCAGTCTTCCTCACGCCATACTGGGGATTAGAGAACTACAGTACATACTTTGAAAGAATTAGCTCAGGGTGGGTGGGAATGACAGTGACAGGGGAAAAGCTGGAGAAACAAGGTGCTGTTAGAGAAGAGAAGCCAGGGACAGCAGGAGGCTCCCAGGCAGGCACTAGCAGGCAGCACTGTCTTCACACACCAACACAGGCTATTTGGACATCCCTGGTAGCTCAGCTGCCGGCTGACATCATCATCACTCCACGGCCTCCCACACCACTTACAGGACAAGGGTGGGTGAACCAACAGGACTGGATTCCCAATGCAAATAGAAAGAAGTAAAGACCTCTGACTGTGAAGGTTTACATTATTTTTCCTTTTATGTATCTGCTCTTGTTTTTTCTCAGGTGATTGAAAAATCCAAGTGGAAAAAATCTAAAATCAGAAATTGTGTAGAAACAATTTCTCCGATATAAATCAAAGGCTTGTCAATTGTCAAATCCTCTCCTGCTTCCATATGCCTACGCCAGGGTTTCCAAGCTGTCTTGGAGCAGTTTTGACCCCAATGGAAGAGAGCTGGTAGGAGGTGAGGGCTGGGAACAGGTGAGAATGCTTCTACCTAGCAGGGAAAGGTGTTCCTCCTGAGGGGATAACCTGTCAGATGGGTGTGTGTGTGTGTCTGTCTGTCTGTCTACCTTTCTGTCTCTGTATATGCATGTAATGAAAGGCAAGTTCTATTTTCTTTCAGTTTCTAAAACATGAAGGCAGAGAAAAATCAAAGCAGATAAGTAAGGGCATCATTATGTACAAATAAATGAAATAGATTTTCAGCATAAGCTCTATGAATAGAGCACTCTATATCTGTGTAATGTGTGTGTGTGTGTGTGTGTGTGTGTGTGTGTGTGTGTGCGCTTACTGCTATCACTCTATCACCTACTGTTACAGTAGGGCGCATAGTGGGTATTCCATAAACACATTTGAATTGGTTATGTGAAAGTAATAAAAGACAATGGGAATTCTGAGATTGCGCCTAAATTAAAGGATATACTCTCTTGACGCTTAATCAGCACCTCAAATCTAGCCTCATTCAAACAACACCCAATGTATGTAACCTAATCTAAACCAGTAGGGAATGAGTGGATATATAATACACTTATTTAAAAATAGCAAAAAAAAAATGAAGTTACATATGTAAAATTTTTAATTAGATCTAAGAGAGAACATTTTACAAAATGAAGAAGTGATAAATGAAGAGGTGATAAATACATGAATTGACATTATTATTACATACCGCACATTAAGTGCTATAAACACAGATTTTGCACATAAAAAGCTGTGAGATCAATTACATAATACTTTCAAGTTTTTTTCTTTGTGATGCCAATGCTTGTTTTAACATTTTCTTATATTGATTTCTGTCTAGTCCTTTCTCAGCCAAGTGGTTCCCTCAGAACAACTTCATGACTTCTTCCTAAATAACCATTTTGATATCAGTAGTTCTCCAAAATGCTTCCAAATATTAGAGAAGAAACAAGAAGCCCTTGTAACTACTAAATACATTAATCCTTAAAGTCACAGAAATAAGTAAAACAATAATTGATATAAACATAGGTTTAAAATTTCAGTATCAAACCAAGATAAGATGCTTTCATAAGAATTGTATTTATCCATTTCCTCTACTTACATATTCATTTCCTGCAGATTCTCAGCTGCAAAATAAAAAGTCTTGATCTGTGGATGGTTGATCTTAAATGCACTGGGAGGAGGAGAAACACAAGCACATCAGAATTAGTGTTTGTAATCATCTGTGGGTCTGAAAAGAAATCCGTCATATACAAGCACCATAAAAGTATTTTTTGTAAATTTACAAAAAAAATGTTGCACAAACACCTATTGTCCAGTTCCTATTTCAGATAGCACTCTGCAAGTCAAATTATCATATTAATACTGAGACTTAACTAGTAAATACTTTCCATTCAAAAGATATAGGCATTTCTATTTCTTTTCACTTATTAACCTCTTTACTCTAAAGATATAATAAGTTAAATTTGACAGTCGTAGAGGTGTCACTTCAAAATATTCATACCAAAGCAAAGTTTTTATTCAAATTCAGTTAACTGTACACCAGAATTTTATTTATAAAAATAATTAGGTATGGATTTCCACACTGTGACAATTTATCAGAAATCTTGTGCAAGATGGCTTCTAGCTTAAAGGAAAAATTTAAAACTTTGACATTAAGAAATAATAAACTCCTTCCACTTTGCCATTTAGACCGGAAGTCCTACAGGACAGGATGGTTTTGTTACATTACCATTCAAAAGCCACAAGAATCAACAGAACTCATGCATCATGATATGCATGGTGCTATATCAGAGTGCCAAAGAAACAAAGCAAAATCAGTTTATTAATTGTTTCACAAGAAAAAACAATTAATCGCTGCAACTAAAAACATAGGTCAGTAGAGAAATGCCTCTTTTCAATAAAACTGGAAAAGATACCAAAAGTTGGAGAATTTTTAAAAGGTCAAAGAGGATATAAATGCAAAATAACAGCAGGATGCTGTCGTGGAAAGGCCTTTGACTGGAAGTCTGGACCCAGAGTGCAGACCCTGAAGTCCCTGAGCTCTGAACTGGTAACACTCTCTTCCAGCTACTGTGTTTCCTTCTCTCTAGAACAAGGGCCTCAAGCTGGAGAGTGCTTTGCTCTTGTCAGTTTTCAAATCTTTGGGGCTTAAACTACATCAGAGTACAATCTCAAGCTTAAAACACCTCAGGGAATCCAATGGTAAGTGTACCCCTGACAACGCCATGAGCTAGGAGGAACTGGCTGCAGTGATGTCTGCAGCTCTGGTGAACTCTGTTTAACTATTTGTTCTCTTTGCAAGGTCCAAACCGTGACATCTATCTGACCCCCCTTTCAGCCCTGGATAGGAATGTATTTTTCATTCTATCATGGGCACAATTAATAGCATCCCATGCCAGGTCTTCCAGGAGGCTTTAAATCCATCTCTTCCATCAAATGAAATACCAGAAAATGAGAGGTTAAATATTTCTATTAGTATTTAACTGCCAACTTTTAATGTTTACAATTCCCAGACATTTGAGCATTACTTGCACTCACTTCCACATCACAACATCACTTGATGGTTAGAAAGGGACATTATCCTAGCTCAGGTGTGTGGAGGTTAAGAAATGACTTACTGCTTTTTCTTGCATTCTGATGCTCTTTCCACTGTGAAATCAGACAGGTTGACAAATCCATCTGCTTTCTCTGCCTGAAACAAATACACACCACAAATAGGAATAAATACATCAATCCTAGGGTTTATGAGATTATATAAATGTAATAGAGATGGTATAAATGAAATGAGGGAGAATCAATAGATACTTCTTTGAATCATCACTAACGATGGACTTATCCTAGATACAAAATTTATGACAGAAATTAGTATTTTCCTGATAAGTTACCCAGAATCTTTTCATGAGAAGTGACATGACACAGCTTAGAGATGGTCAACTCTGGCAGGCACAGGGCCCCTGACCCCTTCCTGTCTGCGAGGAACCCACAACGCCAACCCATCTGAGACCTACTTCCTGCTGAGCTCATAGCCATCCTCAGCATCATTCTCGTCCTATTACCACAAACATATAAGATGAAACCCCATTAGTAACCTTGATATGGCGGACAGAGCCCTTCTTCTAAAGTTAGCAATTCTATACTCCTATCATGGACCTACCTCCTGCTAATTGTTATGACTTAAATGAGTCTAGATAAATAAAACACTTAAGAAATACCCAACAAACATTATTTCCTCTCCCAAGTCTGTAGGCAGTGTCTGGGGAATTCCTCCACAGATCCACATCCCACAGAAGAATCTTAGTTCCAAAATCAATTCCTGTAAAGGAAGACTTCACGAGAAAATGAGACTTACAAGGACCTAGCATGAATGTTGCTTTAAATCATCAAATATTTCACTGGAAATGTAATCATTGTCCCACCTCTCTAGGAATTTTTAAGGTATATATTATGAATAAAGTTTAACTGAGTTACAATGAAGCTGGATTGTTTGTCAAGTGGAACCCAAATCTCCTTTCATTGACATTGGTGTCTATGAGTGCAAAAGTAACTCCAAAGATTAAGCATAGATGAGCCGATGGTTATTGGAGGATTAGTTAAAATTGTTTTTGAAATACAATCCTAATTTTTAAAGTCATCTAGCTATGTTTAGTGCCATAGGCATTCTTGGTTTGATTCATCATTCTGTCTCCTTTTCTTATTGCCAACTAGAGGCACTTCCTGCAGTCTTCAAAAAAAAATCAAACTGTGAAACATTCAACCATGTTTCCATCCTCCATCTCCTACATGACTTAAGTCATCCAGTTCTTTACCTGCACTGCCTCCCTCTTATAAGATTCAAAACTTCATCCTCTTGGGCACTTCTCCTTTAAAAATATCCATACAACATTTTCTGAATATACGTATTTGTTCATATATATGTTTTAATCTACATACGTATAACATACAATCATATATATTTTATATATATGTGAAACTTATCTGTTGATAAGCTGCTTAATTACCACATGGTGTTTTCACCAATTCTACCTCAAGAGAGAATAGAGTATTTGAAGGATATAAAATGTATAAGTCAACTTTTTATATGACCTGCAGTACTTCCTGTGAGCTCTCGGTGTCATAAAAAAGTATATGTTTTAAAAACTATTAGGTTCCATCAGTTCCACTTATAGAGCTATACTCAGAGGATTCAAAAATGGATACAGTTCTTAAATAAATACATGTACATACACGGTCAGAGAAGCACTATTCACAATAGCCAAAAGAATGAAAAGCCCAGCCCATCAATAGATGATGGACAAATTGTCATGTATCCATACAATGGAAGATTATTCATGCATATAAAAGAATGAAGTATTAATGCATGCTACATGGATGAATCTTAAAAGCATTATGCTAAATGAAACAAATCAGACAGAAAAGGTCACATATTGTATAATTCCATTTATTTCAAGTATTCAGCATACAAAATCCGTAAAGATAGAACACAGTTTGGCACTGAGGAGTGATGGATAGGAAACAGTTGCTTAGTGTTACCTTTTGGCAGGATGAAAACATTTTGGATCTAGAGAAAGGAGATGGTTGTACAACACTGCGAATATACTAAAACTGCCACTGAGCTGCTCACTTTAGTTAATGTCATGTTACATAATTTCTTTCTTAATATATCATCAGTTATACTCAAGTATTTTTAATTAAAATTCCCATAATCTATATAGAAAGAAAAATGATTTATACTTACCATTTATTTCCACTTCCAGATACCATTAACCCCAATGACTTCCACATTTCTAACTCCTATTTTCTTTTTTAGTCGTCACTTGATTGAACTCTAGTAACTGATGCTATAGCTCCTTTCTGCCTCTTGACATCCCCTCCTATCTGGGATTTTCTGACCACACATTACTGCTGCTCCCCTTTTCCTCTGAAGACTCCTTCTCTTTCATGGGGTCTTCTCCACCTGTGTGTTTCTTAAATCAGAGTTCTTCCCACAGACATAGGACTCTTCTCATCTCAGTGCTCTCAATGAGTGATCATGTACACTGTATGGCTTAAGTATCATTTTACACACATATCCAAAATCTATTCCTCAAGCTTCAACTCAGCCCTGGAGCTCCTGCCCAGATCTACACTGCCTAGTGCACCTGCTCATATAGGTATTCCACAGGCTCCCCAAGAGTGACATATAAAAAACCAGATCCATCTCCTTGCTCACTAACATATGCCTACTGTTTCTCCTCTTCTGTTCTCTGCTTCAAAGAACAATACCACTTTCTATCCAGATGCCAAAGAAAACAATCTGAGGGATAACCTCCCAGCCCACCTATAGTTTTAAGAGTCTGTCTCCATCAAAACTCATGTTGAGGCTCAGTCCTCAATGTGACAGTGCTAAGAATAGTTTTGAGGGCTTTAAATGTAACTAAGTCACTAAGAGAAATTCCCTTCTCACAAGTTGTCATTCTTTCAGGTCTGGATCAGTTGCAGCAAGAGTGTTTATTTTAAAAGGGAAGGCACCCATGTGTCTGGCACCTTTTGCATGCAACTGTTTCCTTTTCCTTTCGTCTGGCATGAATTAGGCAGTGCCTGGTCCTCACCAGAAGATGAGCAGATGCCTGCACCATGATCTTGGGCCTCCAGAACTATCAGCTAAATAAACCTCTTTTCTTTCTAAGTCCCTAGTCTCTAGCATTTTGCTGTAGAAAATGACCTATGACAATATGCTTACAGGAATTCATGCAAGTAAACACAAAGTTCTATAATTGCTTTACCTGTCCCAGATTATTGACCCACCTATTACCTTCCACTTCCATCAGATCACCATTAACATTTTCTTGAATTACTGCAAAAGTCTCTGAAACTATTCTTCTTCTTTCTAATTTTTCCTTCCCTCCAATTTAGTGTCGAAGTCATGATCACAGCAAATCTTGGCATCAGGAGCATTCTTCATGTCACTTCTCTAATTAAAACCCTGCATGGTTTCCAATTGCACTTGGATAAATTCTGAATGCCTTAGCAGAAGGCCTTTTGTGATTAAGCCCTAATTAATACCACAATCTCATCTTCTCCAATGCTCCTTCTTCCTCCTCAGCCAAAAATGAACAGAAAACTTAAAACACAATACTTTCATAAAGCAGAATTAGAATTGACACCCAATTTGTGGTATCTTTAGTTTCTAGACAATTTATTTTCAGTACAAGAAGCCCATCTCAAAAGACAATATAAAAATCACTAAAAATGTGTGAAACATGCATGTACTCACATTTTTATTTACTTAAAAATAAATCAAAGTAAAAGATAAATTGTAAATCTTCATGTGGGTGGATTCTACTTCTTCATATCTGAAATGGCTACGATTCCTTCCAACAAGATACCCAGTAAATTTGAGCAAAACCACCTGTATTTCCCCAGTGAATCTTCCCCTCACAAGAAGACTGTTTTTCATTATTCTGAAGACATTCAAGCTGTATTTAAAGTAACAGACAACTGTGTCAAAAATGTTTCTTGCTTATTTGACTTGCAAAAATGCCTCCAAAATGACAATCACAGTGGGAAAATTCTGAAGGAATGACAGTTTTCTTTTCCTTCTCCTCCTTCTCCCCATAGTCCTTTCAGATTCTTTGTTGCCTCTTACATATAACAGAAATAACTAACTTGAATAGTATCTTTCCCCTTTAATGACTCCTAACTTTCTAAAAAGTTTCTTGCAAGCTGTGTTTTGGTACCTGCAAACTTCCCTCCAAATCCCTATGTAGTAAAAGACTTGTCCTCTTCCCAGAAGTATCAGATTATCCTCCGGCCATTGTGTAAAACTGTCTAGCAAACCTAGTCTTAAATTCTGAAACAACTCAGTAATTTTCACTTCCCCACACAATGTTCTATGATCAGACTATGCCTCAGAAGTCTTCCTCCCCACATTTCAGCCCATCCCTGCATTTCCCTCACCATCTCTGATTTTCTCCACCTTGGTGGAGTAACAAGTGAACTTGTTATCACTGGGTAGCACTAAATTCACATTTTTCAAAAATCATTAGTGTTAAAATGTTGGGGGGGAAGTTAAAAAGTAAAGGTGCTGATCATCTCTCTCATGTCATGAGTCACCTGTATTATATTTCCCTGAAACACTCTGTTTTCATTCATCTTCAGGCTCTAGACATTCATTTGTTCAACAAATGTTTACAAAGTACCTCCTCACATCAGGAACTGTGCCGAATATGTGGAATACAACTGTGAACAGACCAGAGATCTCGGCTCTCAAGAGAAAAAGAGATGATACACTCAACATGTAAACATATAAGTTGCTCAGAAAAAGAGATGTCAGTCAATATAATGGCATTTCAGAGTGTGAGCAGAGAAGGTTACCTACTGCTGCCTGGGTCAAACTGCCCCCTCCTGCCTCATCTCCTTAAGTTTCCAGGACCCAACTGAGGTGAAACCTTCTCCAAACCTTTCTCTCTGCTTTCCCCGTGCTGGCACAGGTGCCCCCTGCTTGTCCCAACATCAAGAAAGGGTTTCCCTTACAGTACTTCTCTCTCTGAATTCAGTCATCTGCTGCTTCTCCAATAGACTACGAATCTTGAAAGAAACATTTGTGTCATTTATGTATATTATTTATACATAAGGAAGGATTCAACAAATGTGGAAGAAGTTTTATGAATGACTGAGGAATAGGAAAGTTATTTTTTTCGTCTGACAATAAAATATTAAAATGAGATGCAAAAGCTACTTTGGAAAACAGTTCAGCAGTTTCTAAAAAAATAAACATATAAATTACCACACAACCCAACAATTCTACTCCTAGATATATACCTCAGAGAAATGAAAGCATATGCACACAAAGATTTGTATCCAAATATTTATAGCAGTATTATTCATATGCCCCAAAGCTGAAAAGAGGCTAAATGTCAAACTTGCTAAATGTCCATCAACTAATAAATAAACGGTATGAGAATATGTTCAGGCACTAGAATATTATTTAATAATAAAAAGCAAATGAACAACAAATGCTAAAACATGGATGAACCTTAAAGTGCTATGCTAAGTGAAGATACAAGACAACACATATTACTCTGACTCTATTTGTATGAAATCTATAAGCCTAGAACAGTGGTTGCCCAGGGTTGCGTTTGAGATTAATTGCAGATGGCCGTGAATATCTTACTAGTATAACAAAAATTGTTGAAAACTGACTTGCTGTAGTGGTTACATCACTTAGTAAATTTGCCAAGAAGTATCACTTGAATAGAGTAGATTTTATGATACATAAAAGAGTACCTCAATGAAGCTGTTTTTTAAAACATGGCAAGAAGGAAAAGTTTAGGGAACAGAAACCTATGAATAAAGTCCCTCTTGTTTGGCTATCAGGGAAACTTGGAAAAGGATGACATACGAGGTCTTTGATGATCCCATTTATGACTGAAAGTGACTGGTTCAAACTTTCACACAAATTGAGTTAATATTCCTACTATTCTAAGGTTTGAGCTTAATGATGGTTTCAGGTTTGGGCTAAAGAAATTTGTGACATGAGTATTTTATACAAAATTTGCCACAGTTCAGATATTTTTTAATTAAAATAGGACATTGAATCTTCATATTAAATAACAAAGCACAAAGAATTTTTAGGGCAGTAAAAATACTTTATATTTTTATTAGGTGAATACATGTCATTACACATCTGTCCAAACCCACAGATGTTCAACACCAAGGTTGAACCCTAATGTAAACTATGAACTCTGGGTAATAAAATGATGTGTCGAGATATTTTTGTTAATTGTAACAAATGTGTCATGGGGGGAAGGGTACTGGTAGTGAGCAGATCGCTGTATATGTAGGGGTGGGGGTAAAGGAGGAATCTCTGTATGTTCCATTCAAACTTGCTATGAACCTAATACTGCTCTACAATGTAAAGACATAAAACATCAGTTAAATAGGACATCAGGTTTTATATTTAAATGCAAATATAAGTGTCCATTGCCTTTTTTTATTTTTTCATATAAGTACCTTACAAAATAAACAGAATTAGCTTCTTAAGTATATACATATGTCAGAAAGGTAGAAGACCAGATCATAGAAGTAAGACTGATGTACATGCTAAAGGCTTCATAAGTCAGAGAAGACCATGCCAAGAAAAAATGAACTGTAATATAGGACATTATTATGTATTTCACAGTTGGAATTAAAAAGTATTATTATTTCTCTATTTTCAATGAAACTACATTAACTTCATAGTTCTGAAATCAAAAAGCACCTTTTAGACTATTTTCATTGCAATGTTTCCCCAAAACATCTGCTATTAAATAAATTGTAGACCATAAAATAAATCTTAAGTTTGAAGAAAATTGATTTCATTTATTAATTAATTTTGTGGTTGTATTTTATAGTACGCTTTTTGTTTGTGATGAATATGGACTTAAAATGTTTGGAATCACTTTAAGTGAATTTAAGTAAGGTTATCCAGAGATTATCAGAATCAGGAGAAGCTGTAAAACTTCATTTCTCCAAATAAATCTATCGCTTTCTTAGTTCTGCCCAGAAATCCGTAGCACACTGGGAACAAAAGTCCAAGCCTGGAGCAGAGCTGCCATCCTCGTGACTCCTGGGACCAGTTGCCACTAAATTCTCACAGTGCACACTGATTCGTGACCTCTACAGAATCTGAACTGCATTTTCTAAAATATAAGATGCAAATAAACTGGGATTGAAGAACAGATGATAAAACAGTTTGGCCACCGAACAGAAATAGTCTCTCTCATGCGGTGCTAGTGGGGACCACACAATGGAAGGAAATAGGACAGTAAGGAGCAAAAAAGCATTCACCCTTTGACCTAGAAATCCCACTTCTGAGATCTGTCCTAAATACATCTTTGAGAATATGTGTCATGATGTGTGCATTGTAGCACTGTATGTATTCACCAAACACTGTAAAGAATGCAAATGTTCAGAAAACACTTGAGTAAACTGTGACAGTACATGAAAAGAAAAACTATAAAAAATGACATAAATACATACATATGTAGAGATAGTATCTTCTAGGACATAGTAAGAGTGTAAAGTGTAAAGTGGAATATGATATTTACAGTTGGCTAACTTTTAGAATTGGAGAATGGGATGTGATCCAATATGCATACTTGCACACATTTGCAAAAATAAACAAAGGGAAAAAGTAAATCCAAAACAAATAGGAAAGCAGGGAGGAAGGAGGGAAGAGGAGCAGGGGTGAGAGCAAGGCTTACCTAGCTGTAACTTGTTACATAGTTTTGACTTTGCAAGTGGGTGAATGATTGGTTCTTTTTTAAAAATCCAAAACAGAGAAAAGAAGCAACTCCTTAAATTGAAAATAACTGAACCTAACAATGTAAACATGCTGGCATGCCTTCACACATCACAATGGCTCTAAGTGACCTTAGGGCACAGAGTCTGATTATTCCTAGTCCTAGTCGGTAGTAGGAGACAGTTAAGACCTCTAATAGTGGCACTGTTGCTATCATTTTGAGCTCGTTCCGGTAATTCTTCTTCACTCTCCCCCAAATTACCCAGCATCCAAAGCTCCCCTCCTTCTCTCCTTACAGTAGAGTCCATCATACTGCTTATTCTAATAAGCAATCCCTCCCCCTTTTCCTTTCCGAGAAGAAAATACAGAGCTCAGCACAGCAAGGACATCTCTACCCTGAGAGCATTCCCCTTGCTGCAGGAAGGCAGCTGCATCAATAGCATGGGGCTGTGACAAGCACCACATAGGAAGCAAGACATAAGTAATTTTTTGTTTGGTTTGGCAGTTCTTTGTTCTGAACACCAGAAGCAGGCCTGGCAAATGAGAACACTTGAAATTCTTTTTAAGAAGTGTAGAAATTCTGAATGACATCAAATAAGAGCTAATATTTATTAAGCACTCAGCATAAGTCAGTGAGGGACTATTCACAGCCTTAGAGGAAAATTAACCCTGAGTGCTGGAACTTGTGAAATTGATGGGCATTTAAAACCAATAACGCTGATGTAGTTATAAGAGGGGAAAATTGTGTGGTACCAATACAATGACAGAACTTAGACCAAGATGCAGCACTCAGGTAAGTAATCTAGACATGAGACTGAAGACCTTCAGTCTTAACCACACGCAGAAAGAGGAAAATAAGAGAATCTAGAGTCAATGCCTGACACACGAGAAAGCACTGGATTCAGAATGAGAATACCTCACTGCAAGCCCCTAGCTGTGTCATCTTCGGTCGAGCCCTTAACCACTCTGAGTCAGTGTCCTCACAGTGAGAAGCAGGGACAGCCAACTCCTTCTGGCTAAATAGAACGAACGTGGGTACATATAATACCATCAAATTGTTAAATCCATAAAAATTGCATGACTTTATTGTCATTAGTCCCTAAGAAATAAGAAAAGGGGGGAAGAGAAAACAAAAGAGAAGGAATGACTTAGAAAGGAATAAGGTGATGTTAAGCCTTTTGATTCACTGTTGCTGAGCCCTGTGTCATTCTGTGTCTCAGCTCTCCCCCGTCACCTTGTTATCAGATGCATAGTTTCAAATTCTCTGGAGAATAATAATGCTTGCAACCTTACTAAATTCTTTCTACATTATGTGGGGTATATTTTTATGAAAATATGATTGCATTTGAATTTACTTAACATTACCCTATAAATATAATTAGATTTTGATCACTAGAAACTTTCTTCTTACGAGTGCCTAGAAATAGATATTCTGTAGAAAAAAAATTTCATCAATGTTTTCGACTGATAAACAGAAAGGCCCCATTTCCTACAGAACCCAGAGAGTCTTGAAATTAATTATAAAAATAATGCTCTGATGATCATAATCAGGAAGGTCCTAGGGATACTTAAGCTTCAGGAAGAGAGAAAAGGCTCTGAAGCAAGCAGATCACGGTAGCAGATGTGGCCAGTGATCCAGCCACATCCAGGGTCCATCCTTACCACCCAGGCACCCTAGCCAGAATTCTCACTGCCGGAAGCTACACCCTTTGTGGGAAGATTCCTCTGGCTGCCAGATTCCACTCTTCACCTGTGCACAGGTGCTCAGGCATCAAAGCCCCCAGGACAGATTCTCTACTAATAACCAATGGGACTTGGAGTATAAATTCCCCAGCTCCCTGGCCTTTGGTGGGAAAACTGGGTTGTGTGTTTTTCACCAGCTGTCAGAGTTCCCCAACATGATTAAGCTATGGTTGCCAGGGATGTAGCTCAGTGCCGCCACACCCTCCTCGTAAGCACATTGTCCTGAGTTCAATCTCCAGCACCAGGAAAAAAAAGTACATATATATACACATATGATTAAGCTATGGTTGCCTGCAGTCCTAACATGCTTGCTAAAGAGAGCTTCCTAGCTTACCTTCCACCCTCTCACTTCCCCATTCTCTTTCCAAGTACAGTCAGCCCTCTACATTTGTGGGTTCCACACACATGGTCTGAACCAACCACATATCAAAAATATTCAGAAAATTACTGTGTCTTTATTGAACATATATAAGGCTTTTTCCCTGTCATTTTCCTCTAAACCATATAGCATAACAGTAACTATTTACATTGTATTAGGTATTATAAAAGTCTAGAGACAATTTAAAGTACACAAGAAGACTGTGTAGGTTATATACAAATGCTACACTATTTTATGTAGAGAACTTGACTGTTTAAGGATTTTGGTGTCCATGGGCATGCTGGAATCAGCACTCAACGTATAACACGGGATGACAGCCTAAACCAAGATGCCAGTTCCCTCACAGAAAATGTTTCCACTCGCAGATAAGCACCACCAACACTCCAACTGCTCACCATTATAATCTTCCTTTAGGTTTTTGGGGGGGTTTTTTGCTTCGTTTTATTGGTACATTTTAGATATACATAATGATAACATTTATCATAGGGAATTTGTACCTGTATATCTTGTTTCTTCTTTTTTCCTCATTTCTCTCCTCTCTCTTTAACACTTTTTCCTCTCCTATTTACAAAAACTTTCTTTCCATTTTTTCCTTCTATTCTTTTTTTCCCTTCCTTCTTTTCCCCTTCCACCCTCCCTTGTTTGAACTTTTTCTTCCCATTTCCCAATATTTATTACACATTTTGGACCTCATTTATACTCTCAGTTTCTCAAAACAAAGAAACAATTTGATATTTAAACATGTGTGTCTGATTTATTTTACTTAAGAGTATTTGCCTATAAATGTCTCAAGTTTATCCTTCTTTATAGCAGACTAGTACTTAATTGTATAAAAATACCACATCTTCTTTATCCATTCATCCACTGATGGGCATTTGAGCTGTACGATCCCGCTTTAATATTCCCTCCTAAAAATCACCCACAGATATGAACACATTAGCTCCTAGCTAAGTGGTGATCAAGAAGTGGCTGGCACCCTACTCTCTGATGTGCCCACCAGCCCTCCTGGCTAACCATTCTTAATCAGATTCTCCATTCTCTTCCTACAGAATCATAGTTTAAGTACAATTATCTTGTCTTTCATGTACCATGACATACAAAGATAGTCATTACTTTCAGAAATGTCAATGTCAAAGACTGGCATTAAGATGGAAAGCTCACAATTGAAAAGAATTGTATGTGACTGTTCTCTGTGGTGTAAAAGTCTTCACACACACTCAGATCACAATCTGCCCCTGCCTGGCTGCCTTCGACATGTTTTTTTAGATGCCCTTTACCCCAGAGATACTATCATGTTCACCTACTTACGTTGGTCTTGTCAAGAGCACAGGGAAGAGGGGGCTGAGGGAGAGGAGGGAGGGAGAACAAGGGAGGAGGGAGAGAAGATAAAGGTTTTAAGTGAATTAAAAGCAATGTGATTAAATCTCACTGTTACAGAACAAATTATATCTCTTGGTATCTAACCAACTTCCTCTGTCATCCCTGATAAAAGTAAAAGTGGGGAAAGAATAAAGGAACACCACTTAAGAAAATTTAAAGTCATTCCCTTTCCATAATAGAGATTTAGGAGTAATAAAAAATAAGGTAAAGCTTTTTAAGATCATTTGGTCAATATAGTACATAACCTTGCCTTCACATATATATATTATTTCAAATGCTTTAGGAACTTTAAAATCTCTTCAAACTGTTTTCATAAATTTCATGAATAAATGTCAAAATACTTCTCAACAACAAACAACAAATCTGAGTCAAAGATGGGGAAAGGATATTTCTTCAAAAAAGATATACAAATGGCCCACAGTAAAAATATTGAAAGTAGTAGTCTTTAGAGAAATGCAAACCAAAACACCAAGAAGATATCACCTCACACCCATTAAAATGACTACTATCAAAAATAAATGAACAAATAAATACAGTGTGGTGAGGATGTAGAGAAACTGGAACCCTTGTGCACTTTTGTTAGGAATGGAATACCAAGCAGCTACTCTACAAAATAGTATGGAAGTTCTTCCAAAAATTAAAAATAGAATTACAATGTGATCCTGCAATTTTACTTCTTAGTATACACCCAAAAGAACTGAAATCAAGGTTTCAAGGATATACTTTGTATGTTCATATTCACATAAGAGCATTATTCACACTAGCCAAAAGATGAAAGCAACGTGCATCCATCAACAGATATGAATGGATAAACAAAATGTGGTCTATAGATATAATAGAATATTATTCAGCCTTAAAAAGGAAAGAAATTCTGACACTGGCTACATATAATAAAATGTAAATGCCATGTAAATCATTATTGTCATTGTTAGTCTGTATTGTTAAACAAGAAAGTTTAAGGGATAACGACAAGAAAAAAAATGCATGTACATGCTGAGTAAAGGCATGGTTTTTCTGAGTATTTTTGATCCATAGTTGGTTCAGTCCATGTGTGTGGAACCCACAAATCCAGAGGACTAAATCTACTTGGAAAGAGATCAGCTGTGGACTCCATGGGGCTTGGTGAAGATAGGTCCCATATGGAAAAGACTCTACTGACTCAGTATTCAACAATACCAGCTATGACAAGGATAAACCCTGAAGACTTTGTACTCAGTGAAATAAGCCAGTCACAGAAGGACAGATAATATATGATTATACATATATGAACAACCTAAAGTAGTCAAATTCATAGAGACAGAAAGTGGAATGATGGCTTCCAGGGACTAGGAGGATAAGGAAAGGGAGTTATTGTGTACTAAGTACAGAGTTTCAGTTTTGCAAGATGAAAAGAGGTCTGGAGAGGGAAGAATTGCACAAGAATATGAATGGACTCAATGGTATTGAACTGTACCCTTTAAGTACAATTAAAATAGTCAGGTTTATGATATATGTATTTCATCACAATTTTAAAAAACAAATTTAAAAAGGTTTTCCCTACTACTCTGAAATAACTATTTTTCAATAAAAGATGAAAATTCATCTGCTACAGTAAATGTTACAAGATTTGAAGTGGGAAAATATCAGTGGCTAATGTGCTGTGAATAAGTACCTTCTCTTTCCCAGGGGACAACCATCTTTTCATGTTTCTGTTTAGCAAGGTAAGAATCAAAGGCCCCAGGGAGGATGGATAGTGACCTAAGCTGTCCAGTGGCTGCACATCAGGGTATTACCTGTCTTTTTGATTTGCAGTCCAAGGATAACTTCTACCATACCATGCCATTTCATTGTGGGGGTTTTTTTGGTTTTTTGTTTTTTGTTTTTTTGGTACCGGGGATCAAACTCAGGTCCTTGTGCTTGCGAGGCAGGCGGTGGAACCACTGAGCTAAATCCCAGGCCCTCATTGTGTCTTTTTAAAGACATCATTTCAAACTTGTTTCCTTGTACTTCTAACTCTTCAAAAATTCATTACTTTTTAAAATGTATCATTCCATAGCTTTCTCTTGAAATATTCTTGCAACATGCACTGTGGAAAATTAAACACAGCAGCACAATGACGAATGAGTTTATCCGCTAGCTTGTTTATGGAAGCATCTGGTCCCGGCCCTTGGATAAGCTTGCTCCAGAAAAATAATAAATCTTCAAATAAAGACTTCTTAGAAAAAATTCTCAAATCAAACCAAAAGTTCAGTTCATCTTTTGGGGAATACATCATTAGACTGCTTGGGAAATGAGTGTACACCCTCATCACCAGCTCCTGAATAACCTAAACTCTTCCTCCAGAGATAGAACCACTGTGCTGAAGAATACCAATGCCTTCCAGCCCACTCCTGCCTATGGCTTAGAATCAGCCTTTACAGGGCGTTGATGTGTATATTCTTAGAATCTCCGCCACAGGAGAGCCCAGAATTGCCAAAAGAAACCATTTCTGAGTCTGCACATCCCTAGCACAATTCTTCCTCTTGGCAAAAATCACAATACTCAAGCAAACATATTTCTTCTAAAGTATACATAAAATTGCTCTTCTTTGCATGTATTCCTTTAATTTTTACATACTTTTATCTGTATTTGATCTTTTCAAAGTAGTTCTGAATTATGTAGAGAATATGTTCTTGGTTAAAGTTTACTTAGAAAATGGAGGCATATAGAATTATATCAGTAACCAACATATCAATGTATCTTTGTATATATTAATATTTATATACATATATTAATGAATACATACTAATATTTATACATGCATATATATATTCATGAATATAAATTAAAAGTACATCATGTCATTTAAATTAATGACTGTGTGTATGTGTGTGCACTTTGTCTCCTGTAAATATTTTAAGGGATTTTAGAATAGAAGGCATTCTGGTTTTAAATTCTGTGGATTGACAAATGAAGTCATGATCCTTGAGTCATTATTTGAGGTCAACTCATCACTTGCAGCTATTGACACATCATATTTTGATCTGCCTAAACCATCAATAATTCACCTTCTCTTTCTTTTTTCTAGGTTGGCATAAAGTTCACCAATTTTATGCAATTGGTTTGAATTCTCTGCACGGAAGAAACATTTCATAACATCAGGATTTTGTCTGAGCTACATTCAGAGGCTTGCTGTCTGAGATAATGAATATGGAGTTGAAATAAATGAGAAGCCTCAAATTCTCAGTTTACTAGTCAAGGAACACATGAGGAATTCAGCAATGCTTTAATTAGATTATTTATATAACTGATAAGTAAAGTAATGATTAAGTAATTCTCTCAAAAAATCTAGGTGTCTACTCCATATCTACTTCTTCTAGGGTCTACAGACACAGTTTAAGTCAGATAAGTATAGAATATGTTTTCAGGAATTCACATTGTAATCACTAAAAGAAAATTTCCTACCTATGGAAAATTCACTCAGGCATTTTTTGAAAATAAGTGCTAAGAGATAATTATTGATGAAAGGTACAGGAGACTTAATGGCCCCTCTCCTGGGAGAATTAACCTGTTCTTAATTTTTCTTAAACTGAAAGAAAGGTACTACATATTTACTGAAACTTTCAGAACAGTTGCCTCGTGAATAGAGAAATTCTGGCTTTCAAGTAATATTTTTCTATGAGGGTAAATCTTGCCTAATCCAAAAACTGATAAGATCTTTGCTATAAATATTTTCATAAAACTGATCCCAAGAAAAACGCCTTCCAAATCTAAGATCCTCTGAAATTCACATGAAGTACATGTGTAGCTAGGGATGAAAAATGGATGAAGTCAACACATTTACTTGAAACCAGAAATATTTAGGCAGTGTCAGAGAAACAGAGTCATATTTGTTCAGCCAGATCAGAGCTCAAAGTGAAAAGCTTACACAATATGCATTAAACCAGCTGCTAACCTACAAGCCTCATTTCTTTACCTAAAAGTTTATGAAATAAAAAGCACAGGGTGATTCACCCAGGCATCCTATAGTTCGCTTCAAATATTGAGACAGCATCATAAATGGTTTCTTTACTTTAAAAATGGAAATTTCTAGTGATTTTATACTGAAAAAATAGTAGGCAAAAAGAAAGTAACAAAAAAAGTGAGTGACAATGAATCAAAATGAGATTCTACATTTTAGCCACGAACATTTTCTTCTTCAATTTTTGTATTATTTTCCTAGTCTCTCCAGGATCCAAATCTTGGACTTTTTCTCATTTTAGCTTCAAATTTTCTGTCTTATATCCAATCACCCTCCATACATTGCCATTTTTTAAAAAAATCAGGGTACTATTACAAATCAGCACTGCTAGCGCTCTTGTCCAGAAGTTTACCACCTCCTGAAAGTTCTCTTCTCAATTTACTGCAGCTACATTAATATTTTTTCACATTCCAAATTCACTCCTAGCTCAAGAATATACAGTGGCTTCTTACTGCCTGCTGGATCATATCCACATCCCCACACTGTGTGTCTGAGGCCCCGTTTACTGACCCTGGGTCATCTCTCAATAGAGAAGTCATGCAGTCCAGAGAAAAAAGCCCAGCTTTTGAGGATATCAGTTTTAATACTTGCTCTGGCATTTACTTCTTATGAGGCACTGAACAAGTTCTTTAAATTCCCTGAGCTTCAGTAAACCACTTGAAAAATGTGAATAATAAAATCTGTCTTGCTCAGTTATGAGAATTCAATAGAATGCCTAACATAGCAGGTTGGTGCAGCTTGTTTACATTTTTATTCCTTTATTCACGTTAGTCCTTGGGCTAGAATCCCCATCCCCTACGCTCTACTCCTCACATTCCTGATAAGGTGTCAGCAACACTGGAACAGCTATGTGGGGCCTAAATGAAACCACAGGGTCTTGGACCTTTTCCTGTATCTCTTTTTAAAAATAAAAGTGGAAATCCCATTCCTGAAAATTTACTTCCTGCAAAAAAACGGTTCTGATTCACAATCTCATTTCTCAAAACTCTCATGGGCAATGTAAATGCTCATGATTCCTAATGCTTATTTATATATGAAATCAACAAATATTAACCAAGTGCTTATTAAATGTCAGGCACTGAGTAAGACTGTAAAGATATTGCCCTACAGAGATTACTATTAATTATGGAAAACAGTATGTCTGACAAACATAAAAAAGGATGATGATGATGATGATGATGATGATGATGATGATGATGATGATGATATAAAATGCTCAGGCAACAGAGAGGTAGCTAAGTTTAAGGCCATGGATAGGTCCACACCAAAGAAGGGTATTTAAAATAAAACTTTTCTTATGAGGAGGAACAAGCTTGACAGAATTAGATGAGAGAAAGACTTCAAGGCATAGAAATAAAGGTTTCTGAGCAGAGAAACAATATGTGCAGACTTAGGGAGAGCAGGCGCATGCCTTGGCAGAAACCCTAAGTTCTGTAATTCAGCTTGGAGTGGAGAGTGTGGGGAAGGAGGAAAGGTACCAGCAAAAGTGATTCCTTTAAGCCAGAAAGTAAACTTGTACTTCATGCTAAGGACAAAAGAAAATAAGAATGTAGGTTTTAATCCCAAGATTTTAACCAGCTGGGATTTGCATAGCCGTTAAACTCACATATGGTTTTCAAAGACGTGGTGTGTGATCTTGTGTGCTGTCACTTTCTAAGTATATAAAATGTGACATGAAAAATGCCAGATGACCTTTCTCAAGGAAGTCTGGGGAGTGCAGTTAGAAACTGAGACATGTGGAAAAAGAAGAAAATGAGGTGCATTGTGCATTGATTACTGAATAGCAGTGACAGCAAAAGACCCAGGAGAAAAGAGAGGAGGGTATGGCCTCCTCAGGCAGTGTCAGGAGCAATAGGGATAAGCAAAGGAACCTAGTGGGATCACTTGTAATTTCACAGCAGAACTGTTTCATTTCTAGAGCTGTTCTCTCGAAACTTTACTGGCAGCAGAAGACAGTGGGCTTAATTGAATCACGCATCCTGGTCCCCAAATGAACTCACGTTGGCGTGGGGCAACACCATGGATTTAGGAATCAAAGGAGTCCGAATGGAAGCTTTCTTACACTTACAATGTGTAGGTCTTGGGGCAATTTACACCATCACTCTGAGTCTGTCTTCCCAGCTGCCAAATGTGGTGATTATTTCTACCTCTGAGCATGATTCTGAGGGGTCAGCAAGAGCACATCTGAAAAATACCCAGAAAAGCTCTTGCAGGGATAGTAGACCTTCTCCATGGCAGACCTTCTCTGAGAGGTACTGTTACCCCTCAGCATCTGGCTAGGTTATTAACCACAGGCTTGTCCTCACACAAAAAATAGGGAATATAGGGCTGGGGATTTAGCTCAGTGGTGCTGGCGCCTGCCTTACAAGCACAAGGTCCCGAGTTCGATCCCTGGTACCAAAAACAAAACAAACAAACAAAAAATGGGGAATACAGGAGGCAAAATTAGACACCTGTTTGTTAGACACGGGTGCCTTAGAAGCAATTTCACCGAATCTGAATTCTCTACGTGGTTTAAAGTAAATAAATGTTTTGGCTTGAGGGTATGTGCTTGGCTCTTATTTCACAGTTGATATTCACACAGGTAGCAGGAATATGATTGCTAACTAAGTACTCATTGGGGCCTTTTTTCCCACAACAAATATATAATTAAGATGTCACTGTGTGTGTGTGTGTGTGTGTGTGTGTGTGTGTGTGAGAGAGAGAGAGAGAGAGAGAGAGAGTCTTTATAGAAGAGTCCTTCCATGGTACACTATAATTCATTACTTTCCTAGCCACAAAAAAGCAAACTTATTCCCAAGATAAACTTGCTAATCTAATTGTATTCAAGCATCAAAATAGTGCTTCCTACATTTGCACAACACAAGTCAGCCTGAGGCCTGCCTGTGTCTGAGGCTCTATCCTTTCCCTCTCCCTAATCTCTCAATGAGTGCTGCTGGTCCCTGTGGCAGACCAAGATTCCTGTCACCTGAAATACTGAAGGTCTTATGCCTGAAGGTACCTCTGCAACAAGCAGAAGCCAAATAAGCTGATGGGACCAAATGAGCCACATCTGTAACAATGTAGGTTCACAACAGCTTCCTTTAAATTCTAAGACAGTGACAGTACCCAGAACATATGTGCTGATTAATCTGATTGATAAGATTAATTTTTTGCTAAATCCAAGATTTACTACTTCCCACAGATGTGCCATGCTCCATCACTACCAAATTTATCCAACAGCCTCCAGAAATTCCCCAGAGTAAGTACTCTTATGGTGCAGATGACAATTACATGTCATAATTACTCAAAAGCATGAACCTAAAATAATAGAAAATAAGAAAGAAAAATTTATATTAACTTTAAACTTCCCTATAATAGAAGGCACGATCATAGTCTCAGGTTGCTTTAGTTTGGGCGAAACAATTCTGTGGGAGACAAGATGAAGATATATCCAGAAGAAGAGAAAAATAAAAGGACGAGAAAAGAAATAGTGGAAAACTGCACATTCTGCAAGGAGACACCTTCCACTGAAACCCTAAATCTTTGATAAAGTTGTTAAAACTCACGAAATCCATCAAAATATGTATTTTTGTGGAATTCTAGAGAAGTTTGTGCCATGCTGTTCATGGAGTAACGCCTTGAGGAACAGGGGTACAGAGAGGAGCTCTAGGGGAGTGTGCTTATTCTGAGGTACTGGAATTGGATTTGAGTCCAATTTAAGCAAATCTTTAATGTTGCCTAGGGTAATTAGGGTAATTCAATTTTTTATTTAATTATGTGTTTTTGTTTCTCTTTTGGAAATTATTTTGACTAGTAGCCTGTAAAAGCAAATTCATCAACTAAAAAGTTGACCCCCAAATAATATGAAGCTCTTATTTCACATTTATAAAGGTACATTTCTCTAGCACTGTTGCCCTGAGTGATGGGCATGCACAAGTCATTTAAAAAGAATGGTGTCATATAACTCAAGTTGCTCTGGATTATAAGCAGTTCTTAAGTACTTTTCCCTTAAGTGATTAGAGGATCTTCATTGCTGATCTTCCCTATCCTAAAAAGAGGTTCAAACCCTCCCAAGATCAACCATGGAAAAGACTACTGATTCAATATTCAACAACAGCATCATTTGAAAATGTTTCCAACCATGGAAGAACAGCACACTGTCTAACAATCACTGTGTCTCCAGTTCTTTTCAACAGAAAACTAGTCTGTGAAGCAGACCACAACAGTGTATGTCTATTGAAGCATAAATTAGTCAACTATCTTATTGAGTGTCGTCCTCACATCAGTGGTTTAATGCCATCACGGAAAAAGCAACTCCAGGCACCAGCACAAAGCTGGCACACAGGTTAGCAATTCCAAACTAGCCCACCTAATAAAGAAGGCCAGAGGAAAGGAAGGGGATGAAGATAGCAAAGAAGAAATGAAAATAGCTTTTCAGGAATGAATCAATTCATGTCCTTAATAGATGGAGAAGCTGAGTACCTTTTGAGTAGAAACCTTAGAAATGTAAATTTACCATATTAATTGATGTCCACATAAATTTTGAAATTATTAGAATCTCTCTTGTGTAACAGTAACAGTAATAGAACCTGAAAGCCTCCGTCAGCAAGGATATAAATTTGGGATTCCCCTTTTCCTTCCTCTCGACCAAAGAGTAGTCAAGCAGGATGACTGTCTGCTCCATGATATAGAACAGGATAAGCTACATATCTACTGGACCAGAAATGGTCTCTAGAACTTTTT
The DNA here is from genome assembly GCF_000247695.1 of Heterocephalus glaber. The sequence continues at coordinate 4,033,002 of NW_004624785.1, read as the reverse complement.
TGGCTGCTGTGTCCCAAGTATCAGAAATCAAAATTAACTTAGGCACAAGTGTCATGTGATCTGTGATTTTTCATCCATCCTTTGGTGGAGAGGCTAGGACAGGAGGAAGAAGGCAGACTCACCATCTGGTTGCTGTACCAGTACAGCGATGACCCTTTGAGCACCACCCAGAACTTTTTCCATTTGTTGCTTAGGAAAGTTCCCTTTTCCTTTTTCTTAAACAGCCACCCTTGACAGTCAGCATGTCCCAGATCTTTACACGATATCCTCCTCCGACTCATCCTGAAAAGACCTGCAATGGTTATACAAAGAGGTGTTACTTTGATTTATGTGGCAAAGTGAAAGGCATCTTTAATTGTTTAGCTTCCTGGAGTCGTATTTTTCACCCCCAAAAATGCAAAAAAAATTTATGTATCTGTTTTATTTTTTAAACATTCAGTCTGTGCCTAGAAGGTATAAGATATAGGCAAAGAAGCAGTGAGGCTAATATTCAAGTATTAGTTGAAAAATTAAAATCCCGAGGCTGACAGGCACATCACTGCAGTCTCTCATCTCCTGTCAGCAACGGTAGCACTAGTTATGCAATAGATATGGAAGGGTTAAAACCCACCTAAAAACAGCTACTCTCCGACTGTATGCCAGTCTTTCTAAGCTCGGTTGATATTGACATACCATGAAGGATTAATCCAAATGAACAGCATGCTGTCATTTCTTAAAATCAATCCAAAAATAACCAAAAATTAATCTGCCATCCACCTCCTGATATTAACATTCAGACAGACAAAAATCTGATCCCAAAGAAGACATCCAAGGAAGAAACACATACACACACACACACACACACACACACACACACACACACGAAGGGGATAAAGAAACAAAAGATATCTGATTACCTTGAGTTTTCTTCCTTGGCTTCTGACGCAAGGGAACCTGCTGAAAATGCAGGAAGGAAAGAAAAGAGGAAATTTCTGATTGTGTTGTAACATTTGTAAAGAGAGAAGGAGGGAGGAGGTGGCAGTGTTTATGAGCAGGGTGGATTCTAAAAAAAACTCTCCAAGCAGAGCTACAGGAGAGCTACTAGCTGAGGCACAAAATGTGCTAATTAGAATCAATATACATTGGGCTGAACCTGAAAAAAAAAGCAACAGAGCATTTATCACTAATGTTTCCTGTTTCCACCCACGGGTATCTCTCTCACTACTTATGACAGCAGTGTTCACTGAAGTTTTACATTTTTGTGTGAGAAGGAAAAAAATATATCCTGTTTTCATATAATGGCTAAATAATGATGATTATTTAAGTAAACCTGAAGGATAACTGCCACAATCACAAAATAATACAGGTTCGTGTTGAACTAAGTTTATGATCCTGCTACTACATAAGGTTACATTTAAGCCATTGAAGTAAATACCCAAGGAAAATAAATTCTATATCTCTTTTGGTGTGATCTCAGTAACTTCCAACTTTCCTTGTCAAAAAAATTCTTCTTTGAAGCCAAATTTAAATGTCTTATTCTGTCTTTATCTCTGAATATTTCTCTCATGTTTTATGGAAGATAAATTAGTTACCAACTACTATTCTGTACTAGTTCTTTAAATCTTTAAATCAGACATAACACAACATATCAGAAATATGTTTTATTCACAAAACATTATAAACAATTCACAGAAAATCAGAAAATCAGCAAAAATATAACCCTCCAAAACAATGCTTTCAAGTGCCCATCTATGTATACATGCACATTTACAGAAAATTTTAGCTTAAAGAAATGTCATTTTTCCTCTACAATATCTAAGCTGAATTTATTCAGGTTTAAATAATTTGCTTTTATATTAACAAATAGAGAAGTTGAAAAAATTAAAAAGCATACAATTTTAAAGGAGCTCTAAAAGTTGGTAGATAACATGGCATTTTATGCTACTTTAGATGTGTCTGGCTCGTATTCTACATATCTAACTATTGATCTAATAGCTTTTATATATGGTTCTACTACATGTTAAAGAGAAAATATGTCATACTGTGGAAATGTGATAGGATTTTAAAATCCAGAGGCCCAGAATTAATTCATGGCTATCATAATGTGTAGCTGTGTCATGCAGGGAAAGGCCACTCTGAACCTACTTATTATTTTAAAATCAAAATATGTACAAGAATCACAACCTTATAGGTTTCATAAGAATTTGACAAGATTTATTTGTGAAAATGCTCTAAAATGTACAAGTTTACATGATAATATGTAATATAATATTTTATATCTACTAAACAAAAATATATTTTTAGGAAAAGTATGTGTGTTTTCTTCAGCAATGATGATTAAGTTAAATTATATTCCTAGGGGGTAGACAGCTTAGGAAATCCTTCACTGGTTCTTTATTTTATGAAAGTTCTTTATTTTGTATGGATGATTGATTAGTTTCCTCAAGGATATTTTATGCAAAAATAGATATATGTCAATCATAGCATGCTATTTAAATCTAAGCATGTTATCATGGAAATGTCCTCTCCTCAGTTGCATTTCACAATATTTACCTCACTGTCTGCTTCTTGTTCCAAAATTCCCCCATTCTAGTCTCCAGGCATATTTGTTCCCCTTTTCCCTGGGGAATGAGCCCAGTGTCTTTGCACTGAGCTATATTCCCAGCCTTTGTTTGTTTGTTTTCATTTTGAGAGAGGGGCTCACTACCTCACTAAGTTGCCCAATCTGCGCTCAATCTTAGAATCCTTCTGCCTCAGCCTCCCTGATCCAGGTATCTTTTTTGATATGCCAATTATCTGAGATGAGTAAAAGCCAATTAGTACCTACTGACAAAATATTTTTGCCCAAATATGTTATGTCAGTTGAAGCTAAAACTTAGCTAAGAGCCAAGACTCAAAGCAAAGAGCATGTGAACATAGATGGTGGGCAAGATTTGGGAAAACTGGGATCCAAGAATCTCTGCCAGGGAGCCATTAAAACAACTAAGAATCTGGAGAATTAGGGAGAAAGGGAAGTCTCAGGGCTCGAAATGAAAGAGGTGAGATTACATTATTTCAAACAAAAAGAGCAGCTTTACAAAGATCGGGCAACTGGGAGAAAATCCCTATAGGACAGCTACAGAATCTGCAAAGGGAGATAGGAGGCAACATTCATTCCATGGCTCCAAGGATACCAGCGAGTCTCCTCCACCCATCTCCTGGGGGTTCCCAGTGACACTGAGGACCCTCTAACTCCAACAGCAAACCTTAGATCTACTGCCAGAGACAGCCCAATGCAAAGTGTGGGCTCTGATTCAATTTTAAGCAAGACCAGCCTTTGGTTTATGGCTAAATTCATGTAACTGGGCTGAGATGAGAAGTGGAAATGGAAAACAGGTCCATACAGGACCTCAAGCAATCTCTGAATGCAGCTTCTTCTTAAAAGGAGAGAGAGAGAGAGAGAGAGAGAGAGAGAGAGAAGCTTCAACAGTGAAGCAACCCTGCTCTGATAACACCTGTAAAGCAAACTATTAACTGTTCAAACCCTGGCCAGAAAGACTTCATGTTACAGAAATAACGAATTATAGGGAGTTTCAGTTTCATTTCATATATGTAAGTTTGAAACCTATTTTGGTTCATATGAGAGAATGAAAACAATCTTCGAGAACTTTAGTGAGTCTAAGACACGTTTGCCTTCTCACAACAGGAAGTGGAACTCTTGAGCTAGCCAGTTTCAAGACCTCGATGTGGTTTTTTTTCACAAGGTAGGTGAAAAAAAAAAAGCAAACGACCTGTTGAGCATTTTATCACAGTGTTTTGAGAGAAGAGTTAGAAAGTTATCATCACAAATATTAAGACCTACAGTAACTAGATCTTTTCCCATACTATTTTCTCTCAGTTTGGATGTAGTAGATAAAAATGAAGATTTATTCTTTAAAAAAATTCTAAATTTTGCACTAACTTGGAACTAAAATTTGGGCAAAAATTTTCATAGAAAATATATATTTCCTTTTTATTAAACAGTGTATTTTTACCTTTTAAAAAGGTAGTTCAAAAACTTTATTTGGCAATAGGTCACTCAAAAACACGTAGAAAATACAAAAAAATCTTTGGTGTTGAATAGTAGGGTTAACACTCATGTTACAGGTAATATGGACTTGTAATCCATAGACCAGCTGTTCAGACTTGTGGGCATGATTAACCCCATGGTATATTAAAATTCAGAGCAAGATGGATTGTCGATCTGTCATTACATCAAACATCATAGTGATCCTTACTTTTAGAAAAAAAAATTATGCAATGACATATTGATAAATGCACTCTCTGGTTTCAAGATTGGTGTTATTTCCCAATTTTTGTGGTGCAGTTCCTCATATCATTGACAAGTTAAGCTACCTAGACTTTAACAATCAAGCCAACAAAAAAAATGCTAGCTCTTAGGGATGTTTCTCCACAAAACATCACTACAAGCATCTTCCTGCTTAGAAAAGTAAACTCAACTTTTTAAAGGAAATCACAAAGCTTTGGATTAGTAAAATTTAACCTGTAAAAATACACTTAAAACTTTGCTTAATTTTTCCAGAGGGCCAATCACCTTAAATAATTCTTAATACATAAATACAAAAAAAAAAAAAAAAACTCTCCAGTACTGAATAGTAGAGACTAATCATAGCAGTCTAGAGTTTGGATACAATTGCCTGGAGAATGTACAGAATGACAGAGATGAAGTCTGAATCTAAAGGAAGACCAACATGTAACAAGGATGCAGTGAAAAGGAGACTGTCAAGGAAAATGACCAGGAACACCAAAGACAAAATCAAGAGAGTGAGTGTTGTAGATGTGTAGGAGAGCCTCAGGAGAAAGGTGGGTCCAAACTATCAATGATTAAGGGAAAAGAAGAGGTTCAGTAGGGAGCTCAGAAAAAGTTTAATTGTCATGTGGGATTACAAACTCCAGTGGGTTGGGGGATGACTAAAAACTAGAAAAATAAACACAATATTACTAATCTTTTACAATATTTACTGGGAAAAAAAAGGAGCAACATGATAGGTAGTATTAAAGCATGGAAAATGTCACTTACTCCCCTCAAAACCAACCTATGCTTAAAACCATTATTGCAGAAAGATACAAATGCACACATAGAAAGCAATTTAACAATAAAGTATTAAAAGCTTCACTATATTCATATTCTGAATTATTAAATATATAATTATTTCTTTCTCTTTTTTCTTGTTTTTGACATTACTTTGAAGAGAATAAAGTATAAATACAATTGTATCTCATTGTACACTGTTTTCCATTTCCCTCTCATGCTCTCCAAATTACACTAACCTGGATGTGATATTCATCATTCTCATATATTTTAGACTCTTTAAACAATATTTTTAAAATGACATAAGCAATAGCATCAAAATAGACTGTCGATTTTCAATATTGTGTTTTTGACATTTTTTTCCATGTTAATGCATGTAGCCCTAGCTCATTGTCAATGTGGCAATAAATAAAAATGGCACAATTTATCTATTTTTCTATGGGTGTGCATTTAATTTCTTTACAATTCACACTATCACTAAAATTTTGCACTGTATAATTCCCACATGCATACGTTTCTCTGGGCTGAGTATTTATGTGGGAGTAAATTACATGGTATAGAATACTTGCATCTTTAATTATTTAGGTATTCTCAAATTACATTCAAATTATCCTACATAGTCTTTCCTGGTACATGAATTTTTTTGTTCTGTACAACTGGGAATGTGTTTTGACTTCCCACGTCAGAATTTCAGATATCTTTCCCTACATCACCTTTTATCTGTTTATTTTTTTCTTTTATTAATTTCTGCTTTTAATTTATTACCCTTACTTCTTTAAATGTCATTAAATATACTGTTCTTCTTTACTAATTTGTTGAGATGTTTTTCTTTGCTTTTAATAATATATTTAGAGCTATAAATTTACTTCTGAATTCTACTTGTATCTCTCATTCCTACTCTAAATTGTTTCTTTTCTCTGTACTAGATATTCATATGCATATTTGTAGATTTCACATTCAGAAATTTTTACATTTTTACTAGTTTTCTCTCTCTAAATTCACTGCATTTTGTTCAGAAAAAAGATGATCTCTATGATATCATTTCTTAAAATTTATTAGCATTTATTTGTGACCTACTACATAGCAAATTGTGTGAAGATTTTATGTAATCTGAAATTCTGTTTCCCAAATCTTTTATATCTGTTTTTAGTTGTTTACTGGAATTACAACTTTATTAGTATCCACCTTTTTATTTTCAATTTTTCTGTGTTGATTTTTTCACTTTTTTATTTTCCTTTTGTAAGCAGAATAAAACTAGATTTTGATGTTTTGAAAATATAGAAAAATTACCAGTACCTTTTAATAGGTGAGTATAATCTACTTACATTTATCATAATTTTTATTTTGTTTTCAGTTTATGCCCATTTATTTTTATTTATCCCTTGCTTCCCTTTTCTTAACTGTTATTTATCTAATTTAGTATTTTTTAATTCATCATGAACATAACATAGCTCAGCACATTTTTAATTCCTGAATGAATGACTATTCTATGGTTATTATAGTCTAGATTTTTATTTCTCCAATAAAAGTGTTATCATTTATCAACAATAAATTAATAACTAATGAGCTATTTTATCTATGATGTCATAACTTTTACTAGTTTCTTGAGGGTTGCTTTTGTTTCAGTTAGCACATATTTTCTCATTGGATTCACTTTTTTGCTAGAATTTCCACTAAATGACACCTCTAGCCCTAGAGTACTTCTTTTGATAGTCCCTTTAATGAAGGTTTATAAGTAGGAAATTCTCTTAGTCTCTATGTATATTGTAATGCATTTATATGCCCTCAAAAAGTAAATGATAGTTAAGGTGAGAATAAAATTATTTTTACCTGGCACTTTGAAGATGTCGATAGACTTCTATTATCCATTGTAGCGATGCAATATCTGCTATCCTCTCATTGTAAGAGAGCTGTTTTGACACTCTTCTAAGACAGTTTTGCCATACCTAATTCTATATTTTACTACAATGTGTCTAGCTATGCATTTATTTTTATTTATACTGCCAATCTTCAGAATAAAGTTATGGCCAGATAAATTTGTGCCTTTTTTCAAGCATATAAAATTAATAATGATCTATGATAGTGTTTTCCCTCCATTTTCTTCATTCTTTTCTCTTGGACCTACTAATATATACACATTACAGGTGACTGATTCCTCTTTCATGCCTTCGCTCCTTTTAATTGTTAATCTGTCACATCACCTGTATCTAAAAATATTTTTCAATTTTCAGGTTTATTAATTTCATTTTTAAAGTTTCCATTGTTGAGTTTACACCATATGCTGAACTTTGTACTTTAAGGAACATATTTTTTGTAATATTTCTAAAGACTTTCAAAACCCATTTCTACTTTTTTATTAGATCCATTTTTTTTTGAGGCAGGGTCTCATTATGCAATTCAGGATGGCCTTGAACTCATTATGTAGGGCAGCCTGGCCTGGAACTCATAGCAATTGTCCTGCCAGAGCCTCCCAAGTGCTGGGATTACAGGCGTGCACCACCATTTCTGGCTAGATCGAATTTTTTGAAACATTCTAAAATACTAAAAGATTCTTTCAGCTTCACCATTAATTTGTTCATCAGGTTTTTTAGTTTTTCCTTAATTTAAAATGAAGTTATTTTTTAACTTTTTTATTCTATATTCCCTTTCTTAGCATTATGTTTAAATATTTTTTGAATTTGTCTTAGTGTGGACTGCTATGATAGAGAACTACAGTCTAGGTGGCTTAAATAATGAATATTTATTTCTTCAGGTTTTGAAGGGCAGAAAGTCCAAGGTTAAATCCTACAGATCTGATGTCTGGTAAAAGCCAACTTCGTGGTTTGTGGACAGCTATGTGCTTATATATTCTCACATGGTGAAGAAATATTTCTCTGTTGTCTCTTCTTATGGCTTTTATCTAGATGTCCCCCCAAAGTCTCATGCAGTCATAGATGGGGCTTTTTGGAGGTGGCTGGATCTAAGGTTTATGATGCTGGGTTCAAGGATGCAATGCTAGGATTAAGAGTGTGAGAGCCATCCGCCTTAGGGTACATACCCTGGATAAGATATAAGGGACAGAAAGAGGCTTGCTGCTTGTGATTTGTCACTTGTAGCTTGCTATTTGTTGCCTTCTGCCTCCCATGAACTACTTTTTCCTCTTCAATGCCCCTCTGCCATGCCACCCTACCTTGAAGCCAACCAATTACGGACTGAAACCTCTACAAACTGTAAACCAAAATAAACCTTTCCTTCTTCAATTTCGGGTGCCAGGTATTTTGTCTCAGCAACCTGAAGAGTAAATAAGACAAACGGGCACTAATCCATTCTTGAGGGCCTCGCCCTCATGAATTAATTACTTCCCAGAGGCCCAACCTCCTAATACCATTGCACTGGGGGTTAGATTAAGGTTTCAATGTGTGAATTTGCCCAGAAAAGGACACAATCATTCAGTCTAACACAAAATTTAAGTTTGCAATATCTCTCTTTCTCTTTCCCTCCCTCCCTCTTTAGTGGTTTCCCTACTTAATGCAGAAGTAGCTCTACAATTGGGTAGAGGCAATCATAGAGAATCTTGTAAATTCCAGCCGGCAACTATATTTAGTTTCTGCTTTTGCCGGATGTCTGTAGCTCCTTCCTCCCTAAGATCACAGTTGCCTTAGTGTGTATCCTCAGGCAGTGGTTTGGCAACAATGTTCTTTTTTATATTTAGTTTTATTCATTTGGGAATAGGGAGCCACTATTCACCATAAATCTAGTTCTCCCCACATTTAATGGAGTCTTTTTACCTCCTCTAAACCTGAAGCAGCCAGAAAACTACTTCTCTTTCACATAAGGTGCCCCTCAGACACAAGCTTCAGTCATACTTACTGCCTTTCATGTCTGGTCCTCAAGAGATGGTTACCATATTTTTTAGCTTAACCATACCTTTTTTGTTTTGTTTTTCTTTGTCTATTATTACTATATGTTTGAAGAAAAATGGACTACCCAAAGCGTGAACTCACTGGACCATCCTTGAATAAGAGTCAGCATTTCATTTATAATAATCTATCTTAAAATCACAATCGAAATGACAAGCCAGTTCCCCTCCCACACTGGCCTTAATATACCATCAAGCAAGCATTTTCTCTCTTGGGACCTCAAACTTTTCTGTTCTGCAAAACTATCAGGCATTTTAACCACACCCAACTTTATTTCTTGCACTATTCTTCTTTCTTTCTTTCTTTTTTGTACCGGGGATCGAACTCAGGACCTTGCACTTGCAAGGCAGGTGGAGGAACCACTGAGCTAAATCCCCAGCTCTTGCACCATTCCTAACCTAGTCGAGGCTTATCCTTTGAGACCTATGTCAAATACCACTGTCACCATGAAGCCTCCCGTGACTTTAGAAAACAGCTCTTACAATAACCTTATATTCACTCCATGTTATTTGTAGACACTGTAATGATCACTATCTCCCAAAGTTCTTAGTAGTAGCTACTACTTTTATCCTCCTTTCTACAGATGAGGAACTCTGGCTTGCTGTGGTAAACCCAGAGATCACACATAACTAGTAGCAAACCCAAGATTTGGAGCCAGGCTAAATTCTAAGCCTTTTGTTCAATTACATGTTGCTCTATTTCTTCTGACTTCTGTCTCCCCACAGTCTTTGCTGTTGTCTGCGAAATGAATGCAATTTATTTGTTTATTGATCTATGTGGTACGCTCCTATTCATCCCAATGATCCAACCCCCAAGCTGGGAGTAATTTCAGGTTGGCCTTTTCCCATGCCACATATTATTCAACCACCACCCCTGTCCTGAGTGCCTCTTAATGTTTACCAAATCCCTCTCCGTTCTCCATTTTCCTAACTGCTGCCATAGTCAGATCCTTATCAGTTCTCCACTAACCAGTGAGCATCTCACTCCTGGTCTTCCCATCTATAGGATAGACCTGCCACAGTCTCTGAAACACACCACTGCACTATAACCTGTTAAAAGTAAGCCTATCACTGACCAAGACTTCAATATAGAGTTAATGTTCTTGAATACGTATGTCATGCCCTCAATACCTAGCACCTAGCCAAATGTCTGACACATAAAAAGATAAAAAGACAGTGTCTAGTATCAATTTTTACTTTTTATGATGCCTTTATTAAGTAAAATGCCTTCCTGTGTGTCTGGCACACAGTGGGGACTTGACAGTATCTGGAAAGCCATCTACAGCTTGATAACCCAGAGCCACAAACTGCTTCCACTAGCAAATGATGTCAGCAAAGTCAGGCAATGTAAAAGTTGCTCCGGTGGATTTCTCTCCCACAAATAGAGAAAAATCATGGGATTGACCAACATTAAACTTGAGCCCATGTGAAGAGTTGGCTCTTAGTATTTCCTTGAAGATAAAATGGACTTTTGATGAATAAATTTCTAGTTCTACCTAAAATATTATTTCCTTGGGAAGCACAATACCTTTCTCCAACACCCTGTCTCAACGGTCTCAATACTGAGAATCTGAAACCCAAGAAATGGAGAACGGCTGAGGCAGGGATGGCATGGGAACCAATGACAGCTAACGAGCTCCTCCTACCCCTACCTGTCCCCTGACAGCTCTCATGGTCTTCCCACATATAGTCCAGTGAGAGCAGAGATGCTAAACAGTCTCTTGAGGCTGACCATTACTTCAGTCTTGTGCAGGGACGATTTTACAGGGCAGAAATGAGGCCCAAGCTGATCAAATGTATACCAGGCAAGAAGTTTCCTGGAAGTAATAAAGGAAAACTTTTTTGTGAAGCCAACACAAGAAGTGCCATTGAGATGAGTACTGCCCTCACCCCACAGAAGAATCCAGATGACAGCAAATAACCCAGCCACAGTGTCAGACACACATTTTCATTCACATTCATGGAACTTTTCAAGAAGTATGAAAACTGAGCAAAGCAATCAGGACTGAGATGCACAGACTATGATTTCAGGAACAATTTTTTCACTTGACATTTTATCTTCTGACTATATGTAATGAAGGAATTTTTTTTAATTCTTCAGAAAACATGATAATAAAGCTTTGGTCTGAGATAATTCTAACATTTCTTTTCCTCTACAGCCATCTTGCAAAGCAAGAGCTTTTAGGTCCTTTGGACAAAAGAACTATGAATAATAATGTAAGAGAATATCTGTCTCATTTCTTCTGATCATTGTCATTCTTAAAAGGAAGCTGTTTTCTTATATAAAATATTGTTACCAAAATCTGAGGCCAGAGTACTTTCTCATCAAGCCTTGAAGATTTATAGTAGTCTACATTAATTAATTGATTCATTCATTCATTTTAATGAGAAACTAATTGTTAAAGAAAATAAAGCAGTACTGATTTAGGTTATAATAATTTGTTATCACCATAGTATGATGAATGGAATGAATGCCTTACTAATATCAAGAACTACATAAATGGATTCTTAAAGCTGTTTAGGGATTGCATGTCTAATAATTATGTTGAAGATTTTCCAAGAAACTGTGATGCAGATTCTAAAAGTATTTCCATTAATTCTTTCCATCAGACCACAATCTATAAAATATGGCTTTTCTTTCTTCAACAATCACTTCTTGTTCAATTACTCAGTGCCAAAGACCAGAAGTTCAGTGCCAGACAAGCTCTCATACAGCTTCCATCAAACATGGAAGACAGGTAACCAAACAAGAATAATGAGGTCAGCAGGTGAGTGTTAAAATGGGGTACAACAGAATCACAAATGAATGAGGTAAATTCCCCAGAAGTGAGGAGTCAGAGAAAGCAGCCCATGAGTTGATTATATGAAAGAATTGAAAGATAAAGACCTAGATATAACAGGATCTGATACAGCAACACAGGTTTGATCCAGCATGCATCAACTATAGATTGGAGGGGAGAATCACTATACTGACAGAGTAATAATACACAATATATTGGGCCGGGCATTTAGCTCAGTGGTTCCAGTGCCTGCCTCACAAGCGCAAGGTCCTGAGTTCAATCCCTGGTACCAAAAACAAAACAAACAAACAAACAAACATAAATAATAATAACAAAACACAATAAGACAGGCCCTTGCCTTGCCATTGCCTTGCCTCCATGGTTTTTTTCCATAAAATATTTTCTTTCAAAAATGTAACAGTTTGTGCTGCAGTGCTCCTGCCCAATGTATCAAAATGTTTTGTAACTGTTTGAACTGCTTGACCCTTCAAGAACGTTCTGTTAGCTCTGCCCCTTGCAGGAATGTTCTGTTAACTTCCCCCCATCCCCACTCCTTGCTTCAGTGAGGATGCTCACCTATCCTATAGATCCCTATATAAGGAGGCTCCCATTTCTGGTGAAGTGCTCCGACTTTGGAGTATGAACTCCTGTGAGCCCGTGGGCTCTGAGCCTGTCAGCATAATAAAAGGCTTTTCTTCACCTCTTGGAGTGACCTTCGGATTCTCAAGTCTTCAAATTGCAATAGCTGCGACCCAGAACTGTAACACTGAGCTGTAACTTTCAGCTGTGCCTCAGAGCTATGGCACTTGGCTGTGACGCTGAGCTGTAACACTTGGCTGTAGCACTGAACTGTTCTGCTTTGCCACAATACCGGAGACAAAGCCATGTCACATAGTGCCTTCTAAATTATATTTTAAACTGCAAAGTTTCTATGAAGATCAATGGGCAGGCACTGAGACAATGTAAGCAGCTAAATCAGTCTTGCATTTAAGAAAATTCACCCTGGTGATTGCATGACAAGTGGATTGGAGGGGAACAAGTACAGAAACAAAAGTCCAGTTAGAATAGGAAAGGGAAAAGATGGCTATAAGGATGGGAAAATATTTAAAAGATATAGAAGCAGAACTTGGTGAACTTTTGGCTCTATATTCAGCTTTAATTTTGAAAATTCTGTTTCCTTTAAAAGAAAGAAAAGAATACTACCAGGTAACAAAGAATTCATCTTAACAAAAATGCCAATACTACATATGATAAAATTTCTGATACTTGGAGTTTAGTTTAAAATTCTGAGCACCATTTACCACACCAAGCTCAGTGACTATCAGGCTAGGAGCATCAAACGCACCTTTTCAAAATGTCATGAGATGGTAAGATGCTAATCTTTAGCCTCTACCACCACACAGAGGGCTCAGCACATATAGCTCAGTAAATGGTAGTTCAGGGTAAATGAAGTGCAATTTGAGATGTGACTGGGTTACATGTGTTAAGTATACTGAAACTACCTAGCACAAAAATGGGTCTCCTGTGCTACATGTTATTAAGAGAACAAATGACAGTAGAAAACTGAACTGATTTTCTGAATGGAAAGATAAAGTAGGTTAACAGAAAAACAGCTAGAATAAATGCTTAATAGAGATATGAAGCAGTCCCAACCAGACCCTAATGACTATGAGAGAGAAATAACAGGTAAACAGACATGAAAGGGGAGCTGATTGAGTCTAGAGGGTGGATGGCTCGTGAAATGAGAAAGATCTATAAACACCCAGTTTCCACTAATGAACAGAATTTATTTGTGCCCAGGATTTATGGAAGCAGATTACATGCTGCAGCATAATGGCTCTAGATTGGGGATGATACGGGACAGGCTAGTTCTTTGATGATAAGGTCTGTGATCTTTATTCTAAAACCTAAGTTATAGCTTTTTTAAGATGTGGAGATTTTACCTTCTCTAAATTCAATTAAGTCTCCAGTTCCAATCTTGATACGGGATGGAGTTAGGGTGGAAATTAAATGAGAATTTCAATGGATGAATGAATTCATTAAAGTGCTTACATGCTCTCTTATTACCTAGTTTCCATTTCTTCTTAAACACATAAGATGAACTTCTTCTAAATAGAACATCAGATTCTTTCAGTGGAAAAGGCGGAACAATGTAAGTGTTAAATATTAGGATCTGACCATCCTAATGCTTTCTTTCATTTCTGTGTCCTATACATATACAACACGTATACGTATGCTTATAAGCACTTGTATTTTTTTTCTTTTAAAATTTTTTCAGGAACTTTGGTCACTCTGAACATCAGCCTTCCTAACCATTTTTACAGATCTCTGGTACGCATTTGCTTTACCACTGACCATAAGACCTTCTTTTATTACCTTGAATATTACAATGCTTTTACAAAAGCTCCTAGCAAAAGTCTCCTACTTCAGCCTCATTTATTCTTCTAACTCTTTTTCTTATTCATCATCTTTATAATGACTCATATTCTATTGTCAAAATATCCCCAACCATTGATATCTAAAGGATCATACCTTCCTTTTCTCCACAATTTAGATGACAAATTTCTAACAATACATGAATGACTATAATTTGTTTTCATTTTTGGTTTTCTGCATTCTTGACTCCCAAAATGTCCACTATTTTTCATCACTAACAAGCTTGTCTTCCTTATTCAGAATTATCACAGTATTTAAAGTGCATACATTTGCTCCTGAATTACTGGGATAGAAAATTGTCAGTAAGCCACACAGGGAATTTATCAGCTGACTTGCTTTTTAATAAGGTGTCCATTCCAGAAGCTGTCCAGTTAACTCCATTCCTCTATCACTATTACCAAAACCTGCTTTGACAGGCATTGTCTAATTTGTACAGAAACCACTGTTCACATTCCCAGTTTGGCAACAAGTCTGTACTTTCTCTGATGTACCACTTCTGGTTCTGCTTCTAGCTTTTAGCTTTACTCCCAAACTCTGTCTATCATGAAGTCATTAGATTTGCCAAAAGATTTTCACTACACAATCGCACACCACTCCACATCCCTTTCTTTTAGAAATCCCATGTTGCTAAAATAAACCTATTAAATTTTCCTTGCATTAAGTTTTCTCACCTAATACAGATAATACACTTGGTCAATTTCCATACCTATCTTAGACAAACCTATGGCCATAAAATTATCTTCTTTAAAACCCACAATTTCAATATAATTATTTAAACACAATTTTTCTAATAGTGGTTGCCTGAGAGATTGTCCTAATACCATAGTTGGCATTGCCTTAAAACATAGAGATAATTTTTGTTCAGTACATGATTATACTTCTTGACCTTGAATGGTCAGAATTCTTAAATGCTTAATGACTATATGACCTTGGAACATAAAAGTAGGATCATTTGATTCCATTGTGGCTAATGAAATGAAGGACAATAAATAGAGACAATAAATAAATAGAAACTTAAAATCGACTTGTTTACTATTTCACTTATTCATCCATCTCACTGTATCTAAAGCCCAGGGTGTTTCAAAGGATACTTACGAGAGCATTGCTATCAGTAGCCATGTATGACATTAGACTGGTAGAAACAAAAGCTGGAAAAGAAAAAGATATTTTCAGGTAAGTGTGGGTTTAAAATGTTCATAAAATCATGCATCTCTTTAAGTAGAAGGAGAAGGTATTTCTATTGTAATTGATGAATTTTATATATAGGTAATTCATTAAATGGCTTCTTACTGCAGAACTCAATAAGCCACCTGTTTTAAATTGAGTTCCTAAAATAACACAAAGTTTCATTTGAACATGTGTCAGTATTCTTTCAAGTCCACAAACAAGACAAGCATATGATTTATACACTTAATGTTGCATTATTTTTTGAAAAGTGAGAGTATTTTCCTCTTCATAATAAAAATTGTAGATTTAGAAGTATGTAGTCATTGTTATTACCAAATTTCAAAAGCATAACTAACCCCAGCCTCAGAAGTCTCAGCTGTAATACCAAGATGAGAGGTTTTTTTTTAATGTATTGCACTTTGTAGTGGATTACCTGTAAAACAAGATACTCTATACTTTCAAGACAGTCAAAGGGAAAAAACTCTCACATTTTCAGATTTTGACAAGCAAGAAACTTGTTAAAGATCCACAAGCCACTGAAACTCTCCCAGAAGCAAAGAACTTTTTAACTTCTTCTCATCAACACCACAAGTACAGATTCATGTCCCATTTGACTTATTTTTTTACACCAGTGGCTCTCAGCTTTTAAAAACTACATGCCACTTTTTTAAGGGTTTTTTCCCCCTTAAATTCTTTTATTGGTATATTTTAGGTATACAATACATTTACATTTATTACTGGGTGCTTGTACCTGTACACAATGTATCTTGGTTCTTATTTTTTCCCCGTTGCCTGTGCACCCTTCCCTATTTACATAGGCATCGTTTCCATTTTTTTTCTTTTCTCATAGTTTTTCCTTTCCCTTCTTTCCTTTCCCCTTCCCCTCCCACCACCCTTACCTCTTTGGACCTTTTCTTCCTATTTCAAATTATCAATTATTCATTTTAATCATTTTAATACTACATGCTACTTTTTAATGTCAAAAATGCCATATTATACTGAAGATGTGGCTCAGTGTAGAGCACTTGTCTAGCATGCACTTAAATCCCCAACTTTAATCCCCATCACCACAAAAAAGTATTATATTGCATAAATAGATATGAAATTTATTTATAAAATACAAAAGAATAAAACAAAAAGATTGTTAAATTTAATTACTTAATTTTCAACTTACTTATTTTTAAAAACCCTAATACCAAAACTTAAAAAATCAAGTCACAAGTTGGTGAAATATCTTTAATATGTATTTAACATTTAAAAAATCACAACATAGAGTTCTTACACACCAATAAGAAAAGAATAGCAAAATTAAAAAAGAATTAATAAAGGAAAATTTTGAAAAACAAACATAAATGATTAACACTTAACCATTAGTAGTAAGGTAAGTGCCAAATAAAACAACATAATTCCATTTTTAATATTCAAAATTGGCAAAAAATAAAAAAATTAAGTGACAGAGGGCAAGTTTACAAGAGGTGGAAGTGTACTGAAAAGAATATTCCCACATATTGTTGGGATATCAAAGTATTGCAGCCTCACTGGAGGCAAGCTGTTACACTTACAGTGACAATGACAATCATAACCAGAATTCATGAGCCTTTACAATGTTCCATGCACTGTGCTCAGCATGACTATACCAAAGTTTTGAAATATATTGTTAATTTAAAATATCTACAGACCGACACCATTTATCTTGTCATAAAAATATAGCTTTACACACACCCACACTCATACATCAGTGCATTGAGAGAAAAGTCTTAATATATTTCCAGAAAATACCTATAATAATTATCTGTATTAATTGCAATAACCTGTAATGAGTTTTATTCCCCTATGTATTTGTTTTCTGTCATACTCTTTTGTTTGTAAAATAAAAATGTTCAGATAGAATGTTGTAAAAATTTTATTGACTCTATAGCAGTGTATTTTTAGTATCCATTGATTGAGAGAATACATTATAACCAAAGGTAAATTCAGCACCACCTTTAGATAAAGAAGGAAATATATTGTAGAAGTTAATATTAAACCCTTTGGATTGAGTTAGGTTAGACTTAAATTTTCAGTTTGGCAACTTACTGTCATGTGGGATCTTGGGCAAAGAACTAACATTTTGAAGTCTTATGACACCCATTCGTAAAATGGAGATAATAGTATTTCATTTTGGGGATTGGATAAGATTAAATGAAATACCACTATAATGCTCGTAGCAAGACCTAGCACATAATAAATTCTCAAAAATCTATTTTATTATCATAAAACATGTCCATTCTTTAACATTTATTGAAGGGTGACTACGTATCTCTTTTAAATAATATATAAAGTATGCTGTGAATCCTTTCTCACGCCACCCAGATAGATGGCTCATTGCCCTTTTCCCTGTAACAATATAATAACACAAGCTAACTTTATGTGGTTTATAAAGCAGTTTCTCTGTGCCAAAACTACTGATAATTTTTATGTATCATGCCACATAATGTCAGAGGCCCTTATAAGTACTGTGCTATTATTAACTCCTTTTCCTATGTGAGAAAATTCAGGCAATTTGGATGAAGAAGATAGTAAATGGATGTGCTGAATTCCAGCTCAGACTTCAGAACCTACTCTCAGAATCACCATAAGGACTATCCTGCCTCTTCTAAGTTTTCCCCAGAGTGTTGATCATGAATAAACCCACAATGACCATAGTGTTGAAGCAAGAGGCTAGGGCATGGAAATATGCCTGGAGCAAGTGGGCACAACCTGCCAACTGAGGAGACTTAACCACAGGCACAGGACAGCAGCTTCTGGGCCTGACATGAGAGCAAACCCAATCCTGAACCTGGTATCAATCTCTTGACACAAGAACATGGCGGACTGCAGCACCTGATACCAATCTTCTGACAGGAACACAAGCTGAGCTCAGTACCTGATAACAGTCTTCTAGCATGAGATCAAATGGGACCACCTGGATCAGCTATCAAAGAAGACGGCAGCAATTGACTTGGCACCCCCACCTTCTTGTTCTTGCAATGGTCCATCCGCCTTCAGGATGTACCTTCTCTTTTTCCTGCCAAGCACCCTTTTCTCCTTGAGCACATTTTTAATGCTCCTTTTCCTTTTCTTATTCTTATTTTTGCCCTAAATAAATATTAATTTTTCACATTCACTGGGTCATTGAATGGAACAATAAAAATCTGGAGAGCACTGCTGGTCCCTATACCACATGGGAACAGCATCACACCACAGTTCCGTGGACATTACTGGGTAGTGAGATGCTAAACGCAGGGGCCAAAACCTGGTCTTCTTTTTGCTCCACTGCATGGCCTGGTGAAGCATATAGGATAGAAGAAAATTGTTTAAATTATTTTTAAACTAATAGACCACACCTTCCATCGATTTTGTTTCAGTAGAATTCTGGATCTCATCATGCTGTAATACTTCTAGGGAAAAAATGCCAAGAAGTGGCAGAAAAAATGGAGGACAAAAATAGACGTTTCCTTCTACTTCATCCTCTTAGCGCTGCCATTTGTTAAAAATACACTGCTGTAGACATTGATATTAAGCTTCCTAGGATGCTAAGGAGTCTTGTTCTCTGCACATGTTGCCTGCTTTCCATCTGACCATCTCTTTAGGAAACCATCCCCCTGTCCAAAGGCATTAACTCTTGCTTCCCCGGACCACTGCAGGAGCATTCTGGATCATGCTGCAGCTTTCCCTCGGGCCCAGAGTAAGGTTTGTTTCAGGGAGCATCTGACCGTCCATCTCTTTCTCTGAATCCCTGTGGTGGTCACTGGCCTTGAGGTTAAAACTAAAATCATGAAAATCTACAAGAAAGGCTTTGAGTCACCTGCTTGTATCTCCTCCTCAGACCTTTCTTCGATGCTTTCTGTATCTCTCTCCATCTCCCTGACTTGCTGACCCGTAAAAAAAATCCTTAAAATATTTCTCTTAATCTCAGAACCCTCGTATGTGCTTTTGCTCAAGATGGCTATAGCATCTCATCTTTTAACCCTCTGAGCAAATGTCACGTAGCCAATAAAACCGTCCCTGATATTGTTGAGGACCAATTCCTTTTTATATGTTCTCATAGAACCTTATTTTTATGCATAGATGTTCTCACCATTTTAGGGAATGATTAAGCAATTTTTTTTTACTATTTGATTTCTAACCATAATAAAACATACCTATGTCTTGTTCACATGTTTACTGCTATATCCCCGGTCTTTGTACATAGGGTGACTCAATATATATCTGTTGAGTAAATGAGTTAAATAGACAATAAAATCCTTAAGCTATGCATGAATTTCTACAAAGAATAGCTGTGAATTCCAAATTTTTGTTTTGTGGAATATTACTATCATGAATATCCCATTACAAATTTCTTTCCAAATCTTTAAGACATGGAAATGAAACATGGCAATGACAAACTACCTTCCATCAAAGCATAAATGGGTGAAAATAATAGGCAGTCACTGGCAAGGGGAGAGCTGGTAGCAGGGAGCTGCTGGAATGAATTCACCTTTGTGGAAGCTCTGAGTGCCTTGTTAATGGTTTTGGAGCTTTAGTGGTTTATTTCTTGAAGAAGTTGACACATATGAAATCTAAAATGTCACCAAAATTATTCAAAGATAATTTAGGATAGAAGAATAAAAGTAATCTAAGCTCAGTTCTTGTTTTTCCTTTTCTATACAAAGCACATTGCCATATCAAGAAGACCAGGGGAGTAAAGTGGTGGTCATGAAAATTCAAAGGCATTGCTCATTGTTTAGACAATGAGAGCTGGCTCAGCTAACTCAGTTATAGGCACATGGTAACCATATGTTAATAAGCTAAATATGTCACTCCAAGGTGTTATATATATATATATATAAATTATATACAAAGCAACACAATAAAAGCAGTTTATGAAAAAATAATGATACTAGCAATTGTGTTTTGAATGTAGTTATTTTACACTATTCCTCACCCTTTCTGGGTAACTTACTAGTTAAAAGAAGAACTACCAGTTATTTGGTGTGTCTTGATAAAGAATTTTTGTATTACCAGAAATTAAAAATGAATAAGAATCTAATGACAATATAATATAATGCTTTTATTTGTCAGAGTCTTTCTGTATAGTACAGGCTGGCCTTGAACTTAGTATGTAGGCCAGGGTGAGCTCAAATTTACCATCTTCCTGCCTCAGGATCTGAGTGCTGGAATTAGAGGCATGTGCCACCACACTTAGCTAGCAAAACATTTCTGTAAATAAAAAGATTTCTAATTTTTGCTTTCAACAAAATTAAATCAAAATCTATTTAAACTGTCTTTTTGGTCATTAAAAATACAGTAATAGTTGTGATAAACCACCATGTGATGTTTCAAATATACTTGGAGGAGTTCAAAAATATTCCATCCCAATGTATTTTCTAATGTGAAAAATATTTATAACCCCTTGCATACAAAACACCAATAGTGGGATTAAAGTTGGTTTTGAACTCTCTCATTCTACCAATAAGTAATATTTACCCATAGATAAAATCCATAATTAGGGGGAAAGTATCATTGATGTCAGTAAATAATGAATATTCAATACAAATATTTAGCTCATATTAATATTATTGGTCAAAATGTATAACAATTTTGTGGCCTTTTGGTGTATAACTTTTGTTAAACACCAAAAATAATTATAACTCACTTCAAATGAATCACTTTGTTTCAATAATTGTAAAAAGTTAATTTCAACATAAATATCTGTCATATGGATATATGGTAGAATTATCAATAGAGAATTTTGAAGCATAAAAATATTACATAATAGAATAAAAAAATCCAAGAAATATTTGAATAAAAATTTGAGTTCCAGGAAAAAAAGAGAATGATATAAAATTTACAAATCCTAAAGATTACTTTTTTAAAAGTGATGAAATTTATAAAATCTCTGTATTTGTATTGCATAAGTGAACATCAAGATTTATAATATGTCAGAAACCACAACCATATCTTTCTCAACTACATGTATGATGAAACCCTTAGGTGACAGTTTAAAGTACAAAGGGTATGTGGATCTTCTGGGTTATTTTATGGGCTCAAGAAAAAAAATATGTTTCAAAATGTTGCACTAAAGCACGTGGATTTGAAACACATGTACATTTAAATCCCAATTCTGCTACTTGTTAAATGTGGAAACATGAAAATTGCTTCATTTCTCTGAATAGCAGATGTCTCATCTGTTACACAGAAATACTGTAATAATAACCAATTTATAGAGTCCTTATGAAAACTAAATGAAATATCATGAAAAACTCTCAGAGCACAGTCTATGAACAGTAAATGGGAGCGGTTGCCTAAAATGGAAGTAATTACCTAGAAACAGCCTCATTATACAAAACTATTCTTCCTAATAGAATTAGTGCACAGCTAAGGATTTGAGCAAGTATGATAACAGATTTCATCAAATAAAATGGCTTTCACACTTCAAGGTTGATTCAACTCCCAGCTGGTTCTCCCAGAGACACTTTGGGTGCCTTATTTCAGAGCTTAAGGGAATGGTTTTCTCAGTCATATTTATGGCCGTTATCTTCTTTAAGGAACAATTCCTTAATACATAAAAACATGAAACAATGTTTCAATCCAACTAAGTCACTCATACTTTTTAAATTTGTGAAGTGAAGTATAATGCCTTCCTGGTAATCTCTGCTACTAAAAAGTAGAAAACATAATTTATTGAGGGAATAATAAAATTCATTTCATAGAGGAGACACCTAATGAAGAATCATTCTATTTTGGGTTAGATATAAATAAAATATGTGTTTCTGAAACCAAGGATATTCTAGTAATCTTAGAAGTTGTTTGGTAAATTAAGTCAGAAATAAGGACTATGGTCCTACATCATTTTAAACTCAGAAAGTAAATCAATATTATCATTTGCAGCAAATATTCTGTTGATAAAGAAAGCTAGTATAATTGGTAATTTTTAAGAATTAAAAAAATTTCATTAAAGGGATTTATAGGTTCAAAAGCCACTGTCTTGCTTATTCTCTAATAACTCCCTAATTCCCTAATCTTTGAATAACACTACACAATATGCATGGTGTGTAATGTTTTAAAGATTTTTTTATAAAATATGGGCTAGGTCTATTCTGTTTTGCCTGGACCCTTAAGTGAAAAAAATGTAACTCTGAACTAAATTTTTTAAAAGCCACAGATTAATTCATAACTTGCTTATCCTCTAAAATTATAATGCCAACATTTGACATGATATCATCAGAGCAACAAATGAATTTATAGAAAGTGGGTCAAACATGGGCCAAAACTGTACATTATTGTTAATCTGTAAATCAAGGCTAAAGGAAACAGAAAGGACTGGTCGTTCTTGAGCCAAAAGTCTCAATCATAAAAAAGCACGTGAGACACCCAGGAGCAGGAGCCCTTAACAGTCAAGAAGAGCTGTTGGTAAGCAAGTACCTGCTGCTAAATGATAGCACCTCTCAGCAGGGTCATGGAAAGCAGAAGAGAAAATGCATCTTGGCTCATGTGTAAAGGCAAGGGATACGAAATAACCCATTAGTCCTGCCAAGTAGCAAGAGGGTTCTCCTGTCAGAATAGGAGAGAAGGAAGCAAAATGCAAGCTGACCTCCCCATTAGCATGTGTACAGTGATGTACACACTGGGGCAATTTGGAGGTTGTTAATTTCTCCAGAGAATTTGTGAAGGGGAAAATGATTTTACCCAGATTATTTCATGTTTTTCTTTTTTAATATAAGCTTTAACTGTCATTCTGATCCCAATCCATTTTCCCACTTGCTTTAGAAAATTCTCTTTTTTCTTATTTTTCCCTTCATTTTGGGTGCTTCTTTTCTCTTCTCTCCACTTTTCTGATGAAGTGACAGATGGTTTTAAGAACCACAGCTTTTTTTTATCAGAGAAACTGTGATGCTTTAAATTGCTTTATTTTCAACACCATTAAAATCCTGGAAGACATCATCCAAGGAGATTGGCAGGGCTCTTCCTTCTTTCTTCTCCATGCATTCCCCCAGAGGCTGTCAGTCCTGACAACCAAGGCTCAGACACACAAAATCCAAAAGCCTGAAGGGGATAAAAACCTTTTTTCAGTCTCTGTCAATCTTTGCTCCCAGCAGACCATTTTACCATAGAAACAACGAGGTTCCAAACTGCAAGAGAGCTCATAAAATCTGTTTCTTTTATCCTCTGGAAGAACCTACCAGACATAAATGGCTATTAGCCATGCCTCTCTGAGTTGCTCAGCTACCTGGATCTCTTGCCCTTCTGCAGGCTTCCTGAACCCACAATTTTAAGATTATGGTCATAGCATTCCCTTAGGATGGGACAAGTGGTGACCTGCCATAGGTCACAGTGCAACAGATGCTCCTCCGAGCACCTGACATGGGCTGGTGTGCACTTCCTCAGCTCCTAGGAGTGATTGGATACCCTAAGTAGCATTGGAACTCAGTTCCACAGGGTTGATTTGCCTCGTGGTTGTCTTAAACTCCATTGCACCAGCTTGAAAAGCAGTGGTTCCTGCTGGTCCTGCAGAATAAGACTAGCCTGTTTACTTTCACTAACTGAAATTATTTATATAGGAATATTTGTATTTCCCTCCAAATACATATACCCCTTGTCCACCAATACAGATAAAACTTGTAGTCACACCTGCCTCCTCTTACACCAGCTCCAGATACAAGGAACCTCTAGGATCCAGTTATCCAAATTAACCATTTGATTAGGTCCAATATTAAGGGATTTGTGATGGAAATCCAAGGAGTGCCCTCAAAGGTTTATCCTGGCCCCAAGCACTATATCATGTAAGGCAAGGGGCACTAGGCACAGGAATCATTGGTAGCTTCTACATAAAGTATCAATTATTAAGCCTACTAAAGTCTGCCCCATGAGTTTAGTCACCATGGCTCCCACCCGGTTTCCACCACAAAGCCCTGAAATAACCTCACCTGTTCCTAAGCTCACTTCAATGAAGCCTATAGGTGCAAGACCATATGCAATGCTCTAAGATGCGCCAGACAAACATGGAAAATGATTGCCTTTGCCTTCTGCTACTTGCATCCCTCAATTTCTCCATATGACTAATAATCATACTTTCTCTCCATGGAAAGTACCATGTTTTTCTTGTTCATGAAATCCAGACAGTGTGTACACTGCTCTGAGGCAGCCAATCTCTTTAATTCAGTCTTGCCAAAATTTGACTCAACATTCTTTTTACCAAAGACAGTAGATAACCCATGCAGCAGGAGTCTATGCAATGGGACCGTTGCTGGCTAGAAGAAGGCCAAAACAAGAAAAACAAATATATGTATTAGCTGCCAGCAGTTTGCACACATTGCTCAGGAATTGGAGTATTTAGTCTGGCTAGCTCTTTCTTCAGAAAGTATCACTTTAATGTGCTTTGTGATTTTGCAAAGGTAGGGCCCAAAGCCTAGAGAGATAGAAAGTTAAGAGACCATAAGCCGCTAAACAGCTGTACAAAACCATGGGAAAGACTGGCTTTATCAAAAATAGAGTGACTCCTTTTGGAGGCTCTTAGAATGATATTGAGCAGGGTTATTGCAAACGGTTTTCAGTATTCATAACAATTCTATAAAGTTATATCACCTCTTCTTTTGCAGATAAAGAAACTAACATACTGAGTAGGTAGATTAGTTTATGTAGCTAGCAAATTATAAAGCAAGAATTTGAATTCAGGTCTTCAGATTTCATGAAGCTTTGGCAATCAGCAGTGCTCAACACCATGCTTGATTTTTCTGCAAAGAGTAAATATTACTGCATCCTCAAAAGATTAATGAATCCAATAATTCTTATAGATAATACAGGCTAGATATACAGTAGGCACTTAATAAATAGTTGATCTTGTCTCAACTTTAGGACAGGTTACAATAGGTAGGCTAGTTGACAAATGTAGACACTTCAGTGAGTGACAAATATGATTCAAAGTTGTAACGCAGCTGCCCACAGTGTTGCATGTGGAATCACAGATCAGCTGCCGTTCGGTGGTATGAAATCTGATAAGCAGGGTACACAGCTCCTAGAAAGAGGTATTGGCCAGCAAAACACAGCTTGTTTTGGAACTGCAAATCCTTGGGGCTTCATTTATAAATAATGTGAGATTGCTTTTCTAGTTGGTATCCTGAACAAGCAGATTACTGAATCTATGGCTTCCATCCTATTACCTTGATAACAATACAGGCACAGCGATCTGAAGTTTGCACTTGCTGACAATTGTGTCTCCTAAGTTTCTATATTAAAGGTGAGAGAAGTAGCAAAGACAAACTATTCTATTTTTTAATAGGAACTGTTCTGTTGAAGTCATTCTTAACTACTTCCAAAATTGAGATATTTTCAAGACAATACATGTAGCTAATCCCTTCAAGAATAGATTAGCTCTCTCCGGAATTGTAACATGTATACAAAGAGACACCTAGTGGAAAACCGGGTAAGTACATTTAGTTTGAGACAAAAGGCTAAAGCATCATTTTGATTCAGTAACTTAACATTTATTTAATTTCAATATAGCACTTTTAAACTACTAGAATCATAAACCTAGAGAATTTAAACTTTACAAAAGAATAATTTCTGGTTTTTCCTCAAGAAAGTATTTTTTTTTGTTTTTAACTAAATTGTCTCACTGAATTAAGTTCCAAGAAGTGATGCAGAAATTAGAGCAGATTGGAATTGTCCAACCACTGTACTTCTTTTCCTAAACGTGTGTGCTTAATTTTTTGTTTCCATTTCTTTATAGAATTTGTGTGTGATATTTTCCATTTGTCTATGGGCTATTTAATTAGGTGAAGTCAAAGATGTCTTTCCAGCCAGCTTCCTGTGGTCCACCCACACTCTTCAGGGCACATTCACTTTCTCACACGCTCTTCACCTACACACTGCGTTCTCCTTGCCCCAGTTTACAGAAGCACTCTTGCCCCGTACCCTAGATAACTCCCTCTAACTTCAAAACTAAAAATTTGTCATCACAAAATGTAAGGAATCACCTATTTTTTCTCTGTCCCATTGTGTTATGGCAAAAGCATAGATTAGAAATAGTTTTAAACTTAAATATATATGTGCAGTTATAATTTATATGACTTCTCGGGCTCAAGCCCATAGGGTTTGAAATCTGAGAGGGGAACAGGTAGACTAGCAGAAGACTGACTGACATTACAAAGGTCAAACACTCTGAGACCGCCATCCTATAAAGAATCAGGCCCTGGTAAGAGAATGCTGTGTGAAGAAGAAGCATGGGGGTTCCAAGGGTCCAGATGAGTGGATGAAAAAGTGATCTTGGATTGTGGAAGTAGAGCCACCCCAGCAAGATGAACTGCAAAGCCCTTCTCAAGGCCTTTTCAAATGCCTGACATGGACAAAACAAAGTTCTTACTTTGCTATTTTCAGTAAGGAACTTCTTACATCTTCCTTTACATGGCATGGTCAAATATTGAAGCCTTCTCTTGTGACAGCAGGAATAAGCCAAAGATGTTCATTATCATTGTATCAGAAGTTCTATTAAAAATACATAGTATACTGATGTATGCATACCCATTTTTATAGCAGCACAATTCACAATGGCTAAGCTCTGGAAACAGCTTCAATATCAATCAATGCAGAAATGGATAAAGAAAATGTGGTATACATACATAATGAAATTTTATTCAGCCATAAAGAAGGATAAATTCAAGTCATTTGTAGGAAAATCAATGTACATTTAGACCATAACGTTAAGTGAAATAATTCACACACAGAAAGCTAAAGATTGCATGTTTTTTCTCAATGAGAAACCCAATTATACATAAATTAAAGTAAAATAAAGGTAGGCTTATAGGGTAAGGGGACCAAGAGAATGAAAGAAAGGAGATAGTAGAGAAGGAAAGTGTACTGAAAATGATTAAGACATGGTAAATCTTAAGGATATATATATGTGTGTGTAGATAGATAGATATATCAAGTCTCCAAAATAAATGTAAATTTCATGTATTGCAAAAATATGCCAATAAAAATTAAGTTAAAAAGTAAGATTTACAATGATTAAAAGAGAAGAAATTAAGACTGTCAATATTGGGCTGGGGATTTAGCTCAGTGGTTTCACCACCTGCTGCGCAAGCGCAAGGACCTGAGTTCAATCCCCAGTACCAAAAAAGAAAAAGAAGACTGTCAATATTTTCAGATGATATTATTTTACATGTGCCAAGAATCTATATATGAATTATTAAAAGTAACGTGGATTAGGAAAGTTATTATATACAAGGCTGGTATGTTAAAAATCAATCACATGTCTTCATATGAGCAACAGTTTGAAAATAAAATTTCCAAGAAAATATATACATACTAACATCATGAATTTCATGTACATTCAAATGAGTCCAAAAATGAGATGTGTAAGACTGGTTTTTTTCCAATACCGGGAATCAAACTCAGGACCTTGTACTTGCCAGGGAGGCATGGCGCCACCGAGCTATATCCCTGGCCCAAGAAATGTAAGGTTTTTTTTGAAGAAATCTATAAAATACTATGAAAAGAAACAAAAGAAGATATGGCTAAATGAAAGGATATATCATGTTCACTAATTGGAAAATATATTCTTTAAATATTATAAAGAGATATTTCTTTGTTGTTAATTATAAAATAAAATGGTCATAATATTATTCTACTTTTTCTTCCAGAACATTCCTTGTTTTTCCTTGCACCTGAAATAAGAAACCTACTTGCAATTAATTTTTATATGGTTTCAAGTAAGAATCATTTCATTTTCTGAATTAATAAATTATCATATTATCATTTATTTAAAATATTGCCATTTCTCTGCTGGTTCTCATCATAAAGGAAAAGCTTGGTAAGCTGGAAAATACCAAACCTAAGAATTTCTGCTCACTAAGACACAACAGTACGGATTGTGTAAGCAAATGGATAAGAGAAAGTATATGCTATACATATAACCACCACAAAGCTATCTTTCCAGGATATATAAATATTCCTTCAAACCAAAACCCAAGGGAAAATGGGAGGAAAAAACTGACATTTCTCAAAAAAAGGATAAGCAATTGATCAGTATATATATGACAAGGCACTTAACCTCATTAACAAGCAGAAAAATGAAAGACAAAACTGTAATGAAAAAATATTAAATATTCAAACAGCGAAGTTTTAAAGACACAAGTGTGGGAAAAGATGTAGCACCAATACAAACTCTCAAGCTCTGCAGGTGGGGAACCATTTCAGAAAACTGTCAATGTCTGCCAAAGTTGATCACTTGAGTAGTCTATGACACATAAGCTTTACTATTAGGTATAAATGCATCAGTCAGATATGTATCCAGTGGATGGCAATATTACCAGCAGCATTATTAACACCATCCAAAACATTAAAAAACAACCCAAATACCAAGCAATAAGAGAGTGAAGAAATAAATCATGGTATGGTCATATAATGGATTATGTAGGAAAAAAAAAAAACAAAACTACTAGTATCCACAATGACAAAACAGTGAAAGACAACAGATTCAAAAGAATGTAAACTGTATAATTTTGTCAATATAAAATAGGTAAAACTAGTTCATAGTATTTAAGGAAATATTCTTGGGTCATAAAATTACAAAGGAATGCACACACAAATGGCAGGAAAATGGTTACCTTTGGGAGATGTCAGCAGTTATTTATTGGAAGGGGCACAAGAGGGCACTATTATGTCCAAGCAGTTTTATTTCTTGACTCAAGCAGTAATAGCAAGAGTTTATGCTTTATGATAAATCATAAGCTGGTCAAATTTGTTTTGTGAGATCTTTTGTATGTAAGTTATTCTTCATAATAAAAGATTTCTTACAAAGAGAGGAGAAATGTTACTAAAAGAGGAAACACAGAAAACCAAAGGATATGAAAAGTTAAAGATAAAAACAAATACCCAGGCAAGCTTACACCAAAAGAAAGCTGTGTTGACAATTTTAATGTCTAAAAATAGAAAATACTGAATCCATGGAGATAGATAGATGAGAGGGAGGGGGGACAGGATGTTACAGATTGTTTTTAAAAAATAGAGTCAGAAAATACAACTTTCATAGACATATAATATGTTGCCTTAAAATATATTAACCAATAATGGCTCATAGAACTGGAGAGAGCTATAAAAACTCAACAATTATAGCATATTTCTCTTAGAAGTCAATAGTTTAAGCAAGCAAAAAATACATATGTGCATGACCCAACTGACACAAATTAGTAATTCAGACTATTGTATGCATAGAACTACATGAAAAACAGAATAACACATTCATTTCCAGACACATGATACAATGTAAAAAAAACTGATGAAGTACTGTACTACAAAGGAAGTCTTGATAAATTCCAGACTTCATTTAACCGCTATTATGTCCTCTGGATATAAAGCAATAATTATAGAAATTATAGAGCTTAGCTTTTAAAAGTCTGTATGTCTGAAAATAAAATCTCACACTACAAAAAATACTTGAATTTAAAAATAAATGAAGGGTTAAAGATATAGCTCAGTCAGAGAGTGCTTGCTTGGAGTGGATGTAGTCCTGGGCTTGAGCTCTAGCATAGAGACAGACAAACAGACAGACAGAAAGATAGACAGACAGATAGGCAATGAAGTGGATAAATTTCCACACAGCAAAACACTCAACAGAATGAAAAGGCAACCTATAGAATGTGAAAAAATTTTGCCAGCTACTCCTCATGGGAGTAATATCTAGAATCTATAAAGAACTCAATAGAATTAGACCCCCAAAATAAAAGAACCAATCAAAAATGGGCAATTAAAGTGAATGTACTTCTCAGAAGAAGTACAAATAGTCAAGAAATGCATGAAAAAAATAATCAACATCTAGCCATTAGATAAATACAAATTATACAAGCAGGAGGTTGGTCTGCATTTGAAAACCTCCATTCTGCTTGAATAAATGCATCTTTAGCTAGTTCCATCAGGCCCTTGCTTCTTCAGTCTTTCCACATGGTCTTTCAACATAGACTCACAATAATGAGTCTCCAGGGAGCTTCTGGGCCATTAGTCTTGGACCTGTACTGCATCCTTCATTCTTCTTGTTCTGAGGCTTCCACCTTCTTGGACTGAATAGTTAACTGGATCCTCTGGCTCTTCAGCATGCAGGTGGCCATTGCACACTACACTTCTGATTGTGTCACAAATCCCCTTTCATATATATTCATATTGAGTCTATTCCTGTAGAGAATTCTAACCAATACAGTAGTGATTACTGTAACTGTCATCATTACCTGGATCATAAAATAATAATTATATATAAATTTATAAACTAATATTTTCTGAACAATTATCAGAGCTTTGGTTTTACTCCATAAAGTCATAAAAAGAAGTACCTTTATAGATATCTGTGAAAAGAATGCTTTTCTTAGTTAAGTGTGGTGCCACATGCCTGTAATCCCAGCACTCACGAGGCTGAAGCAGAAGAATTTCTATGAGATCAAGGCCAGCCTAAGCTACATAGAGAGTTCAAGGCCAGCCTGAACTACATAGCTAGACTTTTTCAAAAAAACAAAGAGTATTTTCCTTGCAAGCTTTATTTAGAATTATGTTTCACCTATTTAAAATAAGAATTAAACCAAAGAAAAGATGGATGTTCCAGACATGAGCTAAAACAGAATAATCGTTTAAAATTACTTTGTAAATAGAAAATCAAAGGAAGGGTGAGAATTACTGATGTATTTGTAAACTTTAGTCTTGCCTAAATCATTAGGGATAAATTTGTGAAGCAAGAATATCCTGATATTCCTTTTAATCTTAAATTTTATATTATAATTATTAAATCTAAATGTTTTTTAATCATTAATAAATTTAGATTCATAAATATCCCATCTTCTAAAGCATTTGATTTACATTTGGACATCTAAACACTCAGTTGCTTTTGAAATAGTCTTAACATAATTGTGGGTCTCTGGTACTTTGATAGTTATAGTATGCTCCTTACCCTAAATGGAGCAGAAAAAAATTAATTCAAAAATAAATAAATTGCTTTACTAAAAAGTTCCCTCCCTGAAAACTTATCATCACCAAGAATCCATTTTCAAGGGAAAACTAGAGGACAAAAAATATAGTTGTTAATTTATCAAATGTATTAGCTTCCCTCTGCATAAATCCTAGCCTAGGGATAAACATACTTAGCCTATGCTAATTTAGTTTATAAATTAAAGTAATAAAGTGGAGCAAATGGTTTTCAAGTTATAAATGTCGCTAAGAGAAAGAACTAGTTTCGAAGACTTTTTAAATACATACCAAAAAAGTAGGAATGTCCTTAGTCCAGTTCTGTTGCCTCTGATCTATACAAGAAAAAGACAACAAAGGGAATTATGAGATCTCTGCCTGGACTCAACTACCCAGGAGGATGTCAGAGTCCTGCTGCATCAACCCAAAACAGGCAACAGCATATAAGTTGATCAGCATGGTCTCTCCCAGAGAATGAGATAGGAAGTTCTATCCCACAGCAAAAGTGTTCTTTCTGATCAGAAGGATTTTGATCACCATTTTATTCATAGTACTCCTAGAACATCTATGAGGGATTAGTTCTAGGAACCCAAGAATTCCAAACTCCACAGATGCTCGAGTTCCTCATATAAAATGGTATCATGTTTCCATATAATATCCTTCAGTATGCTTCAAATCCTAAGTATTGTATCTAACGCAATGTGAATGTTACATGGATAGCTACCATACCATATTATTTAAAGAAAAAAACAAATGCCAAAAAAACACAAAACTATACATGTCCAGCACTTGGGATACAACTTGGGGGAAATATTTTTTGAGGCAAGGCTGGTTGAATTCTCAGAAATGGAACTTATGGATACAAAGGGCCAACTCTGTTGCTGTGGTCTATAGTTTCCTTCTGTGTTTGATAATTAGCAGTTTGGTAGAGTTCAGGCCAGTTGTTGCACACTGAGTTACATCCCAGACCTTTTTTATTTTTAAGTTTTTTCAATTTTTATTTTTATTAGTATATTTGCAGTACATAATGATCACATTCCTCGTGGGGAATTGCTATTTTGAATAGAAACTTATCTATACTCAGGGAACCAGAAGACTATGTCTGCAGCCAACTTTAAAGACAGTAACATTGTAAATATTGCCCTAGAATGTGAGACCTATTTTGATATCAAATATATCTCAATCTTTTTTCTCTCATGCAGCCTGAATAAAAAATATATTAATTTTTTCCCTTGTACAGCCTTTCTTCATTGTTCAAACTTTGAGCCTTATACTTCTTATTTTGTTGGGTTAAATTATGTATAAGGTTGTATAATGTTATGCTTTATCTAAATATTTTCCAAATATAGTAATTTGAAATTATAGTAGTTTAAAAAGGAATGTAAAATAAAGGAGTATTAATGTAAAAGTAAATGAGTGTTAGCCATATTAAATGCTGAGTAATTGTTTTTCTTCATGCTTTTGCCTTTTTATTTGGTGAAACTAATAATACCCCAGCTCTTCCTTTCTCCCAGAACAGGATTGTATGTCATAGCCTTCTACTTTCCAAAGCAGTGAGAGCAGCATTTCACAATGTAGTAATCAGCATTCTTTTTTCTTTGTAATGCTAGGGATTGAACCCGGACCTTCTGCATGCTAGGCAAGTGCTCATCACTGAGCTACATCCATGACCCTTATTATTATATCTTGAGACAAGGTCTCACTATGCTGCCTAAACTGGGATTGAACTTGTGGTCCTCTTATCTCAGCCTTCCAAGTATCTGGGAATAGCGATGTGTACCACCATGCCTGCTAGTAGTAGACTTTGGAGCATATGAAATTAGGTAATTTTTCTTATTTTATTTTTGCCTTTGGGCCTTCCAATCCCAGTGTTGTTTAGTTAAGGTTCAAGTCAAAAACAGTTTAGGAATCTATCAATATAACTTGAGTCACAACCAACAACACAAATTTCTAAGTACACATTCTAGCCAGAAAAAACACCAACATGTCTCCTCACCCTATGGGTCAGAGTTATTTAGGGGGTAAAGATTATACAATAATATTGAAATTTAAAAAGCAATACCATGCAAGTTCAGAACAGGGTGACTAAGGGTGCATATCTGAATGGTATTAGACTCAGGTATACTATGTGTATCATTTTGAGTTTGGAAAGACCTTAAAGAAAATAGGGTGCTACCTTCCACTGATAAAAACCACTTTACTACCTCCAGAAAGCCTCACCTGAGATAACGGATCATGCATTGACCCATGCTCAACTTCATTAACACTCAGTGATTTCAATCACTCATGTCAGAGTGAAAGGGCACTTTAAAAGACCCTAGTAATTAGCATGACATCATAGTCTTGTCCAGTGTTCACTTTCTCAGAGAAACAGGGACAAAATCCTGACAAACACTCAAAGAAGGAATTGAACTCTCCTTCACTGTTTACAGAGTTTTTCAAGTGTAACATGATTCTCTTCTGAATTAGCATGTGATGCATCCCTTTAAAAAGAAAAATGTATGCTTTAATCCTTCCAAAAGCATCATTCTCATCCTTCATTTGAATTGTTTTAGGCCAAGTGCAGTAAAGACCACTGCATTGATGATTATGCCTTGAGTATATAAATCATGGCAAGACAGAAGGTGGAAAGAAATGTTTCAACTGTGAAGTCTTTAACAGAACATGTATCATTCATTTTCCTCACTAATCCTCAACAGACTCCTATTATCTTCCAATAATAATAAGAGAAACTGCAGCAGTTAATTTAATCACTGTAATTTCCTAAGAAATAAAGACTGATGTCTCTTGAAAATTATTCCAATTATATCTTTGAACATGAGTTAAAAAATGTTAAAATTACTACTTTCAATAATATATTAACCTCCCCAAGGGTTATTAGTTATTCTTGTAATCTTCCTAAAGCAAAGAATGATATCAGTGCCTAAATTTTTATGCAATAGAAATTCAAATTTGAGACACAATTATTTTCGAAACTTTGCTCAAGTTCAACCCATTTCAGGTTTAATGTAACTCTTTTAAAATACATCTTGCAAAATAGTTTCTCTACTTAAAAACAAAAACAAGACCAAATCCATTTTATTATAACCACTTGAAAATAAGTAGAAGATAGAAGTAGATAAAAACTAATGTAGTGAGAAAGATTCTCACAAAAGAGCAATGATAAAAGAATAACTGACAGGTATTTTCTCTGGTTGCAATTTAATTTCTGCAAGCATTTACTAAATGCTAGATATGTTTTAATTATTTCATTTTCAGAACAACCTGATGACATTTGTTGCTGACTTTATTTCCATCTTTCAGATGCTCCTTGGGATCTGGCTGACATCACCTGCTATGTTCAGCTGCCACTCCAGCGCTCGGGGTGCTGCCTGGGCTGTCCTCGCTTCCTGAAGACACCCTCCCCCATGTCGACAAATCTTTTCTTTTTTTTCAGTACCAGAGATCAAACTCGGGTCCTTGCGCTTGCAAGGCAGGCAGTGGAAACACAGAGCTAAATCTCCAGCCCAGCTCTTTCTGATCATGACCTGGGCAAGGACTTTCCACGGGGGCACACACTTTCCTTTGAGCATAGGTTGGGGAACAGAAAGCAGAGGAGCATCTGGGCTGGTGAGCAGCAGCCCCTGCCTCCTCCTACACTTTTGGGCTTCTTTGGTTGCTTTGGCTTGACTTTGGCCAGGCTTTGACTTGGCTCTCCCTCCCACCCAGCCTTTAATCTGTCAGTCACACCTGTGTGTGTCTAAACCACAACTGCAGAAAGTTTAGTCCCTCTTCTCCACAGCTCTTGGACAGCTTGCAGTGCACCTGGTCACACCTCTGAGCCTCTGAACTTTCTGCAATGGTCCAGCATTTCACCAAATGCTCTTTGTGAACTAGAAGGTGACCCTGCAAGCATTCATACACACTCACTCAGCAGGTTGTTGGCTATAGCCTAGCTTAGCAGGTTATGTTAAAAACTCTTCCATAACATTGTTCAAAATATTTGTTCTGAATCATTAGCTACATAAAGGAGCCAAAATTCAAGACTCTCAAGCTTTGCAGTGTTCTGAGTCTTGATATACTATGAACTCTATGTATATATTGGAGGAGGAGAAAGCAAAGTACAGGGAGAAAGGAAGTAAGAGGGAAAGGAATGGGTAAGCAAGTTCAAAATTGTGCTATTATGAGACTTTGACCAGCCAGAGATCAGCATGAGGACCAGATTACAGGCAGAAGGCGAAAGAAGCTCCCAGAAGACAAGGACAAAAAGAAAGCAGGACAGTGCTGAAAAGAGAAGTCACTTCTCAGTTTTGCTATTTGTTTGTCTGCTTCTCCCTCATACCTCACAACCCCCTTAGCCTACCCTAAAGCTGTAGCACACATTCTAGAATCTCCCAGGGTAGAACTTCTTCTGTGTCAACTTCTGACACCTAAAAAATTCTCCCCCTGTACCGCTTCCTGACCAAAATATGTGTAGCACATAAGATGCTGTCCAAATAAATACCAAATACCAGCATCAGCGCCTTAGGGAAAGTGAGAGAAGCTGAGAAGGCCTCAGTGATGGTGGAGAGGAGGGGTGGACAGGAGATCCTAAATGCGTGTTATATGATGGTGCTCCCTGCTCTTCCTTGTTGGTCCACGGTCATTGCATTTCTAGTTATTTGGCCCTTTGTGCATGGAGCAGGCTTGACTCACCACTCCTCCCACCAGTATAATTTAGGCCCCAAATCATACCCAAACATAACAATTTGTTCACATCATCGAGCAAGATGCATTCAGCAGTCATGCTTACCATGCCCTGACTCTATCATTGGCCCTGCAATCACTACAGCACCTATTTCACTTTAGAAAACTAAGTTGTGTTGATATTTACAAATATATATATATATATATGTGTATATATTTGCATTGGTGTAGACTATAAAACACAAAAGGAATAAAACAAAAATTGACCCTCATCCGCAGATGCCCACTCTTCACCCATCGTATAGTTCCTCATCCATTTTCTTCTGTTCATTTTGAAAATGTGTAACGTAACAAGAGATGTTGTGTATAACACACAGCTTTGTGTCTGCAAGGCCTAAGCTCAGAGATTTGCATGGCTGAAGAGTATAGCTAATATTTGAGCTGCTTGACAAGTCACATTTAGACCCTTTCATCACAGCAGAGCCTTTGACTTTCCACTGGCTTTACCAGGCATGTATGTGGCTTTGGGCAGCAACATAATGAGCAGTAATTCTCTAAAGAGCATTCCTTCCTTATCTCAGTTATTGAGCATGAGGCCCCAGGCTGCAAGGTAATATGAAAGTGCACATGTAGATTTTCAGGCCCCAAAAGCCAGAGTATAAAACCAGAAGTGCTTTTGAGAACATGACCGGTAACATTTTTGAGGCTCAGTGAATGGGACTATCTGAAATATGTCATTCATTGTTTAATATTTCTACATCCTTTGGACAGAGCACAAAGATTATTTGAACTAAAAATTCACTGTTAGTAGGAAAATGTAGGGCTCAGAATTTTCCAGCTCAATTTTATAGAACTGTAAAGTTTTTTCTAAAAATAATTTGAGGACATTTTGCAGAATATATTATAGTGAGCTTTTATATACACACCACATTGACTTAACAATTTCCAAAATTGTTCTCAAAATGTCTTTTTAGAATTAATTGGTATAGAACATCTTAATAATTTAAGCTAAATTTAAGCCAGCAGCTTAACTTTGCCTTTCCAAACATTTCATGAGTTATCATAGTCCATTACACAATCTCAAATCAAAAGGACATTTTTATTCCTTCATAGAAGAAGCACTGTGCCTGGCTAACTCAACTGAAAAACTGACTCACACCCAAAGAAGGCAAAGCAGTGGAGAGCAATCTTCCTTTAAAGAAGGAAGAACAGTAAAGGGTCTCTTCTTTCAAAAGAAAATGAGTAACTCCTACTGTTACAACATCAGTATTACCCATGTACCTGCAGCAGAGCATCAAAGGAAGGAAAGATGCCCATGTTTCTATTTATCCCAGTGCATCACCACAGAGAGGTAATACTGTTATTTCTTTCAAAGAAACACTGGGAATCATTCATGCCTTAAAGAGCTATTGCCAGTTGTTAGCCTCCAAAAACCTCTATTTATCAGCCCTCCAAGAGTGCTTTGTTGAGCTGGGAACCTGCTGTACACCCATCAATAGGCAGGGTGGGAGATGAACCCAGGAGAGGCTGCCAGGAGCCTTGGGGAGACAGGCACCTCACACTTGTCGCTTTCACTTTGGACTGCAGGGCATGTTTGCATTCATTGAAAAGCTCTTGCAGCTTTGACAATTGCTTTTCCTTTCGAAGATAATGATGCTCTGCTCTTCTAATTAACTTTTTCAGAACTTAAATTTTGTGCCTGAATAATACACAAAATTCATTAGCTGACTTATTACTTAAAACCTGAAAACCCATTTCTACAGCTGTTAGAATCAATGAAAGCTACCATAGACTTAATATCACCTCACCACCCATTTTCCAAGCTCTCAGAAGTGGTGGAAGGCATTTCTCCCATGGCCCTTTATGATGTTTCATTATTCCCTCCTAGAAGGAAAGAACAAATATTCTTCAGGTTCCTTAAAAATAAAACACAGATGCACCGAGGATTTAGCTCAGTGGTTCCGCCACCTGCCTCGAAAGTGGAAGGACCCGAGTTCGATCCCTGGTACCAAAAAATATAAAATAAAATAAAATAAAAATAAAACACAGATCTAGTCTCTTTATTGGTAATGTCCAAAATACAGGAAATTTTAGGTTAAACATAGAATATTCTTGGGCCAGGGATTTAGCTCAGTGGTTCTGGCACCTGCCACACAAGCGCAAGGTCCAGAGTTCAATCCCCAGTACCACAAAAAAACAAACAAAAACATAGAATATTCTTGTTTATTCAGATTTCTCAAATGAACCTCTGAAAACATTTATTTTCAATTTATTTAAAAGTGGTAGAGTACTTATGTAGTGTATATAAGGCCCAGGGTTTGGTCCTTGGGACTATAAAGAAAATATCTATGGGGGGAGGTAATTTTTCTTTAACAAACAAACAAACCAGACCTCCCAAAAGTGTAAAGTCAAACACATAAACCTCATAGGCTTGGAAGAGGCAGACAGTTTATGTTCCTCAGCAAATTACTCTTCTCTTGGATGAAATTGACACACCTCTTTTATAGGTCATAAAATAAGAATTCTTACATTTTAAAATAGTAGTTTTCATTGTTATGAGCTAGGAGTGACTTTAATGGAGAAGTAGCCTTGGCTCCTGACCACTGAGAAAAGGAACTGCAGACCAACTGTCCTAAACCCAAAGTAATCGTCTTTGTTAGACTTGGATCCACATTTAAGTTGCTTATAACCAACAAATTCATAAAGCAAGTTAACTCAGCCACCTGAGTTTTTTTTAAAAAAGCATATATTTTTCAATCGGTTACCTTGGGGCATACATGAGAACATTATATAGATTACAGTTAAAATAGTTTGGTTTGTGAAGTATTAAGAGATTCATAGTTGAAATTAACATAAAGTTCTATTTAAATTTTCCAGGTTGAAAACATTGTAGTCATAATCTATCATCCAAGTTTTCATCCATATTTTCTGCTTCTATAACAAAATGCTATAGATTATTTATAAATGATAGAGGTTTGTTTGACTCACTGCTCTGGAGGCAGGGAAGTCCAAGAACATGGTACCAGCATCTGGCAAGCCCTTTGTATATCACAATATGATAAAAGGCCAAGTGAGCATGCACGAGACAGAGGGCAAAAATTGGGCAAAACTCTTTCTGTTTATCAGAAACTCACTCCTGGAATAACTGGGATAACTCCTGGGATAATGCGATAACCCATTCCTGGAATAAATCTATTCATGAAGGCAGAGTAGTCATGATCTACTTGCCCCTTCAAGTTCTTGCCTCTTAATACTGATACAATGGCAAGTAAATTTCAATATGAATTGTAGAGAAGATCTTCAAATCATAACACTATGTGTCGATGGCCTTGAATACTTTTCACTTGTGAACATGTATAATCCAAAGTATTCCAAGAGTTCTTCCTCATGCTTAATTTAGGCAGGTGTATTCTGAGATATTTGCCCTATTAAGGTCTCTTGTTAATACTACATCCCTGCCATTGAGATGAGATCTTTCCAGAAGGGAGTATGCACTCTTGTTTTCAACAATGTGGAAAATTTGGGCTCAGAGGTGATAAGAAAAAATGTCCTCTTCCTTCTACCTAGGCCTTGTTCTCTTGAGTCAGTCCTGTAAGGAATTTTCCTGGAGAGTTCCATGGAGGAGATACAAAGATGGCAGCACAGTGTGGAAGCAGACCTTAGGATAGTCTGGGAAGGAAGGAAACAGAGCGATAACAACATAACCACAACCTGGGGCTTGTGATCCTGAGAGCAGGTGTATCCATACAGAGGGATATACTTGATTTGTAATGAATGGGAGATATTTATATTGCTTGCAGTCTCTCCTTGTAACCATTTGAGTGTATTGATAACTTCCGGTAACATGGTACTTTCCACTGTACTAATTTTCTCAGCATCACCATGTGATGGCCAAGCCCAGGGGTAAGATTACAATACAAACAGATTTCCCAACACTGGAAATCTGTAGAAAATGAAGAAAGAAAAGCAGGTGAAATAATACTACAAATGATTTTATGGAAAATCCTTCAGATTTTAAAACTTATAGTTGAAAAAATGATGATAAAATCCTAAAAATTTGTGCAACCAGCAATAAATTGTGAAGCCAAAAGAAGCTTTTCTAAATAATCAATTAAAAAGAAAATGATTCGGAACAACTATACTAGAGGAGAGGCTGGATTATCTTTCTGTATTCTCTCAAGAACACAACACTATAAAATTATTATCATATGAAGAGTCAATCAAAGAGCATACAGCAAGAAATATAGGGGAAAGTATTTTAGGGATATGACAGGCAGTGAATTTTTAAATTGCTATTTTCAGTGTTTTAAAACTTGAAATTTATTGTCATTTCTGTCTTGTCTTTTAATGTTTTTTATATCTC
This sequence comes from Heterocephalus glaber, assembly GCF_000247695.1. Next base: position 3,992,698 of record NW_004624785.1, on the reverse strand, counting down.
ATTATTTATAATTTTGTATTAATTTTCCTAAAGAATGTTTTCCCACCCAAAATTGTGCACACTTTAGGCCCTACAAATTCTGGATGCAGCTAGGCATGGTAGTATATGCCCAAAAAAATCTGAATACAGGACTCCGGGAGGCTGAGGTAGGAGGATTGCAAATTGAAACCCAGATTGGGCAACTTAATGACTTAGCAAGAACCTTTCTCAAGATAAAACAAATTTTAAAAAGGGCTGAAGATGTAACTCAATGAGAAGGCCCTGGGTTCAGTTTCCAGTACCACTAAAAAACAACAGCAACAAAAAACTGGATGTCACATGTTTATCCCTAATCTCTTCTGTTACAGCTGAAACTCAGCTGAGTTACACAGAATCATGGAGGTGGAGAGGTGTCTACATTTGGCTTGTCATCCCCTTGGACCGTGAAGTGGGGGCAGCCAGAGATCTGTGATGTTCTTCAAGGGGCATGAGAATCGTGGGAACAAGAATGGAGCAACATGATCCAGGCACCTCTCCAACCCTGAAATATTAGCCTGGTCTTTTGTGCCTATGGGTTTCCTGCTATACTGCCTGTTAAAAACACTCGCTTAATTTGAAACATAGAAGAGCTGCGTTCCAGTACTTGCCAAGAATATTAAATCCAAATGATTTGTTCTCAACCCATGTTAAACGCTGTTTATATTTAAATAATATGTTTGAGGACACATCTATTTCTCTATATTCCAGATTTATTTACTGAGACCTTGGTCTAGGGTAAGTCTGCAACCCCTGAAATTATGTTCAGAACTTAGTATGATATGCATTTATAGATAGCTTTCATCATGGTCTCAAATTTTTCCATGACATGTAAAAGTAAGACTCACAAATCTACATTTCAAGATTAAAATAATTCCAAGGAGGTGGTACTAAAAAAAGTAAGTAAATAAATGAAGAAATCAATACCTTATACTCCCAAAAGGTATCTTAAAGTCAATTCCTGTATTAAGATGGGCCAGCCGAAAGATGCCTGTGATTTATACTAGGAATTATAAGAAGTAACCTAATGAACCAACAGAAGTTTTTGAAAGTATTGTTAATGTTATAACACAGAGGAACATTGTTATAGACTGAATTGTGTTCCCAAAATGTACAGATTGAAACCATTTTTCCTAATGTAATATTTGGATATAAAGTCTTTGGCAAGTGTGCTGGTTATTAAGTTTGATTGTGTCAAGATGATTGGCTTGAGACCCACCTAAAGGATTAGTGGAACACATTTCTGGAGCAACTGAAGGGGGTCACAAAGGTGTAACCTTCAGGACTATATCTAGTCCCTTGCCCCTTCCTTTCTGACATTGCTCCCCTGCCCCACTTCCCAACTGTCATGAACTAAGAAGCTTTGCTCTACCACACATTTCTACCATGATGTTTCTGCATTGGAGCCAACTGACCATGAACTGAATCCTCTTAAAACATGCACCAGATTAAATCCCTCCTCTTATAAGTTGTATCCAATGGGTATTGTGTCTAGCAATGAGAAAAGCTAACTAATACAGGAAATGATTAGACTATGAGGGTGGAACCCTCATGGTGGCATAGGTGCCTCCCTCTTCCTACCCTCATGTGAAAACACAGCAAGACAAGCTAGGAACAGATCCCTCACCAAAACACAACCAGGCCATCACCCTGACTTGGACTCCCTAGCTTCACAAACTGTACAAAATAAACTTATTTTTTCATAGCATCCTAAGCTAACTGAGACCCTCCTTATGAGGGAAGACCTATGGAAGAAATTTCTCTGTAGTTCAGTAAAAAATGAGTTGGGCATTCTCTTATTTTATTTTACAGGAGAGGCAATCATGAGTTTCTAACTGATTGCTTCTTACTTTTTATATTGATAAAATAAAACATAGATTCAAACTTGTTATCAGACCTTAGTAAAAGCATAGAACCTTCCCATGACCCTTCACATATTAACTTCACTCCAAGATATCTCTTACATTTTTTAAGATAACTCTTACTTTTTATATTCATTTTTCTTCTGTTTCTTTTTTCTCATCCAATCCTCATAATTTTATTATATTTTGCTCTATGCATTTAGCAAGTTACTTCAAATCCTTTCAGAAATATGGCAGTTTATAAGCAAGAATATAAATGAATGAATGAATAACATTTCCATTGGAGAACTAAACAAATATTGACAACTATCTTTGACATTGTATATAAAATATGCACTTAAAGAAATTGATCTCATCAATGTTCATAATCCTGTGAAAGTAAATCTATTTCAATGATACTTAATTTAGGGTTCATGGGTGCCTGTAAATGGAATTTAGGATCAGAAATCTATACATTTGAATGTGGGAAATATATCTTCATTTTCATTAATCTCTAATTGAAAATTAACATTTCCTTCTAATATAAATATGGACAAAAAGCCACAGTTGCATTAGCCATATCTGAATATTTGTTTCCTATAGAAATTTCTGGTATCTTTATCTTCTACTGTGGTTGTTTACAACTATCTCGAAATATAACTTACATTCATCTTTGTTAGTCACATGTTGCTAGACTTGCTGCTAGACTATGCTGCTATTTGATGTATTAATAGAGGAGCACACATACTGCTATATCAAAAATTCTTCTACATTTTGATAATTTTACTTTAGACATTTAATTTTCTTATAATATTTGTAGTTTTTTGCTTAATGCATTGAAAAATATCACTCTGACTTCCATAGGCTTCCTCAAACTGCCAGGAGCACAAAAAAGTGCTAACTCTGGCAAGCACAAACACATGCTTTTTAGGTAAGCATCTTCATAGTACCTGCCAAGATATTATTATTATTATTATTATTATTATTATTATTATGTATAGTGTGACTCGGTAATGGTTGTTTCTCCTGCCTAAAAAGTGGCAAGATCCTCTTAAATAAAAGGGAATATAGAAGCGGCAAGAAATCTTCTGTTCCTTTGACAACAGAAGGTCACTACCAGCACAGAAGCAACAAAACTTCCTTTTCTTAAGTTTGCATGTGCAACTTCTGAAAAGGTATTTAACAGCTTTGCTAAACTTTGGTCAATATTCCTACTACCAAGAGAGAAGAGAATAAATTGACTTAACATTTAAAATGTCTATTATGAAACAGTACATTTGACTCCCTCATTCTAAAACTCTTTCTCTATTTTGCAAATCATCCCAGCCCTTTCTTTTTATTTTTTCTCCTTTGTGTGCCAGGCTTCTTTTGCATTTTTATCAGACATTCTGACACTTTTAGCACAATTGAAATCAGAGGAAAATAAGGAAGTAAAAAAAAAGACTGTCAGCACAATTACTTACACATATTTACATAGTATTTTAGATACAGTATATAACAGTCTCAACTAGGACAAGGAGTGTGTGTGGCTCGGGATTTGTTGGCTTGTACACTTGAAGAAACATTGAACATGAAACACTGAACTCCAGGAAAGCCATGGGCTACGGCTGTCTTTTCGAAGATGAGCTGGTCTGAGATCAGAAGAGGGAGGAAGAACAGACTGGGAGATGTTCTCTCATTTTTACCACCCTACACTGCAATAACAGTGGGAATGTGGACAATAGAGGGATAAATTCACAGAAATCATCTCACTTAATCTGCACCAAAACCCTGGGTCCTAAATTTTATTATATTCACTTTAAAAATGAAAAAGCTGAGAATTGGAAAAAATACTAATGTGGCAATTAAAGTGGAGTGTCAACTTTATTGGCTTTGGACGAGCCAGGGATTTAGCTCAGTGGTTCCACCACCTGCCTCGCAAGTGCAAGGTCCTGAGTTCTATCCCCTGTAACCCCTGCCCCCCCAAAAAAAAAACTTTATTGGCTTTGGGATCTGCCCAAGGGATTAGTAGAGCACACTTCTGGGTATAACTGGGTGGGCCATAGGAGTGTGGCCTTGGGGTCTGTGTTTGATCCTTGAACCCTTCCTCTTTGGTCCTGTTCTCTGCTTCCTAGGTGCCGTTAACTAAGCAGCTTTGCTCCACCATGCCTTTCCACCGTGATGTTTCTACCTTGGAGCCAGCTGACCATGGACTGAATCCCTAGAAACTGTGAGCTAAAAATCAAACCTCTCCTCCTTTAAGTTGTGGGTGTTAGGTATGGTGTCCTAATGATGGAAAAGAGACAAATACAACTAATTTCCCCACAGTCTTACCACTGAGCAGGAGGTGATTGATTTCTGGGATGGTAGAATTTCTTCTTTCTCTTTTAGGTGAACAGGAGAATCCTATACCTGAGCCACTTGCCCTAATTGCAGTGAAAGTTGTGGTTGGAAACTGGAGTTTGTAATTAAATAATAATGTACCAGATTATCTAAGATTTTCTTAACATACATCACATTGCATAACTAATAAGTTTTTCAGATAGCTGAATTCGTATCCCTTTTAAGTAATGATGTTTTCAAATCAGCTACTTTGGATAACTGAATGTGCTATGCATGTACCAAATACTTCCTATCTACTTAGAAAAGTAGCCTGAAATTTGTTTAATATTCTGTGGATCACTCTTGCTCAATATTAAAAATGTCCATTTTCGGCAAAGGAAAAGACTTTATGAACAAAACCTCAGTAGCACGGGAACTAGCACAGAGAATCAACAACTGGGATCTCATCTTATTCACAAGCTTCTGCACTGCAAAAGAAACCACCAAGAGAGCTAAGAGACAATCTACCATGTGGGAAAAAACTTTTAGCAGCTGTACCTCAGACAAAGGGCTACTATCTAGAATACATAAAGAACTGAAAAAAATCAGACCCCCCAAATTCAAAGACCCAATTCAAAAATGGGCATCTGAAATGAACAGACATTTCTCAGACAAAGAAGTAAAAGCAGCA
>NW_004624785.1:3934888-3968966 GCF_000247695.1 Heterocephalus glaber | reverse complement strand
AAAAAAAAAAAAAGAATTAAGATATGTACATGAAAAAAAATGTGATCCAGAGGTTCTCAAAATGCATTTCAAGATTTTGATGCTTATTTGACCTTGAAGCAGTTCTGGTGGGGACCATAGAGGGGACTAGATTAAAGAGAATTTTAAAAATTGATCTAATGGACAACCCATCATTTGTTACCCCCAGTTAACTTCTGCCTTAAGAAATACAGGAGCCTAGGCCCACAAAACTAGAATAGTGTCATTTCTTGATGCTCTTCAGAGTATTACAGAAGGCAAAGTTGTGAATTGGATGCTCAGTTAAGCCAATTTATTCAATTTGTTTTTCAGTTACATATAGCTTCCTCAGCCTTAATATCTTACACTTGCAAGATCTTGCCAGAAAATAATTTTAGGCTGGACACAATCGGAAAATCACAAAAACTCTTTAGACATCAGGTTTCCTATCTGTAAAGTGGCAAGACCATAGTAAATAGAGTCAAAGATCTCTCCTAAAGGTTCTCCAGACACACCTGAGTATAAAGCTAAGAATGACCATGAATGACCCAAGTTGGGAGACACCAAGGATCAAAAGATACACTTTAAGTCAAACTTACCTAGGTGATGAATCTGTAGAGAATTTATTGACCAAGATCAAACAACAGAAAGGTCCAGAGGGAGAAAGTCTCATGTAAGAAACAATAAGCTAGAATTCAAGCCTCAACTTGGCCATTCTCTAGTAGTGTGGCCTTGGACAGGCCACTTAACCTTCCTAAGGGTCTGTTTCCTCTATGGGTGTATTACTATCTGCTCTGCTGTAGACTGCACAACGTATCAATATTAAAAAAATAAACAAAAGTATTGAGCAGATTGTAAAGCAACCAGAGTTTAGAAGTTCTATATATGAACAGGCATTTAGGATTTAAAATGTCTTCTCCAAGAATAGAGTAAAAACAAAAAAGAAAAGTATAGAAAAAGACTTTAGGGAAAACAAGTTCTTACTTGCCAACTGAATGCCAACATATGAAATCTCTCTAGCCGCTCCAAGATGAAGGAAGCAGCATTTCCATGCAACATCATTTCCATGCATAATAATAAGATTTAAAAGCCTGAATCTCTGTCACACTGGTTTGAAGCCCCAGGCCATGCAGTGACATTTGAGTAAGAAAAGAATTTATGACTCTCCTTTACACAGAAGACAGAGAAAGCAAGGGGAGCCGCTCTACAGCAGGATTAGTCCAACATGCCTGGCTAATCACAGAACAGAAGTATAGCCCCCTGGGGATAGGGGCAGAGAACAGACTTGACCAGAGCCAAGATTCCCTGGGCGTCACTGATTGGGGTTAAAAGATGGTAAGAATGGCCAGGCTGGCTAGGAAAAGAAGTATTAAGCAACAAAGCTGCCTTGACCCAAAACCAATACAATATCAGTATATGATTGCATAAGCCAATGTTAACCCCTAAATAAGAGAGGAAGAAATCCTGATGTTTTTAAAAAGTTAAATTTAACCAAGTTCTTTTGGTTTGATCAACCATCAATGATTTCTCCAAAGATTATCAGGCAACCAGCCAGAGAATATTCTGTGAGAATCTTTCAAGCACTTTTCAGTTATAATACATTCAAGATTATGAGAGGGAAAACTGACCAGCAAGAGGACATCAAATGGGCATGAAGAGTTAGATCAAATAATGCTGTGGAATAAAGTTGACAATAATTGAAAATAGAGATCTTCACCTCTAGGGACAGCAGCACAGGAAGCCAACAACCAAATCAGATACCATGTCATAGCTCAAAGGCTCAAGGGGAAATTTAAGAGAGATGGATCAAGTCAGAAGAGGCAGAAAGCCTAGGCTCTGGAAGTCTACAGAAAGGATAATTTGGGGTTGGAGGATATGATCAATACTCAAATGCATGCTGAATTTAGGAGGTAAAGTAGTGAGAAAGTGCTAGATTTGACCAAAATGGAGCCTTTGAGAGCAGTCTGAATAGAGTGCAAAGATTTCAAAGCAGGCAGATACTAGTTATGGTAGTGCACATCTGTGATCATAGCTACTTGGGAGGCCAGGGCAGGCGGATTGCAAATGTTAACACATCCTGGGCAACTAAGTGAGACTTTAACTCAAAATTTTAAAATCCAGTGTGCTGGGGCTGTACTAGAGGATTTGCCCAGTGGTAGAACACTTGCCTAGCATATGCTGAGTTCAATTCCCAGAACCACAAATAGCAAAACAACAGGCAGTCGTTTCCTAGCCTAAGTCTGCTCAGGTGCTTTTAAGGGGGTGAGTTCTCCAAGCTTTCTCCATTTTCTTGTCCTATCTGATACATGACTTTTGACTTTTGCATTGTGTCCATCAGAAGGTTCAATGCATAAGGGAAGATAAAACCAACTGTTAAATTGATTAAAATGATTAGGGTTGGAATGATAAAACACCAAATTTGAAATGTTTCTTTATAGGTGTCAATGCATTATTCATTCCTGCTTGATCTGAATTTTGTTATCATCACTCTGAGTTATATGAAGCCTTAATCATTTATAGTATATGTATACCTTGATCTAAAAAGAAAAGTGTGCTATGTAATCCAATAACTGCTGCCTAGACTCTAGCTACTACCCAATTGGACTGGTAGTATTTTCTCAAAACTACTTCACCATTTGTTGAGTTTTATGTCATGTGCTTCCATGCAAGAGGAAAACAGGTGAAATAAGAAAGGGAGATTCCCTCTCCTCTTGAATTGGTGGGAAGATTGTGTTAAAGTATTGAACATGACACTTTGTCCATAAGATCCAAGAAAATGTTATTTCATCAGGCTAAATACAAATGTACAAAACCTTGGCCCTACCATCAAACTTCCTCTAAAATGCTCATTTCCCCTGGAAAACATTTCCTCCCCAAGTCTTCTCAGGTTCCATCATTTCTCCATGTTGATCAGAGAAGTATCAATGCCCTTCATCCATCCACCAGTCTCTTTCTCCCTGCTATACCCACAAAAATCTCTAAAATCTCTCCTATTGGCATAGGAGGCATTGGAGTTTATACCCTGATTTTGTGCTTTTCTTCTCCCTGTGTCCAGTAAATTATCATCGTAACAGGTATTTGCATCCCATTTTGTATTTGCAAAGCACTTACATATGCATTACTTCATTGTCACCTTAAAGACGTTTTGAGGCACCTGAAGATATGTTGCTACCCACATCACAGGGGTAGAAACCAAAACTTGAAGAAATGACAACCTCAGATTCACCTGACTAGCAACTGGAAGGTTCACACGATTAGCAAAGATCTTCCCTGTTGTGATCCAGGCTTCTCCGGAGCATTATTTTAAGGCTGTCTGGTAAAACAGCAGCACAAGGCCCTTCCCCTTAAACTGCGGGGGGGGGGGGGGGGGCACAGAGAACTTATTTTCCTTCTGATGCTTACCCAGAGAAGTTATCAACAATATTTTGCTTCATTGAGGTGAATCTCTCAGGTGACATAAGAGAATTTCTATATTTAAGATATTACCTTTTAGGACTATTAACAGTTAGGTAATACAAAAGTTCTTATGCGTGAGGATGCTGGCAGGCTTAAAAACATGTGGGGATCAGGACCTTGCTAGTTTCTATGGGCTCCAGCCACCAAAACAATGTTGTAAATAAATGCTAGTCATTTGAGGATGATCCTCTTTCAGTAATATAGTTGCTGCCAGCTGCTATAACAGCCCCCAAAGCTTACCTATTCACAATCACACTGGGGCCTTCCCTCTGCAACTTTTTGTTCTTCCATTAACCTTGCCTTTCTTTTGATTTACATACTGTTCATCATGCATTGGTTGAAAAATGGTCAAAGTTGTCAGTTCTTGGAAATATTTGCTACTTTTGAATATCTGAACTGTACTATGGTCAACCATCATGAATAAAGAGGTGGTGTCATAAATCTACTTATTATCCATTCAAAATGTTTGTCCACTACACCCCTATATGGTAAATTATTATACGTAAAGTATATAATGTGCCATCAATAGGGTTTTAATATGTCAAAGTATACTTTTATCTTAGTTTGATAAACACATAACATTTTTAAAAGGAAAAAGCATTGAAGAGTTCATGCCAAAATGTTAACTATGATTATTTCAAGGTTGTAAGATCATGGGAAATACTCATCTTCTCATTACTTCTCTGCATCATTGGCAATAAAGCACATTATGTGTATATCAAAAAATTCTTTTTAAAAACTTAAGCTATAAATAGCAAAAGAGTTAATAACATAAGTTTACTATGAGATTAAATTCAAAGTTCTTGCCTAAAATTATTCTTTTTTCCCTCCTTTTATTTAACTTAATATATAGTAATCTTTTTTTAAAGACCCCTTTCTGGTCTTGTAATGAACAGAAAGGATAAATGGAGACTATTCAAGCACATCCTCTCAAAACCTTGCCTTCCTTTCTTTTAATCTCCTTTTTCTTCTTTTCAATCTGAATTCTTGGAAGCAAATACCCCATAGCTCACAGCTCCAAAGCTCCCCAGCTTTGATCTGGAAATGTCTTTAGGAATGAGATTTTTCTCAATGCTGAGGCAAATCTTGCCAAGCACTCTAAAATTATTATCCACCCAAAGGAGCTTTCTTGGGCTTCTCAGCTCCAGGAATGGGGAAAACATGGATCAGCACCAAGCAAACTTATCTAAAATATAAGAAATCACCTGGTATCTTTGTATTATTTATATTATGTTAGTTATATTATTTTACATTATATTATTTCTGTTAAGGCTGCTATACACTACTGGACTCTGAGGTCAAAAAGCATAAGCTTAAATTGTAACTCAAGAGACAAAATATTGGGGTTGGAATCCTCACTATATACTTCTATGTGACCTTGACCTGGGTTCTCAAACTCTGTACCTGTTTCCTCATCAGAAAAAAGGGAGCAAGTCAATAATAACAGCACTTCTCAGCATTATTTGATTAAGAAATTAGATACTAAATGCAAAGACTCTAATCCCTTCCCTGGAGAGAGTTAAATGGACAGAACATGTTACCTCTTAGTAGTAATCATAGCGTGTCAGCCACACAGCCACTGGGGACATGGAAATCTATGCAGCCTGTTAGCAGAGCTACACTTAGAAACAAGAGCTTGCGTGAACTTTATTTCTTGCTCTGTATTGCTCTAGGGCTCACCTCGGTGATTCTCGCTACCCAGAAAGCTCCAGGAGTTACCTAGAATATCTCACTCCCCAGGGGCATCCATGCACTTCAGAAGGACCCCCTTCCACAATGGCCAGAATGACTGGCTCATGAGGAAGCAGATGGTGATGTCCAATGCCTGAAGTCAAACCAACACCAATCAGAGGATCTCCCACTAACTTGCTGCCAGTACAGAGCCCACAGAAGGATTTCAAACAAAGTGAAAATGACTACCCCACCTCCAGGACTCTGCAACTACCAGGAACATCAACTTGAAAACAAAGTCACTTTCAAGGAATCAGGAGCAACTGAGCCATACTTGCTCAGTCATTTACTCTGTCCCTTTACTCTGCATTGGTGACTTCTTGGTGTCTCTCTCTGTGCTGCCATTCTTAAAACAACTGATTTGTACATAACTTTGGAATGTTTGTGAGTGTTCACAAAATAAAGCTAAATGGTACTCGAGTGCTAGCACAAACCTTGCTGAACAACCCCTATTTCAAGTTCCCATCACCTACGCAAAAGCTGCTGTGGTTGATTAATCACACGAAAATCAAGTTGCAAAAAATCTTAGTGGCTGTGTTCCAGGCCAAAATCCAGCTCTAGCTGGAAAATCTTGACCATATTTACTAGGTGAGTTCAAGTTCAGATCCTTCTCCTGGACAGAATGGTTGTAACTGAATCTAACCAGGAAGATGCAATGGTAAGTCACATGATTAACAGGAAACTTCAGAGGTGATCTTGTCCATTCCATTGCAGTGAAATACCTGATACACTGCTACATTGGCTGGAAAATATTAGGTACTCAGTGAATATTTCATAACTGTTAAATATTCATAAGTGGTCTCTCATGATATTATATGATTAACATAAACACTCACTAATGAGAACAACTCTATTTTGTCAATATGCAAAGAGAAGCTGGGATTTATGACCTAACAAAGTACCAGGTGTTTAACATCACTAGCTTCAGGATTTTAATGAGTGGAAAGAATAAAGCTGTTATAAATAACTTGTACTTTAAGTTAATGAATACAATGTTCCTGTTACAACCATTAATCTATTAGTGTAGCAGAATCTTCCAACATGTTTCAGGAATTGATGAGACTATATATATTCTCAGTAGTTCATAATCCTATTGCAAACTTCCCCAATATCATCCTGAAGCCTGAGCTATCCAAATAATCATAAACAAGTAACCTAAAATGTTTGGCTTTCAGGTCGATAGACATTTGCTTAACTTTTCAAAGAATTTAAGGTTTCCTCTTTAAACCATGACCTTGTATATTAGTCAAGTGTCTTTAGTTGACCCACGACATCTTACAGAGAAGTACAGTACATTCTATAGAAGTGAATAATATTGAGTTGAGGCTCTTGCATAGTGTAGGGTTAAGTCCTTTCTGAGAAGTTTGTCTTTTCCTATTGCACACCGAGGTTTGGTACCTATATGTACATTTGCATATAAGTGGTTCAATGTCTTATTCCTCTCTGACATTAGAGATTGATGCATAAAACTCCTAAAAAGGAGTTTCCTTTATAACAGGGGGAGGAAAAAAGTTCTAAGTATGAAAGAATCTATTTAGTCATAAATTTCTGTTAAATATTTCGAAAAAGACTATCCAAAATTAAAAAGTCTGAAGAAACTTAAATATGCACCAATTAAGAGGAAGAACAAAAAGATAATTTTAGTTTTTCACAGATTAAATGAATTAGCTTTCTGCAATGATGTCTTCCTGTTATAACAATGTTGTTCTGCTAGTGATAATTATGGTAATAGCATTAAGGTAATTTAAACTCTCCTGAATAGGAGATTTAAGAGATTTTTATGTTGTGGAGAAACCCAAGAATATTTTTGAAATCCTGGCTACTTATGCTGTCATTAAAACACTATGAAGGTACCAAACCAAGATTTATGAATTGAAATGATAAAATATTACAGGCTAACCCACTGAGAATTCCAACATTTATTAAGAAGTTCTTGTCTGTCATATGCTTGGATCAGAGCCTTAGATTTTATATTTAGATCAATGAGTCAACACACTGAATTGTTTTCCAATTCAGAAAATGTGAACTTTTTTTCAATGTATAATAGAAACTGATGTTCCATCAGTGGAAATTAGCGCATTGGCACAATAATTCAGGATTTTAGCTAGACTCCATTTCTGAAAGGATGCCCTTTTATAGATATCACAGTAGCCTGATTTTCATTTTGTAAATGTGCTTCATTGTTTAGTGTCTTCATGCATTCCCATTCAAGGATAAAGTGACTCTACTGTTTGAGGCTCAGTGTCGCAGGTTAAAGTCAGAGAAATGAGTCATATTGGAATGGATCCCTAGAAACGCTTGCCAGCAATGTAGATGGGCTTATGACTAGCTAAAATGACTTTTATTCTCAACCCCCAAATTAGTTTCCTAGTGCTGTCATAACAAAAGACTGCAAATGAAGTGGCTAAAAGCAAGAGAATTTTGTTCTTTCACAGTTCTGAAATCTGTACTGACAAGGCCACAGTCTCTCTGAATCCTGGCAGGGGTGTGAGTCAGTTTTCTTTCCTGTCCTCTTTCCAGCTTCTGATGGTAGCTGGCAATCTCTGGAACACCTTGCCTTGCAGCTGTATCATTCTAATCTGTCTTCATCATCATATGGCACTCTTCTATGTGTCTCCTTCCTTAAGTCTTTGTCTTTGCATAAAGATACGTTATGTTTAATTAGGGCTCATACCACAGTAGTATGACTTCATCTTACTTTAATTAATTACATCCACAACAACTGTTTCCAAAATAGGACACATTTTGAGGTACTGGAGGATAAGAGTTCATATTTATTTATTTGAATTATGTAGATACACACACACACACACACACATACACACACACACATATATTTCAGTACTGGAGACTGAACTCACCTCTTCACACTGAGCTACATGCCCAGCTTCCTCTTTCCTCTCTGTCTCCATTCTCTCTCTCTCTCTCTCTCTCTCTCTCTCTCTCTCTCTCTCTTCCTGTCTCTCTCCCTCTCCCTCTGTTTAAATTTTGAGACAGGATCTTACTAAGTTGCCCAGGCTAGGCTCAAACTTGCCATCCTCCTGCCTCAGGCTCTCAGAGTACAACCATGCCTGACTCAAAATAATTTTTTGAAGGGAAGGCACAATTCAGCCCGTAACATCCCAAACTGCCTTTAATCTAATCTTTTTATACCATTAAAGGTCTTGTGTGCCAATTGAGTCTCTATATGGGGGGAAAGTGGAATATAAACAAAGAAGGGCTCCACTGGTTTACAATATTTTTTACTTTCTTTGAAGCATTTTCAGTCTCATTTGGCGTGCACAAAAAAACATTGGTTAGTTATTTTGAATCTCAGCTTTTATGAAGGAGAACTCATGTGCAGAGAAATTCAATGACTTGTGTGATAGCACACAACTATTACACACATCAGAACACTTACCTCTCCTAACCTCTAGGTCTATGTTTCCACTAAAAAAACAAACAAAAAAAACCAGTCTTCATATAAAGCCCTATTAACATGAGTTCACTGATACTCAAATTAGAAATTGATGTTTCAACTTATATGACAGGGTGCTATGTAAATGGACAGCACGAAGGATCAAAGGGTGATGGAACTGTTACAAATCTTGATTGGTTGTGGACTCCCTGAGGAGGGTTTAGAGAGCCCTTCCTGACCCCTTCTATCCTGCTGGGTGAGAAGCACTGCCTACAGGATGCAAGTGGGCAGTGAAGTGGTAGCTATGTTGACAACCAATATGTTGAGTTACATCAGGGCACAGGTAGTTCCCTAGAAAAATAAAAATTCCTTTCCACCACCCCCTCAGTAAGGAAATGGAAAGGAATTTCATTTAAGGCAAAATCAAAAATGTAAATCCACTCATTCTTACCCTTGGTCTCTTAACTCTTGGCTGCAAATTATTTAGGTAATAAAATCTTTAGCATAAATAAAATCGATGTAGTATTGTGTAGAATGGCCCAGAGACACTGAGAATCTGCCCCCACTTCGTGGGGTGCTTTGAAATAAGGTATTTCCCTTCTCTAAGCTTCAGTTTCATGAAAATGACAAGAGTACTATTTCCCAAGACTGTTTTGAGAAGTGGCTGAAATTGTAAATTTAAATGTACCTGAACATAAATGTTCTGCCTGGAACATAACAAATGTTCAATGATATCATTGATTTTTAAATTTTGTACTCTAGACCTGAAATATTCAGAATATGCTATGGACTATCAGTTATAAATTCTATTGCACTGCTATGTCTATTTCAACTCATATTGCATGCCGTGCTATTGTTTGATTGATTAGTTAATTCATTTCTAAACTTAACTGGTTTTCACTGAAGATATGGTCATTTTTTTCAGTGATTCATTAACATTCTAGTAATTTGGGGGTGAGTTTAGCTGTTTAACTTTTTGCCTTTCAATTCCTTCTGTTTTATTACCTGTGCCCATTTGGGAAGCTTGTCTTTGCTAAAATTTGATCAATCTTTCACCTCTTTCTCTGTCAGATATCTCTCACTTAATCATTTCTAAGACAAAGACAGGCAATTCCTTTTCATACTACAAGCCAAAATGTTTTATTTAGCTTACATCTCTGATAAGGGACTCTATAGTGACGTGCTGACAATGTGAGATGGCAGGGCCAAGATCTTAACAACAGAAATCACTTCTTGACTCCACAAAAATGCGTTTCTGACTTCTCTTCATTTATAGAAAAATGTTAGTGACATATCAACACTTCCTTTAAAAATGAATCACAGAGCCAGGTGTGCTAGCACGTGCCTGCAACTGTAGCACGCTGGAGATTAAGGTAGAAGGATCATGATGAGGCCAGCCTAGGTTATGTAGCAAGACCCTGTCTCAAAAACCAAAAAATTCCCTTATGTTGAGAGATCTAGATTTAACTTAGAACTATTAATTATTGAACTGACTATTGAACTTGCTAAAAAGTCATCCAGTGTTATTATTAAGGGAAGATACCCCATTTTTATATTATTCTAGAAATTAATCAGACCAGATAACTCCAGATGGGACCCTCTGTGTTTGTTCTCATTTCAGGGCTGATAAGATTCTGTGTCATGGGGGATCCTCTACAAAGACTAAATACGATGAACTGTAAGTATCATTTCTTAGATTGCAATGAACCACAAACTTTAGCCCAATATCACTAAAAACTACTTTTGTTTTAGGTCTAGTAAAGGACTAAAAAAAGTTATATTTTTGTTCATTTATTTTCATTCAATACTTATTTTGTTTTCAGATTATTAAGATGGACCATGTATGTACAACTGATAAAAAAATTTTAATATAAAAGTATAAATATAGAAATGACCATAAGCTATAAACCTGCTCTATATATTTTAGCATATGTCTCCTCAATCTTGTTTCTCTGATATTTTTTCATAGTGGAAAGTTATGTCCCTGCTTTTGTGGCAGTATTACATCATGATAATATTTCCATTAAACATAATTTTATTGATGGTATTCCTATATATAGGTATACCACCAGATGCTCAGTCATGTTAGTAACTAAGCTTGTAACATTTATTTTTAATAAATGCTTATCCTGGTCCACTCCTGCTACTACAACAAATTACCATAGTCCGGATTGTTTATAAACAACAGAACACTCCCTTCAACTCTCTTTACAGGGGTACTAATCTCATTCTTGAAGGTGAGTTCCTCCCAATTTCTCATCTCTTCCCAAAGGCCCCAATTCTTGATGCCACTTGAAGCAAATGCATACCAGAATATGGTAGGAACTTGGCAATCATATTTTATTCAGCACAACTACCCAAAAAAGGTCAATATATCAAACTCACCACTTCTGTTATATGTTTAAGAGTCATAGAACTATTAATTGGTAGATACAGATTTTAAACAGATGTATTGGCTCAAAACTGTGTGCATGCACATGTATGTGTATGTGTGTGTGTATTACAATACCCTCCCCATCATCACCTCTACCACTACCACTTCCAATACCACCTCCACAATCACCAACATCAGCAACTCTATCAGTCACCATCTCTACTAGCTTTTCCTTTATTGCCCCTACCACATCTACTGTCACCTCCACCATCTGCATCTTCACCTCCATCATCTCCACCTTCACCCTCACTATCTACACCATCACCTCCACCATCATCTTTACCTCAAACTTCATACTGCTACACCTTTCACTTTGCTGACCTAGGCCTTTTAATCATCTCTTTTCTTTATACCCTCTCTTCACTCCACACCTTCATAGTTTCTCCTGCTTCACTTCAAATTCCTCCAATATTTACTTTAAGTGCCTGGGTGATGGAAATAAACCAGTGGCTACTGTACCACACTCATTTTATGAACAATCCAAATCATTCCTTCATTCAACAATTATTTGCTGAAGATATATAATGTGGAAAGCACTGTTCTGAGCATTGAAGTACAGTAATCTCCCCATGTGCAGGATTTTCTTCAACACCGAAAAGCTTATTTTTATGTTTTTCTTCACAAACACATTAAACATTTGTCACCCTAAACCTACTTGCACGTTGTTAACCTGTATTTTGGTTAACAGTTGTTACTGCCTAGCCTTCAAGCCAGATGGAAAGCAGAAGTGAGCTGTTCAAGAAGGACACACAAGTCAAAAGGAAAGTCTCAGGCAATAGTCATGAAGTAATTTCTTATCTCTTATTGCCACAGAAAACAACTTCCTATTTCCATACTCTGGTGATATGCATTTGCCTGGTGCAATTTGCCTGAAATGTTCAAGCACAATCTTTTTGGAGAAAAGATACTTGATATACAAAGAAAAGCAATCAAAAGGTAAAGAATGAGTACATCGACGAATGCACAGACTTTAAGTCCTTTTCCTCCTCACTTGTGTGACAGGAGCAGAAAGAAAGCTATGTTCTTTCTGTTTCTATATTTCATGTAAAATAAATAATTGTATAAAAACCAGACTGTAAATACAACTATATAATTCCTAGGACAGCATTAGGAACTCATAGGTTCCTAAAGTCTAATAAAATTCACTAGTATAGTCAAAGATGCTTTGACTTTTACACTTAAATTCTTCTACATATGCCAAAACTCTGACTCTCTGACTCTGACTCTTAAAGTTAAATTCTTCTACATATACCAAAAGCCAAGAGCCTTAGGTGTCAACAACATCTAGCCCTCATTTTCATACCAGAAATATTTTGTCTAGACTGTAACCTTTACCTGAGAGCAGAATCCCCCACCAGCTGTCTACAAGCTAAGAAGGATTATCCCCAAAGAACACAATTTCTCCCAAAAGAAAAAAAGTAGTGGCCACAGAGTGTTGCCCCTAAGTGAACTCTTCAGGACCAAAACAAATGCTGAATTGAGCTTTTCTAAACCAAACTGTGGTCAGCAGTCCAACCAACTATCAATTCAACAACACTCATTTAAGAAAAAGAGAAAAGCAGAGAGCTTATACAACTTTCCACAAAGCTCTAACAGGATCACAGTGCCTTTAGCACAAGGTTTCACAACATCAAGCTTATGAAGAGCTGAACAAATATCATATCTCAAGAGCCACATTTCAGACATCACTATTCTGAAGAGAGTGCTAGGGTATAAATTTTTGTACCATTTTCATATGTCAAGCAATTACTTCTTATGTATCAGACAAAGAGTGACTTTACTTACATGCAATATACAAAGAGTAAATCCAAGAGCTGTCTCTTTATTCTTGAATTCAGAAAACTCATAGTATTCTGAGGTAAAGGTTGAGGATTCTGCTCTGAGCGGTCACATAGAACTATCATTAAAAGCTGACCAGAACATAAAGCTCTTACAAAAGAAGAGGAAGTGTCATCATTACTTCCTCATTTCTATTTTCTTCCTTCTTATTCTTATTGAAACCCTCTTTGATCCTAGTATCCAAGACACAATATATCAAAGTAAGTATGCCCCATCATCTGACTTCTTTATTACCAAATACTACTTAGTTTATTCATTTCCAAGATGTATGTATAAACAGTTGGCATTGTTTTCCTGTTTTGGAGGCAAAGATGCTTATTTATAGACATGGAGGGTGAGAGCATTTGCAGATGTTCTCAGCATATTGGTTTTGGATTCCACATTTTAACCATCAACCTTTATTAGAGTCAATCTTTTCTTAAATCTCCCTCTTTTTTCCTGTCCTCATTATTCATAAAGCTCTACTACAGAGTACAGATAAACTTGTAAAAAACAATTTAGGATAAAAATTATCTTAGCCCACTATTCTTTGGCAGCATATGTAACAGATTCTTTAATATTAAACCTTTTCTTTCACAAAAGGGAAATGACTGGCTGAAAGTTAGATGTAATTGAACTTATCACAAACAAATCCTCCCATCTCTCTCTTTAAACACCAAAATCTTGTTTCTCTATACATTCTTAGAAAAAGAATACATTCTTAGTATATTTATATTCTTCTCTCAAAGTAAAGGAAATAAGTTATTAGAAATGCTCTTATGCAATGGAGTCTTTCAAATGTGGTAATTATAATATCATGTGTATTAGCTACCATTTTAGTCTATTTTCTGCACTATAACAAAATACCCAAGGCTTGGAACTAAAAGACAAGATGTTTATTTAGCACACAATTTGAAGCTAATGAGTGCCATCTGTTTGGCTCTGGTGAGGGCAGATGGCATCACAATTTCAGGAAAGGGTATAGAAGATAGATGGATGAGACAGGCATCACAAAAGTGAGCTGAGATAGTTGAACTCCATTCTATAATAGCTCATTCTCTTGGGAATTAATCCAATCCCACAAGACCTACATTAAACCCTTCAAAAAGGTGGTACCATCATGATCTAATTTCCTTCCATGGTGCACTACTTCTTAAAGATTCATCACTTCTCAATATTAGGGAACAAGCCTTTAGCACATGACCGTTTGTGGAACACTCTCAAACCATATCCCAACCATAGCACTTATCTTTCATTACCTAACAGATCACTCCCAAATTTAGCAGCTTAACCAGCAATCATCTATTGTCTCATGGTTTGTGTGGATTCAGAATTCAGGAGTCTAGGCCCAGTAGTGTGAGTTCTCCTGCTAAAGATCTTCAACAAGGCTGTGATCAAGATGCCAGCTGGAACTATAGGCATCTCAAGGCTCAATAAGGGAAGAAATTTTCTCTGTGCTTGTGCTCACTCATGTGGTTTTAGTAAGGTTTCCATTTCCCAAGAGCAACTGGGCTGAGGACTTCAATTTGATGATACATATGCCCTGAAGCCATCCTCGGTTCCTGATTACATGGACTTCTCCTTAGAGCAGTTCACAACATGGCAGCTAACTTCAACAGAGTGAAGAAGTGAAAGAGTGAAGAATAATGAGAGTGAGAGAGAATGAAAGCAAAACAAAAGTCACATTTACAGTCTAATATTCTGACACTTTTGCTATTTTATCTTTGTTAGAAATGAGTCGCTTCATCCAGACTCTACTCCAGAGGAAGGGATTTGAAACTAAAAATTTCAGCAGGGAGTGACCAAAGAGATCAATCTTAGAAGGCCACCCAACAGATAAGTAGAACTTTTAACCAAACTCAGGTTGCACTTGCGAGGCAAATATTAACAAGTGGGAAGGCTCACCCAGAGGTAAAATCATAAATATACTCACACTACAGGAAAAAAATCTGAGATTTTCATCTAAGGTTATATTAGGTTATAGCCCACCCTAATTATTATGAAAATTATACTGTAAATCTAGGTTTTCAGATCACAGCCCTGAAAAACCAAACAACTTTCATCATTCCATTCCCCAAGAAACAAAGCATACAAGCAAGATCTGGAACTGTAAAATAGCCTGGAATTTGGAAAGTGGCCGATATAATTTCAATTAAAAAACTTCTCCCCTAATCATAACAAACATGAGAGGCTCTCAAAGGATTAAATATTTCTCATTAAGTTTACAGAGTAACCTTAAGCAGTCATCACATTAGGACCAGAATGCCCCAACACATGACCTCCATTCTCCCAACAGTGAATGTACCCCTTCTCACAAATGCCCAGAAAAGGTTCCATTGCCTATAGTTCCTACTGGTCCTTCATGGTACAAAGTATATCACCTCTTTCATCTTCCTTTGTAAGCATCAATTGCTTAGACCAGAACTAATAAAAGGCCTGTTTTCTGGCCTACAGACAATGGAGACAAAGAGAAAAGATTTATTCGGGTACAGAAGTAAATAATTCAGTTGAATGTCAACTGAATTCCTAATTTGAGATGTATTTGTTATAGCTGATATTCCATACAAAAATTGTTGTTTTTTGACTGCAAAGATTAAGGGTAACACTTACAAAAGTGAAACAGAAATGTTGTGCATGGCATGTTTTACGTCATTGCTTTTTTAGGGGGTTTTTTGTTGGTTTTTGTTTGCTTGTTTTTTGGTACTAGGGACCTTATATTTGCAAGGCAGGCAGTGGAACCACTGACCTAAATCCCCAGCCCTTTTAGCAGTTTTTAAATGATTAAACATCACCTATGTCTTAGTATACTCCACATTTCACAACCTAAATGTCAATTAAAAACCATGTTAAAAACAAATAATATTGTCGGGGAAATAGAAAAAGAGAGAATATGTATATAGTTACTATTGGGAAAAAGCTATTAATTTTGAGGAATAGATAATAGTTGAAAGACTACTTTGGTCTCTGGTCTCAATCATGCTCTCATTTTCTTTATATTCATTTAAGTAAAAGAATGCTATAGAATTTATGGCACCCTGAATCCACATGTTGTAACTTAATCCACACTGTGATAGTATTTGAGCAGAGACCTTTGGTAGGGGATGAAATCATGAGAGCAGACTACATATAAGGGGTCAATGTTCCCTAGAAAGCTGCCTTGTTCTTTCCACCTCATGAGGTATATAATATAGTACCTACTACCTACCAAAAATTAAATTTTAATTAGTTAAAATGAAATTCACACCAGCCACATTCCAAGTACTGAACAGCTCCTTGTGTCTTGTGGCTGCCATATTGGATGGCCCATTTCCATTCATGTAGAAAGTTCCACTGGGGAGCACTGAGCGTTTGGGGATGAGGCAAGAGAGGTTTGAGATGCTAACTTCCAATGTGAGGAGTCAGGAGATTCTGTAAAAGCAAAAAACAAAAATGTAAGCAAATGGTCTAAAACTTACCCAATAACTGACAGAAACACCAAATATGAACAGTTCATAGGACGTGATTTAATTACATTGGAGACGAAGGAGTTCTCAAGTGAGCCAAACCCTCATCTCTTGTTATCTCTTGTTATAAAATGCCTCAAACTGATTAACAGTAACACAAAGAAGAGCGTGAGCACAGGATTGTAGAAGTCACAAGATTTGTGTGATCAGGCTCAGCACAGAGGTTTGGTTATAGAAGAAAATGCTGCTATCCCTTCACTTTCCCCTGCCTAAAGTGCCCATGGACCCCAATTGTCAGGGTAGCAAAAGTTCATATATGCTTCAAAGTTTAGTCACATCATCCAGCCTTGGCCATTCCTTCCACCTTCTCACAGTATACATCATGACTGAACATTGTTGCATGTTATTAAAACTGAGTGTAAGCAGAGCATATGACATACATTCCCTGTGTCCCTGTCCTCAGAAGAGACTTATGCTTGGTTTAATGCTCTGCTAGTATCCTTTTGAATTTCTTTATCATTTATAAACAAGGGCCTCATATTTTCATTTTGGCCCACCAAAGTATATAGCTGTCCCATTTTGTCTGACTTCCTAAATGGACTATAAGCTCTTTGAGAGCAGGGACAGCTCCTCTTTGAAATTTGTGTTCCCCCAAATGAGTCTAGGGCCCTTAGTAAATGACCGTTTTCTAACTGATATTTATCCATATTTTCCCTATGAGGGCTACAATTTTATACTTTAAGATCCTAGATCATTATCCCTCTCTCAGAAAGGCTATGATTTGTAGGCTGCCTGGAGACACACTAACACTGTCTGTAAAACATCCCTGACTCTGTGATGCCAGAAATGCCAGAATTACAGTTTTATTTCTTCCTTTTAAAGGCATTTCCTTTTCGTGCACTGCCAATCCCTCTGGAGGAGGAAGACTTTAAGCTTTGATATTGAACTTTAACAAACACAAATTTTTCAGATCACTGAAGTCTAATCCCAAAAGCAGGCAAATCATTTTACATTCATGCTTTGAGCATATAATATTCAAGGATGTCATTGATTTGGTGGAATGTTGGTAAGGCAAGGATACAAATGACTCCAGTGGCTTTCTGAACCTCCACATTACATATAAATGAAGTGAAAATTTTAGTATTATACATGAAAATAAATCAATGCTTAAATTTTCTGGAAAAAAAACACATGGTCTCCAACATATCTAACACCATCTCTGATTTATGGCTGAACCTTTTTTTACAGCTTTTTGATAATCAGATATAAAACCCCTTCTCTGCTTTATTTACTCTGTGATGTATTTGTGGAGTGTGGGATAGAACCTGAGGGCTATGTAGCTAGAGAGAAGCAGGATGCAGAAAATTCAGCAGACGAAAGAGAACAGGGGCGCAATGTGTGACTAATGCCCCGTGACTAGCCTACTAAGTGTGAGGGCATGTGCTCAATCATCAGTACTGTGAGAAAGAAAAACAACTGTCTTCTAACAATTTGTTTTGTTTGGAAATTTACACAGAATTGGTCACCACTTCAGAAACTCAGGCAGCACCACAGCCCTGGGTATGCATCAGTCTGCACTGGGAGCTGTCACAGTCCCTGTGACTTGACACAGGGTTACTTCAAACACTTTTTAGAAAAATCAACAGTATTTAATTGAATATTATCTTACTTAGTTGAAATTAAAAGTTATTCATTACAAATTGGAATATGACTATTTTATTTGTTTTTCTCATGTGGGCAAATCTGAGCATTTAGATATTAAAATATATGTTATTTTACATTTTTTTCTTTTTCTTTCTTAGATAATTAAGAACTAATTGAATATTTACTGTGTCCATGCTCTTTTTATTTTATCATACCAAAGATTGAATCCAGGGCCTTCACACTGAGCTACCATTACCCCATTTGCAGTCTTTTTCATTTTTTACTTTGAAATAGGGTCTTGATAAGTTTCTAAGTTGCCCAGGATGGGCTAGAACTTACTTTCGATCCTCCAGAGTTCTGGGGTTACAGGCATGCACAAGGACACCTGATTCAGACACATCTTAAGGAAAGTACATATAGCTACTTGATCTTCACAATAACTCCTTGAGGCTGGTAGTCCTATTACCCCAATTTCAGACATGAGGAGAGTAAGGCACAGTAAGGTTCTAGCACACACTCCCCAAATACATCAAAGAGTAAAAAGCCAGGATGCCAAGTAACTTGCCTAAGGTCCCATGGCTATGAAATGGCAGAGCATGGATTCAAACTCAGGTTGCCTCCAGGCCTCAGGTCCTCAGCCAGATTATTATCTTGTATTATATTGTTGTTATTGCTTTTTTTAAGTTCGTATATAGACAAGTTGTGTATTTTTAAAATCTCATTTCAAGACTGTAAGAGGGTTTTCTAAAACATATTTGATAATAAGAAGGGCAAGCAAGTCTGGCTAAGAATGAGAATGAATCCTTGGTACAGCTGAAAATGGAGGCAGTGTGAAGGATCAAGTGATGAGAGCAAAATGCAAGCACTGCTAAAGTTAGACCAAGGTACATCTCAGCTGTCGAGTGAGGAGTATAGAAGTGAGTTGATCAGAAGGATGCCAACTTCCTGGAAGAAAATGTATTCTGAGGGTAATGTACTTGCCAATATTCTATCATATTTAACACAAAAATCACCTCGTTAAAAGATGCAAGATTCTCAAAGGGAAGGGCTTGCTTTCTTTTTTTTCTTTTTTTTTTTAACTCTAAACCTCCAGGTATGTGCATGACACATATGACTACATAATGTTGGATGAAGTCGGCATAGTTTCAAAAATTAAAGGCTAGAATTCAAAGTTTACTTTTGGGGGGTTTTTTTCCTTTTCATCCCTCTAGTTCTGCACCTCAGGCACTCATTTAATTAGGGAAACCAACGGCTCCATTCTGATACCTTTGGGGTCTTCATCTTAACCAAAGGTCTCTATATTAGTCTCACCTTTTGAGTTATTTTATCAGTTTGAGGTAGTCTATTCCTAAGAATTTCAAAGTTTAAAATAGCCATTTTCTCTTCTAGTTGATGAAACAGTAACTGGGACAATTTTCATCAAGATTGTTTCTTAATAGTAACCTACTAGCTAAGAACCTTGTTTTATCATCTCCGAATCAACCCATACTCAGGGATGATGGGAAAACTAGGCAGCATCTGGGCCATTTTTACCTCCCTTAGTCTTGGGAACAAGACTGACCCAAGACTCTGCAGGGGAGACTAAGACCCAATCAAAACCCCGTAGCCAGGCTGTAGATTGTTACTGAAGCAGGGGGTCCTATCTCTCACCCATGATAGCTTTTCCTAAACTGCCCCATCCAAACACATGAAGTGGAGTTCTGCTGAAACTTTTCTCCCCACCCACTACAATTCTAGTTATGACTGTCTCCCTTGAAGACTGACTCCTCAGGCACCTGTCCAGTAAGTGTAGGCATTGACTTGGCCTAGATGAGGTCAGCATCCTGGAAGCTTCTAGACTATTGAGTGCTATAAGCATACACATTGGGAAGGTGTAGACAGATCATGGTGGAGCCGAGGGAAAAAGAGATCAGTAGAATCTGGAATATGGGTAATGGGTAGGTGCTGTGATTATTTTTAAAACATGTATCAGGAATGACATTTCCAGTAGAAACTGTTTGTTGAATTTTCAAGTTTTTATTAGAAAATAGGGTTATTTTAGTATGAAGTCAGAAGTATTATACACCAAAGATTCAACTAAAGAAAGGAGTTATTCAGAGCTCCTTCAACTTCTCCAGCTCTTGCCAGGGATTTAGCTCAGTGGTTCCGGCACTTGCCTCCCTGGCCCTTCAGCTCTGGCAATTCACTATATTATAAATAGAACTTTCTATAATGATGATTCCTCCTACACTGTAAAGTGTTAGAAGCCAAGGTCAGTATTTTGTTCATGAAATAGCTCATAATGCTTAGCATATAGACATTCCATAAATATTATTGCAAAAGTGAAGGAAAGTTGGAAGAAAAGAAAATAAGTAATGTTAAATAGGTGTGCAGTTGTTTCCTATTGCTTTTGTAACAAATTACCACAAACTTGGTGGCTTAAAACATCACAGATTTATTATCTTGCACTTCTGGAAGTCAGAGTCCACCGTGGATTGGTAGAGCCAAGCAGCAGAGAATTCATGCTTGGTCCAGTCTTTGGCCCGTTGTTGCAGATCACTTTGACCTCTTCTTTTTCTCATAAAGACCCTTATGATGACTTTGAACCCACTGAGATATTCAGGATAACCTCCTCATCTCAGGACCCTTAAAGTAATCACATCAACAATGACTGTGTTACCGTATAAAATAACATACAGTGTTTAGAGGTTCCGGGGATTGGACCAGGAGGACCATTCTTCAGCCTGCCAATCATCCACTGGGATAGACTCTTCTCACCTAATTCTAATAGCTTGTAATACAAACCTGCTTCTGCATTCTGTGAGGAGATTGATTCATCAAGCCCCAGAATATAAGGCAAGATAACATCCTCCAAATCCCTCACTTAGTGGATGATACCAACAGAGCCAAAGCAGAGACACAACTTTTTTTCCAAATCCCTTATTACCTCACAAATAAAGTGGCAAGTTTTGCCATCTAACTTGTAATGTTTTCCAATCCCTTCTCCTACCCTTCTCCTCACCTTTGAGCCTCACTTTTCGCAGAACTGCAGATCAGCTGCAGCTAGTTTTCTACCTCCAAGTAAATATTTTAGCCCCTGGAATTTTTTTTTTTTTTTTGATACTGGGGATCAAACTTGGGTCCTTGTGCTTGCGCAGCAGGCGGCAAAACCACTGAACTAAATCCCAGGCCGAGCCCCTGGAATTTGATGAGGTGGTTTTTGTTTGTTTTGTTTTTGTTTTTTTATTTTTTTGGTTTGGTTTTGGGTTTGCTTTTTGTGTTTGGGATTTAGTGTATTTGTTTGTTTGTTCCAGTACTGTGAATTGAACCCAGGGGCTTCACACTCAACTACATCCCCAGCCCTTTATGTTTTTATTTTGGGAATTTTGGAGGTTTGTTTGTTTTTTGATTTTAGGTTTTTTTCAGACAGGGTCTGACTATGTAGTTCAGGCTGGCCTTGAACTCACTATGTAGCCCAGGCTGGCCTCAAACTCTCAGCAATCCTCCTGCCTCAGCCTCTGAAGTACTGGGACTACAGGTGTGTGCCACCACACCCAGCTGGCTTTATGTTTTTATTTTGAGACACAGTCTTGGTAAATTGTTAAATTTCCCAGCTGGGCCGTACTGATCCTACTGCCTCAGCCTCCCAGAGTGCTGCAATTACAGGCCTGTGCCACCACACACACCTAGCTTCTCAGGATCTATTTAACATGCAAATCTAACACTCTCCAGGAGCTAACCTTAGAACCCAGAGAAGCATTTGCGGAGACATTTATTGAACAGAATTGGTGATAACAATGAACTGACAAAACAGATCCTATCAAGTGAGACTTCCAACTACAGGACTTTTTAGTAAGGGATTTTTTTATAGGATCTCACCTGTTTGTACTACTTATGCCTGTTTTGTAATGAAGACGATCAGAGTAAATAATGCATACTAAACCTGAGCCATATTTATAATGATGATTTCTGAAATTCAGAAGGTAAATCACAGCAGTGATTTGACTCCTCTGCCCAGACTGAGCCGATTGCTGCCACCAAGTGGCAAATGTTGACATTGGATTGAGCAAGCTCAGAGACACAATGGCTTCTTTCATTCCTTCTCTCAGGGCCTCAAATGCATAAAAAAGGCTAAAAATACATCCCAAGCCTGGATTAGCCCAGCAAGGAATTGAGTTTTAGAACAGTAATTAGCAGGATTTTTATATCAAAGCAAGAATAAAGTAAAATAGAAGTCACAATAGAAATTATTTTTTCCTGCTACTTTTTCAGCTTAACAAAACCCAATAATACCTCTTTTACTTGACATCAGAGGAAATATGACAACTTGTTCTTTTCAAGCTAACTCAAAATTATGTCATCTTTAAGAACTAAAAGTCATTTGTGAAATATAACTTTATATAATAGGCATGTACGGGCACCTCCCTGTCACAGTAGTTTGAGCAGGATGATGTGCCATCTTGGTGTAACTGGGGAAGGTCAGTAGTTCTGAGAAGGCTGACATGTGCTGTATCTCATGTCAATGCTCCAGGGTCAAGCCTCTCCCGGTTAGTACAGAAACCCAGTTTTGCCTCTGCATTGGGTTTCCTGACCACAGCGATGCTGACTTATCCTAACTGAGTCCCACACAAAACCAGAAAGCAAATACCTTCATTTGAGATAAGAAATAAAATACACCATTAGTCCGACGAACTTTTCTGTGCTTCTATCAAGGATGTAGCAGAAAGAAGGGGAGAAATACACGTCCCTGAGAGAGAGGAGGAGAGCTAGGTTGCTCCATTCATTCTGATGACATTTCTGTTGATGCTCCAATTCATGTAGCCTAGCAATATTACTGTTTTTATGAGGTAATTTACACTGGTCTCAACTCCTTACAAACCAAAGGATGAGATAAAAATGCTAATAAATACAAGAGATATTAAGGATGATGTTTTGATTTGGTATTTTTTAATTTATTGTTTTAAATTTGGGGACATAAAAGGATTTTGGTTATTGTTTAAATCGTTGCTATTTGTTTCTAGGTTTACTACAAAGTAGTAATAAAATATAAGCCATATAATTTATACTTTGCAAAATAGATTTACATGTTCTTATTGCTCAAGCATCTTATTATTTTAAATTTTCAGTGAATACTATTTTTAATGTGAATTATTTTTGTTTTAAGTAATTTATATCTATTAGGTTCATCTTCCAAATTATGTCATTTGTCTTAACTAAACTCTTGTCTATTTGATCTGTTAAACACAGAGAGAGGTAAATTAAATTCTACATTTGGATGTTGTTAGTTTTTCCTTATTTTCCACTAGAAAATATATGTTTTATATGTTTCAAATGTATATGCTTGGATGCATAAAAGTTTGTACTAGTATTGCATCTCCGTTGTAGTTTGTATCTTTTATAGAAAACGACACTCTGTCCTAATGTTTCTGTCTTGAAATTTACCTTGCCTGAAATTAATTTTACCATTTCCTTTTTGATTTTTGTTGCCTGACGAATCATTGCTCATCTCATTTTTACATCTCAAAGTGATTTTGTTTCACGTATTTTTCTTACTTGTAGTATAGAGTTTGATACCCTATAGAAGAACACTTTTAAGACTGTATTCAATCTGTTTGTGTTTGTTAAAACTTCTATTTTCTCTTCTGTATTCTTATACTTTCTATTCTTTTGTGTTTCACTGATGGTCCTGGCTCTTAGGCAAGGGCATGTGACTGAGCTTGAAAAGTGAATTCCATGTGATCTGAGCTGGTCCAATCAATGTGAATGCCAGCATTTTATAGAGGAGCTCATAGGAAGAAAATCTCTTTCATGCTGAATTTAAACAAACCAGACAAGAGAGAGCAGTTCTGACCACCTTGCTGCCCTAACAGTAGAGAGAACACAATAGAAAAAAATAGTTGCAAGGTAGAAAGAAACAAAAATCTCAGAGTCTTGTTTATACATCCAGAATTTAGCTATAATCCAAGAGAAGTTTACCTTTAGGCCAGCACTATGCAGCAGAACTTCCTGCAATGGTAGAATGTTTTATAGCTTACACTGTCCAATAAACACCTAGTGATTAATGAAATGAAGCAAATACAATTGAAGAATTAACAAAGATGGCACATAATTACAAGGTAGGAAAAAGCAAACAAAGATTAAGTACTTGATTAAATTCCCAGTATTAGTGTAACCCCAGAACTAGTAGCCAGATCTTCTAAAATCTATTCCTGTGCTCTGAATATATGAGCTGAGATTTGCAATAGTTAACAAGGCAGTAACTAATTATGAGGAACTAAAAAGTAAAGCCTACATTTAATATGTGGATTTTTGGCTATTTCTTTTCAGTTTTTTTGTTGTTTTGCTGTTTGTTTTGTTGCTTTTGTCCACTAGCATCAAATATAAATAGCAGTCTTTAGAGATAAATTACCTCTAATTATGCCAAGTATTAACAAATTGCTCTTATGTTTCCATCTACAAAACTGATGGGCCAATTCTTATTTAAGCAAATCTTGCTCAAGATTTAAAGGACTTGTTTGGAAGATTAAAAGAATCTGATTCTCTGTTGCAGTTCACAACCATGACACAGTGTAAAGGATGAAAAATTACTCAATGTCAATGTCCAGTTCAAACTCCAGAAAGGCCCAGGGCAACTACCCTTAGCTGAGACCCCTCAGCATGGAGCAAGTCTCATAAAGACAGCCCCAAACTGAAGCATCTGTGACTTTTTATTGACAGAACCAGGAAGCAAGGATAAAGAACAAAAGAAGGATGGTATCTGTGTAGAAATTCATGTAGGGGACAGGGGAAGCACAGGGGAAGATCAAGGTGCCTATTATATGACTGACTTTAGGGCCAATTTAAAAGATAAATCAGAATATAGGGAAGACAAGGGCCAGAGCATTCATTCCTTAAGGCAATGTGTTTTGATCTAACTTGGACTTGTGGCCCTCCCTATAGGCTAACTTTTAATCTCTAACTATGCAATTCAGGCGGTTTGGGGTATGTGGTCCCAAAAGCTCCTTATCTCTGCACATCCATCTCATACATACCTCTGGCCAATGCCCCCACAATTCCCATATTTGAATTCCTAATTTATATCGGACAGTGATTCTGACATTTAAAGACAGGGTAAGAAGGGTCATTTTTCAAGAAATAGTTACAAATTGCCTCCTCACTAGTAACAAATTGATTTCTCAAAAAAAAAGTATGCTAAGAATTATTCCCTTACATATGTCCTAAGATTAGTTGAAACCCAGGAAATCCAGGTGGTGATAAAAATTGAAGAGGTAAAACATACCTGAGATTTTTAAATATGAATTTCTGATTTAAATTTTTGCAACTGCAAGTGAAGGAGAAGATCTTTACATCAACAAGGGAAAGAAAAATTGAGAATCAGAACCAAACCAGTCAAGTCCGAGACAATGCCCCATCAGCTATGAACACAGAAGCAGGAGCTGGCCATTTTCCAAGGGCTTAGGAGATTGAAAAGAATGGAAAGTCAGGCAAAAACCACCCAGGACTTAAAGTCATTCACCTCTCCACTTAATTGTTAGCAATTTCTACAATAAAATTTCACTTAGAAAACTTCCTCTTCCCCTAATATCAATATCCTTACTGAAGGACAATATAACCTTGTTTTCCTACAGATTTGCTGTTGCTCTAGGTTCTGCATTTCAAGGAGAAAAATGACAACAGCCTCTTCCTGAAGCCTCGTGGCTTTCATCCTTGCAGCTACTCTACTCTGATATCTCCAGACACCAAAAGGGATGGAGGAGGAAACAGACAGATGGCTAAACTTGCAAAACACACTCAAAGCATCACCGCTGAGCAAGAGGCCAACTTCTGTTTCAAGCAAAAAGTGGCTGAGCTCACCAGATCTGTGCAGCCAACAGCAGATGGCCCTCAGGCAGAGTGGTCTAAGCATCTCAGTTTGGAATCCACAGAGCATCCTGCACCTGACAGGAGCTTACAAGAGACTTTTACATCACTGGCAGAAGGAAATAAAAGGCTTTGTGTGAAAGGCTGAAGTCTAAACAAGATTATACCTAGAAGGCTACAACTGGCAGCAAAGAGCATTTAGGGATGAATTAACATAAAAATTGAACATAGAATTTAAGATCACATCCATATATTTCACCTCCATTTTAAAATTAAGAGTACAGGGAGGAAATGCTATTAGGATAATGTTTGCTGGAGAGAAAGAATTTGGGGAGAAAGTGTGTTAGATATTAACCTAATGAAATTTTATCAGTAATGATATCTTTTGCAAATAAACTTAAAATTTGTGTTAGTGTGATAATATGTAGATAACTCTATTGTATGATTTATTATGAAAAGTTAGTAAATATAATCCATATTGAAATCTTATTTATAGGCAGTCCATGCTTTGTATAATTCTAAAATACATGAATTTCAATCACTGGGTTTTAGTTAAATAACAACAGTCCCCCAACAACATAGTGTAAATATGTACTAACCATGAGCAGTTACATAAGGTACAAACCTTGTTGGCAGCTCTTAGGTCCTAAATCACTGACCAGTGATGCCCACCTTGATCTGTGACCAATCATGTCCTCTTTCAACAGTCTACTGCTCAATGGTCATGGTATGTCTGTACTCATGTCATAAATGGGTAGCACAGTATATACACAGAAATGGATAGTTACAGATGAAAATGGCCAGTGAAAACAAAAGTGCATGAGAAAAATAAAAAGTAATAAAGCTGGAAGTAGATCTCCCATCAAACATAAATGAAATTAGAGAAGAAATAACTAACAATGGGTATGTGGATATTACCATTGTTCCAAAGACTGGGTGTCCAGACAGATGGACTTGGTGAAAGTGAACTTGAATACATAAGTGAGGAAAATGACTGTGACACAAACATGGATATGTCCTGGTGGAAGTGACCAAAAAAATTTAATTGCATTGAAGAAATTCTTAGAGATATTTTGCATTAAAGCACAAAGGATATAATCTGGGAAGCTAAACTTAGGAAACAGCATGATAATTCTTCAGTATATAGAAAAGATACTGTTGCATCCCATAGATTGTATAACTAGAAGACAATCATTGTACAAACTGTCCTTGATAGTGTTTCTTTACAAACGGTCATTTTCAGTGTTTCCAACAATTTAAGTTATATGGTGCCAATGAATATTAATTTTACTATGTTTCATTTTCCTAGATATTTATAACTGACAATAAGACAGTTTTGACATTTTGATGAAAATATTTAAAAGTCACAGAACAATTTGGATGTGTCCCATTGATTATTAAGAATATTTTGCAGAGTTTTAGCTTGTACAGTCATTTTCATGATCCTGCACTACGGTGTAAAGGGAGGGCTGTGTGTGCTCTATTTCAATAGGAACATGAATCCCAGAATCAGAGGCCCAGAATCAGGCCTCTTTACCCAAGGCATAGATAAGTATGCTCTTGAACAAAATCCCTAGGGTATATTGGTCAATTTTCTGCTGCTATAACAAAATACTGGATGCTGGATAATTTGTAAAAAGAAATCTACTTGACTCACAGTTCTGTAGGTTTGGGAGTATAGCACTGTCATCCTGACAAAGGCCCTCTGGACTGTGTCACAACATGACAGATGGCATCATTGTGAAAGTGCTAGAGGAAGCAATCACATGGTGAGGCAAGAAGCCAGAGAAATTCAGGAATCAGGCTTATCCTTTTATGGCAACCAGTTTTCTTGGGAACTAATGTACTCTATGACACCAGCAATAATCCCTTCCAAGGGCAATGTCTCCAATGACCCATGACCCTCACTAGGTCCCACCTCTTAAACATTCCATCAACTCCAACATCACCACATTAAAGACTGTGCTTCCAACACATGAACCTTTGGGTGTCACACTCAAACCACATCCAAACCACAGCCCAAGGCAACATTACCTCCCTCCTGTCTACCTTCTACTGCATGTGTCTCCCCAAAAAGAATAAACTGTCTTGCTATTGTTGCAATTGCACAGGTATAAATACCAACTTTTAAACTGAAAGTAAAAGTCTGTTTTCCAGAAATACCATCAGATTTTTTTTTTGCCTGTAAAGATAATAATCTCAGTAACCACTCCATTATAGTTATCTGCAACCCTAAAATTTGGGTGCACTGCATAGTCAGCAGCTTTCCACATAGCAAATTAAATAGAACTTTAGTATAGCTGTCATTTTTGTGCCAGTTTTCAGCCTCAAAATAAGGCATATGCAGGGATCATCACCTTCCCCAGTCCCATATATTCCACTTTGCTATGTTATACCTCTAAGCTGAAGAGCTCGCCACAGATTCAACACTCTGCACCCTCACAGCCCTGTGCATGTACCTGGTCATCTCCCTGTCTTGGAATGCTTTCTCTGCTCCCACTACAGATTACCTAACTCAAAGACCTATCTTTCATGTTTATCTTTGTACCCTTGTCCTTGTCCCCAGGGCCTATCAAATAATATGTGCCCAATACTTTCTCTTTTTAAATGAATGAATGAATGAATTCTCAAGTCTCATCTCCACCAACATCTCTCCAGAGAACTATTCCCTGCCTCTACATGGGACAGGCACTCTCCTCTGAAGCTTGTATCTCTCTATCTTTGCTTTGATCAATACTATATCATCTTTCAAACAAGTATTATTATTATTTTTTTTTTGGTACCAGGGATAGAACTCAGGTCCTTGTGCTTGCGAGGCAGGGGCCGGAACCACTGAGCTAAATCCCCGGCCCTCAAACAAGTATTATTATTGTCTTCCTTTAATAAAAAAAAAAAAAGTCTTGGGCCGGGGATTTGGCTCAGTGGTTTTGCAATCTGCCTTGCAAGCAGAAGGTCCTGAGTTGGATCCCCGGTTCAAAAAAAAAAAGGATAGACTTCTCTTGAGTCCCCATATCCCCAGATAAAGTTCACACTTCTTAGTTGACATTCTTTGTTTATTCATTCCTTAATTGGATGTAGTTTTATCAATTGTCATTCTATGAACAAATGGAGAGCCCTGTTCTCCAAAAAGCCAACCACATGAGCCAAATACATAAACAGATAATTATGGCACCACAAGAGGAATGCAGCAGTGGAGGGTGTGTTTTGATTGCAAGGGGGAGGGACACCTAGTCATTAGCTGGAGGATGAGTGGAAAGGAAAACTTTGCCCTGAGAAGGCCACTGCTTACAGTAAAATAAATTCACCCACCCACAAAAGGTGAAGTGGAAAAGAGGAGGAGTACTTTTTAAAAATATATTTGACGCAAGCGCAAGGACCTGAGTTTGATCCTTGGTACCAAAAATAAAAATATATTTCATATATTGCGAAAATTCATGTGTGGGGAGATGGTGCCACAGCAGTACAAAGAAGTCTTCACTGCTTCTTCTTAAAGCTTCCTAGCACTTCAAAATATGGATGTGTCATAATTTCTTGAACTAGTTGGTGGGCATCAATAATATTGCTAGTTGTACTATATGCTGTAATGAACAATGTTTTCAATGAATAGCAATGTGCCTTTTATATTTGCTAGTTTTAACTTTAGGACAAATTTCTAGAAGTAAACAGTTACTGGGCTGAAAGTACAGTTACTGGGTATAACAATGCAAAATATTAATAAATATTCCTTCATAGGCACTTTATCCTTTGGCATTTCATTAGCAATGTTTGAGTCTTCAAGTTAATTTATAGAAGGATTAAAAGTAAAAGGTACATAGAAATTGTATGAGAAGTATATTCTATCAGTGTCTATGAGTGTATTAGCTTTCCCATCACTAGAATAAAATATATGACACCTATAACTTAAAGGAGAAGTTTATTTGGCTCATGGTTTCAAATGATTCAGTCCATGGTTGGCTGACTCCAAGGCAGAAGCATCACAGCAGAAGTGTGGGACAGAGGAAAGCTGCTTAGTTCATGATGCCTGGAAAGCAAAGCAGGGAAACAGTGCCAGAAAGGAAGGGGCCAGGGACCTGACATAAACTCCAAGGCCATGCCTTCATGACCCACCCAGACACACTGAGAAGTAGGCTTCACCAATTCCTTAGACAACTCCCAAGCCAATCAAGTTTACACAATCAAGCTTAACTATCATGATTTAAAAATATAAAGCACTGAGGATGTCAGGGATATAGAGATGGAATCATAAAATTAGAACTTTTATTTGAATTGCTGGCTCAGTGTAAAAAAAAAATAAGGCTTCTCATTAATTTTTGTCTGTCATACAATAGAACAACACTAATGTCCAACTTCTGACAACTGTGAGGAAGTGAAAGCTTCTCTTTCTAGCAAGGACTGGTGAAAGGAAATAAATAGTATATTATCTATTATTACTCATTCAAGGTTTGTTCCATTTTTTCAAGTATATCTCACAAGTACCAACTTTGTCTGCCCCAGAAGTTTTCAAAATTCTTGCCATCAGTTAGGGAGTTCTATCTTACTCCTTCCTGCTCCTCCCCTGGAAAATTAAGGAGCCCTAATTTTTCCCTGAAAAAGAAGTAGTCAACATAAGTATTTTAAAGCTTAACAGTTTAAACCAGGTCAATTGACTCCTACATTTGATCTCATATGCTCAAACCTTTAAATCTGTTTTCTGATATAAGAAAATAAGTAAGGGAGGAAGATTATGTTATATTTATTTATCTGCACTTGACTAAAATAAAAATTATATATATCCAAAATGTATGTGAGGCAAATGCAAACACAATCCATTCTGCAACTTAAAAACTGAGACACTATGGTATCTTGTGCATTCCTGCTTCATCTCATCCCTTTCTCCTCCTCCAAATCCCTTCTAAAGAGGTGTTTTTGCATTTGTTGAGAGTTAGATTACCAATGGGGCCTGTGCATCCTCTGAGTCATCAAGTGTGAGTCTGTGTTCTCCATGAGTCTTGGGCTTCATGTGCCACAACGAATGTAAGACTTCACCTTGAGGAACATAAGCTTTCCTATCCATTGAAGACTCATCATTCTCAGCTCATTGTTAGCCCCACAAACCCAGCAATGACTTACAAAATATCTTCACCATGATTGACCCAAAATTGGCTGTAGTGTAGCAAGGAGACCTTCATGTATCCAGGAGCCCATACAGCTGCCGGGAGCAGTCTGTGGCTTCAAAATTCTTGTCTCTGATCTTGTGATACTATCCCTACTCCATGCTATAGTCTAAGGAAGAATTACAACCATCCTATTTCAAATGATACTGTCCTTCAAGAATTTTAGGATCTGTGACAGTTTCAAGTAATTGGTAGTGCCCACCTGAAATTCTGTCTCAGAGAATTTAGAATGGTTTTTCAGGACTCTTGAAGAATGTGTGCTCTGGCCCACTGCCCCTTTCCACTATGAGTGATTATTTTTAATGACTAATTCTAATTGCTAGTTAATAATCATCACCTAGTTAGTTATATATTGTTGAACAACAAATGCCCTAAAATTTGACTCTTTGAAAAAGTGATAAACTTCTATTTTCTCACCAAGTTTCTGTTGGTCAGAAATTTGGGACAGCTGAATTAAGTGGCCAGGAGTCTCATATGAGGCGAAGAGGTTGACTGGGGCTACCATCCTCTGAACACATCACTGGGGAAAGGGCCCATTTCCAAGGTGGCATAGTCATGTGGCTGGCAAGTTAGGACACTGTGGATCCTTGGTGCATAGCCCCTTCCATGGGATTGCTGGGTATCCTTCTAACATGGCAACTGACTGAGAGAGCAAAGTGAATACCTCAGTGTCTTTTATGACCCACAAACTGTCATCTTTTCAAAGGTCATCGCTATTCAATGTGGGTAGAAAACACAAGAAGGAATAAACCCAAGTAATGAGGAGTGAGGTGAGAGTGGGAGTTCTTCCTAAAGACTGATATTCAAATGTTTGGGGCAACCCACTTTCTGGTCCCCCTTCTGTCTCTCTTAGGCAGCAGCTTTCTTTCTCACAAAAAATTTTTCCTACTCTTAACCTCTGTTGTTCCTAGAATTCATTCTTTGATTTTAGAGAACACGAACTTGCGTTTCAGGTATCTAATAGATTTGGGAGTTACATCTCTTCCCCCTATATCATTTTGGAGGTTCCACCGAGATTACTTGTCAGAGGTTCTCCAGGTCATTCATCACCAAAGTCTTGCACGACAATCATGGCATTGAGCAACAGTGGCACAAAGAAACGATCATTCCCCTTGAGTCAAAATACTGGTTTTGGAAAACAACTACCACTTCATGGCATTGATGTAGTCAGCTCAGTAGACTAAAGCAATGAGGCACAGGAAGAGAGACCAATCTGTAGTTTGCATCTCTGGGATGAGAAGTAGGTGAGGAGCAGGCACAGCACACAGAAGACAACCAGCCCAGGAGCCATGGCTCAGTCCAATCTGTCGTGATCACTGCTGAGATGCTGGCAGCAAAGGAGCTGGTGAGACACAGCAGGCAAGGTATCCAGAAAGCTCACCCTCATAACCCTCAGCAAGCCCTTCCATGCTGTGCAGCTCCTAAGCACAGTAAGTTGTAAGATAACTCGGGAGCCAATGAGGAAGCCACAGTGGAGAAAGTGGATTAGTTGGAAAACTGTTGGACTAGAAACAGTGAAGATGAAAACAAAGTGAGAATGAAGAATTAAGAATTAAGGAGCAGTAGGAGTCAGACTTGTCAGAACTAAGTGATCAATTGGATTTAGAAGGTTAAGGAAAACCGAAGAGCAAAAGACTTCAAGTTTGAAGTACTGAGTGGATAGTAATGCTGTCATTATCTACATATGGAAGACAGGGTTTGGAGCCAGTAAATGATGGATCCAAACTCAATTCCAAGACTTTTGGCTTCATATCTTCTGTGGCTTTTGTTTAAAGAATGCTTTTTGTAAATCCATTGTTTGGCAATGCCTATTTATTGTTTTTACTTTGGCCCAGGCAAAAGACAATGTTTCTAAATTCACAATAATGTAGTTGCATAATTTCTGGAAACACTAAACATTGCTGAGCAAAACGATATATTTGAAAAGCAAAGAACATTTAAATGATCATGAATTTGGTCATGCATGAGAATGCACTGCAATAGTACTTGGATACTTTGTAAATTTTTATTAGTGAGACTGTGACAAGATCCCAAGATACATTATTTGGCCCACACAGAATATACAACTTTTAGTAACTCCCAACAAATTTAATATTAATGTATTAATATACATCATTTATTTTCATCTTTGGGTTCTTACCGATTTACTTCCCTTTGTCTCATATAAAAATTTTTTATGCAATATACATAGTAGGTAAAATAGACTGCCCAGATTCTGTCCCTGACTCTGCCATTTCCCTGCTGTATAGCCTCAGAAAATTACCTGTCACTCTCTGCCTCAGTTTTTCATTAGTAAAACAAGGATAGTAATAATATTTATCTAATAAAAGTCCTGTAAAGGATTAAATATAAAGTGTTTACAAATGGTAAATGACTAATAAGTGCTAACTGTTTAGTTTTCTGATTAGAAAAACTATACATGTTCATCATTCTAAAAATTCAGCAACACATGGAAGTAAAAACTAAAAAAAATCACTCAAACTATTCTATGACTGTTGTCAGAATTTTGGTAAAAATCCCCTCAATCATATTTCTAGGGATGTATGTGATGTACAGAATCTGAAATTTACAGCAGAGTTTACCTAAGCTGCACTGGTACCTCCAAGAAGGTTTAGTTCCAGATCCATCTTTTTTTTTCATAATATATATATTTATTGGTACATTTTAGGTATAAAATACATTTACATTTATCATTGGGTCTTTGTACCAGAACATGATGTATCTTAGTTTTTACTTTTTCTCCCATTAACTGTGCACCCTTCACCTCCTCTGCCCTTCCCTGTTTACACAGTTTGATTCCATTTTTTTTTTCTCATAATTTTTTCTTCCCCGTATTCCCTTTCCACTTTCCTTTCCAACATCCCCAAACCCTTGGACCTTTGCTTATTTCAAATTATCAATTATTCATTTCAATCATTTTCATCCTTATTTACACTTTCAATTTCTCACGCTAGAGAAACTATTCGGTATTTACATATGTGTGTCCTATTTATTTCACTTAAGAGTATGGCCTCAATATGCATCCATTTAGCTATAAACATCTCTAGTTTCTCATTCTTTATGGCTGAGTAGTACTCCATTTTATTTTAAAAAACCACATCCGGCAAAATTATCTTTCAAAATTGATGGGGAAATTAGATACTTCCATGACAAAGAACACCTGAGA
>NW_004624785.1:3893548-3916815 GCF_000247695.1 Heterocephalus glaber | reverse complement strand
AAGAACCAAGATGCATTATGTAAAGGTACAATTCCCAATGAGAAATGTAATTGTGTTGTATACCTAAAATGTACCAATAAAAGTATTTAACAATAAAAAAAAATTTTTTTAAGGATTGGGGCCAGGGATTTAGCTCAGTGGTTCCAGAAGGTCCCAAGTTCGATCTCCGGTACAAAGAAAAATTTTTTTAGGATCTTCCATATTGTTTTCCATAATGGCTTTACTATTTTGCATTCTCACCAACTGTGTGCAATAGTTCTAATTCGTCCATATCATCATTTGTTGTCTTCTGTTTTCCTTGAAAAAAGGAGCCATCCTGATAGCGCTGGGCTGATATCTCCCTGAGGTTCTGATTTGCACTTCCCTGATCACTAGTGATGATGAACAACATTGTGCTGTTTGTCAGTTTGTTTTTGAGACAAGGTTTTGCTATGTAGTTCACCTTGAAATCACGTAGCCCAAGCTGGGGCCTCAAACTCGCAGTGATCCTGTCACCTCAATCTCCTGTCCTGAGTTGCTGGGATTACAGGCCCATGCCACCACACCCAGCTCATGAGCGCCTTTGTATATAACTATTGGCCATTTGTATATCTTCTTTGGAAAAATGTCCACTTGGGCCCTTCTTTGCCTCATTTATTAACCAGGTTTTTGTTTCTTTGTTGCTATTGAATTGCCTGCATTCTTTCTATATTTTAGATATTAACCTCTTATCAGGTAGCTGGTTTGCAAATATTCTCTCCAGTTACATAGGTTGCCTAATTTTTTCTTTGCTATGCAGAAGCTTTTTAGTTTAATGTAGTTCTGCTTAAGGATTTCTGTATCTTTAGTGTGGTATCCATAAAATCATTGCCAAAACCACTGTCAGGAAGCTTTTCTATTTTCTCATAGGAGTTTCACAGCTTCAGGTCTTACACTGGAGTATTTAATTCATTTGAGTTAGTTGTGTGTATGCCATAGCTGAAGGTCCAGTTTCATTCTTTTGCATAATGTTTGTTGAAGAGACTATCCCTTCCTTATCATGTATTCTTGGCTCTCTGTTGAAGACCAGTTTACCATATGTGTATTTTTTCTGGACTCTCTATTCTGTTCCTTTAGACAGTATGTCTGTTTTTATGCCAATACAACCTTTTTTTGATTACTGTAGATTTGTAATATCTTTTGAAATCAGGAAATATGGTGTCTCCAGCTTTGTGCTTCTTAATATTGATAGAGTTACTTGTGGTAATTTGTGATTCCATATGAATCACAGAATTGCTATCCCTGTTTGCAGATGACATGATCTTATACAGAGAACACTCTAAGACTCCATTTTTTAAAATTGTTAAAACTAATAAATGAATTCAATAAAACTACAGGATACAAAATCAACATAGAAAAATAAGTGTGTTTCTATACATTAACAATGAACTATCTAAAAGGAAATTTAGAAAACCATCTCATATGTAATAGCTCCAAAAGGAATAAAATACTTAGGAATAAATTTAGTCAAGGGGGTAAAAGAATTGTATGTTGAAAAGTTCAAAACATTAATGAAAGAAATTAACAAAAGACATTTCATGTTCATGGAGTAGAAGACTTAACATTGCTTTTAATAGAAAATCAAAAACTCAGGACTAAAGAAATGAATCAATCATAATTTAATCTTTGATTTATTAGGTCTTTATTATGCATCGCCATCCATTCATCCAGCCATCTACATTTGTCATTTTAACTTACTTGTTTCATTTTGAAAATAATAAAATGAACACCCTATACCCTCTACCCTAACAAGAACTAGGATATTACTGGTCAGTCCCAAATCTTTTGTGCCTCCTTCCCATTCCCTCAGCACCACCCATGTTTCAGACCCTTGGTCATCTGCTCTGCCTCAGCCCTTATTCAGGCCTAGCAACTCTCTGCGGCCACCACAGTCCCCTGTCTAAGACTGATGAAAGTGTCCCATCCCCTTGACTGTTGACTATGCAGCCAGGCTGGCCACCTATACATCTAGAACTTTTAATTCTTCTTGTCATTTACAGACTTGCATGAAGAGCTGCACTGTGGGATATAGACTCTGGCATCTTGAGCAGCCACCACAGAGCCAAGGTGACATGAAAATACAGGGACATTAACTTCCCAAGAGCAAATTCACCAGTGAGAGACAGGAGATGGGAGGCTAATTCCTCTTCCTCCTCCCTCATGTGAACCACTCCTTATAGATTTCCAGAGAAGTCTCATTAGATAGAACACAATTGCCTAGAGACCTGCTGTGTCTCTAATGCCTCATTCTGAAGTGACATTCAACAAGGCTGTGTATTACTTTGTGTATTCATTTGCTACAGCTATCATAACAAAGTGCCAGATTGGGTAGTTTAACAAAGGAAATTTATTTTCTCATAGTTATGGAGGCTAGAAGTCCAAGATCAAGGTGTCAGCAGGGCTAATTTCTTCTGAAGTCTCTCTCCTTAACCTGTAGCTAGCCATTTCCTCCCTTTCTCTTCAGGTGTCTGAGTGTGTGCATACATGTATCCAAATAAATATCTGTGCACAAATCTGCACCTGTGTCCTTGTCTTATAAGAAAATAATCATATTGGATTAAGTTCACCCTAATGATTTCATTTTAACTTATCTACCTCTTTAAAGACATAATCTCCAAATATAGTTATGTTTCAGCTATTGGATTTAGGACTTCAGCATACAATGCAGTCCTAAATACTTTTCATCAGTTCTTTGGTTTCACTTCTTTTCTTTCTCACTCTAGTTGTCCTGCATTCATATCTTTCAAGAAAAGCATCAATAGTTTTATCCTAACACCAGCTCTGTTTTTAGAGATTTGGGCTAATAAAACTATGCAGTGCACACTGGTGGGCTCCTTCCTTTCTCCTGCCCTTCCTGTCTGAACAAGGGCACCATCATCCTGAATGTGTTCTTTCTCTTACATGTTGCACCTAAATAATAAATTATTCAGTCTTGAATGTTTAAAAAGAGTACAGCAAAGCCATATATCATCTTTGGGCACTTACTTTTTCTACTCAACACCATAGTAATACAATTCCTTAACATAAACAGTTAGAATTCATTCATTTTCTTTTGCGGTGGAACAGTCCATTGTAACAATATACCACAATGTAAACTTCTTTTTTGTTGATGGACACTGAGCTGTGTTGTTCAGTCAAAGGCAGATGGCCAAACAGCACACATAACAGATCCCCTGGAGCTCATGTCTTGGGGCCATTCTCAGAAAAAGAACCAATGGATATAGAGAAGTTTCCTGTTGTCGGTTTCATCTGGGACATTAAACAGAGGTCTAACAGAGCCAACTTCAGAATCCAGGAAGCCTCTAAACCTAGTAGAGATTTAAAGCTGTGTGATTTAGGAAGTGCCAGCCTTTCTTCTGGCATTATCTGGAGTTGAATTTGTGGCTGAGTGACACTTCCAACTAATAGGAGAATTTGCTTTATTAGCTTCTATGGTTGGGAAACAACTAGGCCTTCCTTCCCCTGAGAACACCAGCAAAATGGGGTCTAAGCCTTGTATTTGGTTGGATTTGATAGTCCTAAGTAATAACTCACAGCTTCCAGGGGGCTCTGCAAGAGCCCAATTCCTTTTCTGGAAGACCAGCTTGTAAAGGATAATTCTTTTATATTGTAGCACTTATCTCTCATTTTATTTTGCAGTAGGAGTACAATGGCTAGGCCATAGGGTATATGGATATTCAATGCTAATTTAACCTTATGCCTGCATCCCAAGTTCCACTGAGACTCCTAGTACATCCTCAAAGTATTTTCAAACTATTTAACTTTTGCCAATCACTTTGGCATAGAACAGTATCTCTATATGCCTTTGATGTCAATTTCCTTGAGCACAAGTAAGTACCTCTCTAGGTGCATATGGTCATTTTCCCTTTTATGAAATGCTTTTTATTAATTAAGTTTTATTTTTGGCTCTTTTTGTTTTCAGAGCGGGGGGTTGAGCCCAAGATCTTTGTATTGAGTTACATCCCACTCCAAGCTCTTATTTGAGACAAGGTCTCATGAAGTCACCAAATTGCCCAGGCTGGGCTCAAATGTACAATCTTCCTGCCTCAGCCTCCCAGAGAACTAGGATTACAAACATGTGCTCACCTGCTTTTTGCCTCATTTTTGTATAGATTTGTCTTTCTCTTGTTTATCTGTGAGAATTATTTATACAGTATATTCTCAATACTAATCTTTAGGATTTCTTACTCCCAATTGTAGCTTTCCTCTCAACTTCTCTCAGGTTACCTTTTGAAGAAAAGATTAAGCAGTCTTTTCTATTATAGCCAACCCTTTCATTGTTCTGTATTTAAAAACATCCTTCCCTATCTCAAGGAAATAAAAATACAAAAACTTTGAAATTATGAATGAATCAAGGAATAAATCATAATATAAATTTAAAATCAGAATGGAATAGAGGGCCGGGGATTTAGCTCAGTGGTTTCGCCGCCTGCTGCGCAAGCACAAGGACCCGAGTTCGATCCCCAGTGCCCCCCCAAAATAAATAAATAAATTAAATTAAATTTAAAAAAAAATCAGAATGGAATGATAATGAAAACATTACATACTAAACCTTATGAAATATGATAAAAGTAATGTTTTAAGGGAAACTTATAGTCTTGGATAATAATATTGGGAAAGCAAATCTGTATATTAATGAACTAAGTATTCAATTTAAGAAATATGGCAGAGACTATTAATCCCCACCGATATACTTTTTCTGAACTTCCTTGCAGTTATGGTGGCCAGGACTATCATTTCCAAGCCAGGTTGGCTGAGTTTTCGCTTTCCCATCCAGTTGACTACATGGACAATGCCAGGGTAACCTTGAAGCCCTCAACTGGAGAAATCATAGGACAGGATCAACCCAAGCCCCTCAGTCACTAATTGGAGGAGTGTTACCAATTTAGGATATACAAAGTGGACTTTGCAGAAGGAGAATGTGAACTCTCAGTTTGCGAAGCCATTGAGATTCTGAAGTTGTTGGTTATAGCATGAGCATACAACGTTTTTTAAAAAAGGAAATAGAAAAGGGGGGACAGTAAAGCATTAAAATCGGTAAAATAGAAAAGCCCAACAAAGGTCCAGCTGTCCTTTCCTGAACCTTAGGGAAGTCATCTGATAACTGTCTGGTGGCACTCTTAGTCCTCCTGCCATGTACATTTTCAACTCCCCATGCTGTTCAAAAGGACACAGTAAGAACCTAGGAAGCTCCATGCCTAGATTCTTTGTTGCTTATTCCTCCAGCTGCCAAATAAAATGTTTCCCATCAGAGAGCCAAAGGTAAAGGTGAGAGATGCTTTATGCACAGAAAGCAAATGTTCTGCAAATGGGAAGAGGACCAAGGGATGGAGAGAGGAGGGAGGGGGAGGAAGGGAAGGGAAAACAGAAAGAATTAAGATATGTTATGTACATGTACCAACTCCGCATGTGAATGTAATCATTATGTACTACAAATATGTACTAATAAAGATTAAAAAAAGAGAAATAGAAGTGGCTGCTTTGAGCTGCACCAGGAAAACAGAAAGGCTAAAGAACAGAGTGAAAGGCCAAAAGTCAGGAAGCAGAGATAGAAAAGGGCAAGTGGAATAAAGGCGCCCAGAATAGGGTGCATGAGGCTTCCTCAGAGGCTTAAGATGAGTGCTCCTCATGCAGAGAGAAGATGAAAGTAGTTTTCTTATTTGCATGCACCAAGTATTTTCCATTGCCAAGAATAGAATTCAATCCCATTTCCCATGTAATGAGTGAGGAGTAGTCTACATTTTCAGTTAATTCTAAAGGAGTGATTTTGATAAGTGTTTTTACTCCAAAGTATTAACTGGGGGAAAATAACCATATGGAGCCCCAG
This sequence comes from Heterocephalus glaber, assembly GCF_000247695.1. The sequence goes on along the minus strand of NW_004624785.1, from coordinate 3,910,970 downwards.
TAATAGTCATCATCATTCAGTGTTATTTACAAAGGAGTCTCTTTATTATCTAGCAACTCTTCCTTTTAATTATTTTTCTTTGTTGAATTGCATCATTTTTAACATCTCCTGCTATTTATCTTTTTTGGGACTGTAAAGTTCATAGACAGGATAATTTCTGCTTATTATCTCTGCAGAATACCACTGACTTTCATGAGCCCAATGTAACAATAAGCAAAGGCCAACATTACTTTAAAAGTAAATTTTCAAGCTGGGCATAGTGGTGCACATCTGTAATCCCAGCACACTGGGAGGCAGAGGCAGGAGGATCGTTAAATTTGAGTTTAGCAATTTAGCAAGACACTGTCTCAAAAAAAAAAAGTCTGACAATTTCAACAGGGCAGTTGTTGGGTACAAAATAGTGTCTTCAATGATTTTAACACTCAAACCCTCAATATAAAAGCTTAATGATATTTCACTGTTTAGCTTAAATTTATACACTTGGGTTTATTGTGTTCAAATTACACTCCTTCAACTGAACATTCCACAACTGGAATTGTACTCTATCTTGCCTACATTTATAAGATTATTCTTTTTCTTAAACCCTCCCATCATTAATTTTCTGTAGCTAACTTGAAGCTGCCTACACAAACCTTAAATGAGCTCTTTGTAGAGTTCTGAAACTGCTTATGTTCTCAGCAGTTACTATAATCCTGCAACCAAATAAATTGTTATTGATGGTCAAAGATTATTCTATCTATAAATATGAGTGAGTTCTGACTGTTATTACAATGTTTTCTTTAAAATGAGAGGTAATATGATGAAATTCTATATGTAGTCACTTACAAAAACTTATAAAATTTTTGTAGAAACTTTTTCTATTTTTTCTGACTGCACAGTCATTAATTTCACCATCTAGTCACTTTAATCACACACACTGTATGTTATGCAGTCTCTACTTAGACTCACAATCCAAACTGAAATACTATCTAATAGGATGTGTCAACGCTCTGGAAAAAGATGAGAGATTAATAATTCTGTCTCAAGTAGAGTCAAGGAGAGTTTCTGTGGATGGCGTTGGGACTTACTCAATGACCAGAGTCCATAATTCAGGTGGATTTAATAATCAGGATTTAATAATCCAGAACTAAGTGTTCAGTAATGGATTAAGAAAAAGCATCAGCTAAACTTTAATGATTAAAATAAAATGAATGCCAAATCTTACACCCAGGCATTTGTATTGCACATTGTCTAATGAGTATAATTCAATTAAAGCTACTGATTCCCCTTTACAGTGGCTATAGGGGCATTCTCTCATTGAGGACTGTCGGCCACACTTCTAAGTAAAATACAGTACAGTACTCTAAGCAAGGTTAGTTTAGGTGTTCTTCCATTTATTTACATGCCCTCAGAGTAAAAAGAAGCAAAATCTTGGAAGTTCTTTGTTTAATTTCTTTCTAAAAACAGCAGGGTTCTAGTTGTGAGGGGTTTTGTTTTAGTAACTTCTGATCTAAATGCCATGGGGATCCTTTGTTTATCCTTGGCACTGCATAAGCACAAATAACACAAAATGCCAAATCAACATTTCTCAGGACTGTCCTCCCTGTTTCCTAGGAATCAACAATGGTAGGCCCAGCAATGAACAGATGAGTAAGACCAGACTTGGGGTGGTCATTAGGTGTCTCTGGGGTTGAGAAATTCATGGAGGCAGACAATTAGTACAAAATGCAACTGTGAAACAGGATGCAGAACAGACTTTGGTTTGTGTTGAAGGAAGAAAGAAACAATATGATCTCTGTCCTCAGGACATTTGCAATCTATTAAGTGGAATCACACAAATTGCTGATGGTAGAGGTGAAACATGGCCAAATAACCATCCACAAAGTCACAGAGGTTCTACCTAACGGAAGGAGGGAACACACCCAAGAGCTGTTATGTTTTAGATCTAAAATGTCTCCCAAAGGTCTCATACATTTGAAAAGTGATTGGATCATGGAGGTGCTATAGTCACCACTGATGATTTCAGTAGCTGAATGTGCTGTTAGGAGGTGGTGCCTGGTTGAAAGAGATGGCTCACTGGGAGGTGAACTGGGAAAGTGTATTTTTTTCACCTGCTCTTCCCTTCTCTGCTTGCTGGATGCCCTGTGGTAAACAGCTTTCCTCCACCATGCTGTCTGCTATGCTATTTCTGCCTTGGAGCCAGCCAACCATGGACTTAATCCCCTGAAACTGTGAGCCAAAATAAACCTCTCCTCCTTTAAATTGTAAGTGTTGGGTATTTTTTCCTATTCACAGAAAAGTAACTAACGCAAGAGCTCAAGCAGGAAAGGGCTGAGAAATTCACCATAAAAAAAACTCTAGCCACAGCCCATCCCAGTCCAGCACAATCAATAACTAAACTGCAATTTATGGGCGATTCCTGCTCATGCAAGTCCCTCCAGAAACGTCTACACCTGCTATATCTGTATTAGCGAAGCACTGGAGTTCTGTGTCAGTCTGGTTAATATGCTGTATGTGCCCAATATTTGAACATCATGCACAGCCCAGGGAGCCAAACAAAAACCGAACCTAACACTTTCTCAGTTTCTTTGTCTCTCTCATAGTTTCTCTTTCTCCATCTCTTCTACACTATTCTTTAAAAAGAAAAAGAGAAGGGAAGGAAAGACAGACAGAGAAATTTCCTGTCACCATGGCACATACCTGTCCAGCACTTGGGTGGCTAAGGCACAAAGATCATGAATTTGAGCCCAGCCTGGGCAACTTAGCAAGACCTTATCTAAAAAATAAATAAAAATTAAACACACAAAAAAAACCAGAACAAAAATCAATCACAGACATGAGTTTTGGCATGTCACTTGAAGACAAGGATGAAGGGTAAAAATATCTTTCAGTCCACTAGGAGATGGGGAACCAGACTTCCTTTGTTCTCATGTTTCATTTTGTTGAAGAAGGTTGAGACAGTAAGGAGAGAAGATATATTGATGATAAGTCAAGAAATAAATTTTTTTAAAAAGAAATAAAATTCTAGTATTCTGCATATGTCCAATCATAAACGGACTTTCATCATTTCTTGGATTCTGCCTTGCCAAAATGTCTGAATAATTGAGCTTTATAGCAGCAAAAACCACATTGCCAGGCCACAGATTCCACAGCAGTCTTTTGATAATGGCATATTTTGCTGGTTATGGACAAAAGAATGTGCAATTTTCTGTTGACCACTCTGGGTGCTTTATTTACTAGAGGTTGAGAGGGAGTAAATACTGCTCTTACTGTACAACAAGAGTAATGTCTATTAAGTGCTGTGTGTTAGACTATACTGAGGAAAGGCTTTACATTCTCCCATTTGATCATCATAAGCCTCTATTACCCCATTTCATAGATATCTGAGGAGCAAAGATGTAAGTAACTTGATTCAGATCACAGAACTGGTAAGCAGGAGAGCTGGATTATCTGACTTCAAAAGCTCAGCCCCAACTGCTTCTAACTATTTGATGCCAATTTCAAAAGTCAAAGACTTCTAAATCAGTACTAATTCCCCAAATCCCTCCTCTCTGATCCTGGCACAGCCTCAGTTGGAATGACAGAGAATGTAGATATGAGTAAGAAAACAGAATTTGACATTCACTAAATTAAAAGAACAATCTCTTCCTTCAGAGACAATATTACTTTATATCAAACTTCATTTTTAATGCTTTCATGATTCTTTAAAATAATCAAAATGTTCCAACCAAGATGTCAAAATGAAGGAATATCTTAAAATAAAATCCCACCTTCACCCCTTGATAATAAAGTTGAATTATAAATCCCTTTTAACAAGTCTAGTCAGTAGAGGAACAATTTTCTTCATTTTAATGATTTTTTTGATATTTTTCTCTCCTTTTAATTATCCCTTCACAAAAATTTGAGTGTTTGCAATGCTCTGGGCAAAGGGAGAGAATATAACAAGAATATTGTCATCCCTAGATGCAAGCAGTGATTATCCTTTTTTTCCCTTTTTAATAGCCTTGAGGTTGATTTCTTAATTTTCTTCTACAACTTCAGTTTCACAACTTTTCAGAAAAACACAAAACTCAGTAAAGGAGACCACTGCCTAACAAGCTGGCTCCAGGCATGACCAAAAGCTCGAGCGATGGGCTGTCTTCCTCAGAATATCAAGTCCAAAATGGCCAGTGACAGGCAGCAGACAGTGCAGGGTTAGTACCCACCTTCTCCATAGGAAGCCTCATGTGCTTGCATTCCCAGGTCTGCTATCAATTAGGAGCAAAAGAACAGGTGATTGGCTCAAAAGATGAGCTTTGTAAATGGAGTCATAGATTTTAGAAAGGGCCTAGGGACAATCAAGATGCACCTGGAATCTAGTCCTTAGTACACCAGGTATACTTTTACACCAGTCCTTAGTACACCAGGTGTACTTTTGTGTAAAAGGAGTGGAGTGTGTGCACAAAGGTTCTGAAACTGTCCACAACTGCCTCTTGCATATGGGACTTAACTTTGTTAGTTATGGACAAAATCTTCTCTCATCTCTGAATCAGTAGGTCATAGACCAGTATTTCTGAAGGACTTTTGAGCTGGAAATTGTGTGTGTGAGCGCATGAACAGAGTTTGAGACTCTGCTCCCTAAAAGCAGAGAAAAACAAGGCTTTTCAGCAAGCCCGAGGAGGGAAGGGTCCTTTCCTTTTCCCTTTCCATATGGTAAGCCTCACGGTGGGTGAGTCCCTTCTGTCAAATCAGCACACTTCACGCAGTAACTCTGGCCCAAGGCAAGGAGAACCCCCTCAGGTAAAGTAGCAAGTGAGAATTTTCCAAATAACTACTGATTTTACAGCAAGAAGTTTTTCTAACTCCATAACCTACAAGTTGCAATATATATATTTAAGTTCACCAAACATGAACTAGCCTTCATGCATCACGCAATGCCTTTCACATATTTGAAGAAATACCAGAAAGGTGAGCATTTGAGTTACTCTTTGTGCCAGTTTTTCATTAAAAAGGACTTTAAAATATTCCTCTTCCAGTTGATTAGCATGAAATAATAAATACACAAGTAGAGTGGTATGGACTGCATGCTTGAGTCCTTCCAAAGTTCTAGGCTCCAGTATAAAGGTATTGGGAGTTGGGGCTTTAGGGAAGTAATTAGGTCATGAGGGTGGGGTCATCATGACATGATTATTGACCTTATAAGAAAAGAGAGCTCCCTAGCATTCTCTTTTCTCTCTCCCCCTAAAATAAGGTTATCTGCAAACAAGGACAAGACCTTCCCTAGGAACTGAGCCAGCTAGCACCATAACCTGGACTTCCCAGCCTCTAGAACTGTGAGAAATAAATATTCCTCATTCAAGCCACGGAGTCCAGTGCTTTTTTATAGCAACACAAGCTGACTAAGCCATGGAGTAACTCCAAAAATGAATAAAATCAAGTTTCACTGCCCAAACCAGAGTGACCACCAAAAGTAGTTTATTTTTTAAGATGTTTACCTTTCACATAATCTTTAGGCAAGTAGTTTGTGATTATTTTCATCCCAAAGGAAATTATGTCATGCACTTATTAATAAGGGTGGGAAGAGAATGTGAACCAGTGGTCTGTGAAAACTAATCACATATACAATAGGTGAGAACATCCATTTGAGGCCGTAATCTCCAACCCGTTCATGCCCTGGGTGAAAAAGATAACATGAGGTTTTTCTTCACTGGTAAAATTCGAAATGTTAAACAGAGGTTTACTTCCTGCAACTCTTGGGGGATGGAAGCTATGAGTAAATACTTCTTAGAAGGACTTTTTTTGAAGCTAATGAAGTGAAATGTGGGGCTGCTGATGGTCATTAGGCCAAAGCAAGCAACAAGTGCTTTGGCCTGGGGTTGGGGTGGGGGAATTAAAACAACAAAACCCCACGAAACAGATTCCAAAATTCCATGTTTGGTGGGAGAAAAAAAACATCTGAGCAGATATAAATAGAGACAGGAAATGGACAAATACATACATTGAAACACTACTTAATAGTATTAACAGGATTTTCTTTCAGAACCTTTGTTCTAAAATAGACGGTACTGCCCCCTAGAGGCCATTTTGGAAATAGAGGCGACTGGGAGGTAGTGGTAATGGGAGGCCACTACTTGCATTTACTAGGTGAGATCATAGACACCTATGAACAGACTCATCGCAGCAAAGAATAACTCAATTAGCCGGCATGGTGACACATGCATGTAATACCAGCACTCTAAGATTCTGAGGCAGAGGGACTGCAAGACGAAGCCCAGCCTGGGAAACTTTGTGAGTCCTTCTTTCAAAATAAAAAATAAAAGGACTGGAACACACACACACACACACACACAAACACACACACACACACACACACACACTCGAGCCTACTAGCACTTTCAATTGTTCCCTAAATATTCAAGGGGATGAAAATCTAGTTTAAAATTATATACTGTATATGCTTTCACTTTTTATACAAACAGAATTATAGCTCAGTTTCAAAATCCTTTGGATTTTTCAGGAATGCAATTAGAGTGTCCTATACATGAAGGGAGCCTGTGCAGGACTGACGATGAGCACAGAAGCCAGAACCAGACAGCCTCCACCTTCCCTCTAGCTCTGCCATGACTGTATTAGCTGCGTAGCTTGGGATAACTTCCTCCCAAGTAAAATGGGAGTAACAGCGGCACTCATCTCATGGAGACAGTAAGCTTTTGAAACACTTCTAGGCACACAGTAAACTCGGTAAAGTGAAGCTATCACAGACATCTGTTTTATCTCAACCTTTATCAGGAATTAACCACATTTTGGAAAATCAGTCTAGCTACTAGTATTGAATGGCCAATGTAAGCTGGCCTGTATTGGTCTGCATTTATAGCTACCATGTGTGTGCTACATACAGCTATTGTGTACATGTGGAAACACACATGTATACATATACATGTACATATACAGTACTTATTTACATGCGGTAATCAAAAATGTTTAACATTTTTAATTTTATTACAGTAGAAGACCATACATGGCCATTAATCTCCCTCAAAATACTCTCCCTTGCTTTGAGCATATATTCCATTATTCCTGCCACTTTCTGTAGCAGTTCTAGAAGTCGTCTTTTGTGTCCTTACAAAGTGTGAGCAAAAATACAATGAATGCTGCTGCAAAGTGCCATCCAACAGAAATATAGACTTGTAAAAGCTTTTCTGTGTGTCCTCAGCCACCTTATTTACTAGATCTGATGCTGTACAACTTCTGGCTCTTTCCCACCAGAAGTCAAACATTTTGAAGCAATTCGGGACATAGAGGCAGCCATGACAGCACAGCTAATGACACAAAAGAGGACTTCCAGAACTGCTTCAGAAAGGGACAAGAACAATGGGATAAATGTGTTTGAAGCAAGGGAAAGCATTTAGAAGGGGATTAATGGTAGCATGTCTTTTACAGTAATAATTTTTTAAAATTTAAAAACATTTTTTAATCACCTCATATATACACACTTGTTTCATCATTTAATAACCTATAATATAATCATGCCAGAACATTTACATATTAAAATAATACCACTGTAAAACTCTTATACTTCAGTAAGGACCTGACACTGTGTGCCTGCTTTGAAGTAGGTTATATTACCAGTTAACTTCATTTCACATTAGTAAGGGGTGTGATGCTTTTTTTGTGTGAATGTCTTACCTGATTTTTATTTGATGATTATAGAGATGTTATAAAATATTTATTATTTTAAAAGGTGAGGCTTGAATAGGGCTGATAAGACTAAAAGAACGCTTTTAAATTATTTAATCCTGCATCTTCATATGTTAACATGTGTCCACCATTAACCTGGATTAATGTGGAGGAAAGCAATTTCCATTCATTTCTAAGAAATTCATATCAGCTATCATTTATATATTTTAAAAATAGAGGTGTACAAAAATTTTTTAGCAGCAATGTATTTCACAAATATTATTCAGGAGAGAATCCCACATAAAAGTACAAATAAAAACAAAACTATGGAGGACTAACTAGGTAGGTGAAGTAGAACCTTCTCTGACCTTCCCATGGGGCTTCAGGAGAGGTCTGAGAAGTGGGATTTGATGCTGCAGAGTTAAGAGTGAGTTCTGAAAGTTCAGCTTCAATTTACAAGTGGTATTTTCCCCATAGACAAGGGACCACCATGCCAGATAAGACCTCCGAAGGTTTTTAAATCATTAAGTAGTGGAACTGCAACACAAGAGCCCTCCCCTAAATCTAGGAGCAAAAGGAAACAGACCCACTTCTGGGCACCGAGCCAGCTCAGTGAATGGTAGAATTGGCAAGTCTGGCTCTCCTTTTATGTAGCTCCCCCCCCGCCACCAGTGTCCTGTGAATACACTCTGCCCTGTTACATATGAGGCACCCAATCAATCTTGCCTTTCAAGATCTTCTTACCTAGTCTGCATAGCACATGTAGGTCCTGTCCTCCACGCAATACACTATCTTCCTGCAGCTCCCTCTGAGGCTAACAGGAAAATAGCCCCTATGACTTCAGTCACACTCACATGAGTGGCTGCTGGCTCCCTTAACCTCACTACAGCAGAGGCATTTTAGAGGAAAGAGTTTTACTGACTGGTGTGAATTTCTCATGGGCTGAATTTCAGGCAAGTCAGCAAAGTAAACAATTCCACAGTGTGAAAGTATGTATTTGAGGTAGGGGATACCAGCTACGCCTAGGAATATACCTTGGAGAATTCCCCTATTATAATTTTATTTTACATATGTTCCTTCAGCGCCTCCACTACTAATTCATAAAAATCCCAAAATGCCTGAGGCTTTATTGTGTTTTTTAATATTAGTGCCCAAACTGGCAAAAAACAGGCTGGTCACTTGTAAGTCTAAAAACACCTTCAACACTCATTTTCATTAACTTCGTGAATGACGCAAAACAAATATTTCAATTACATGTGACTTAGAGTAAGAAAAATATACAACTATATTTAAAACACTTAAATTAACAAGACAGTACTTTTCCATTCTAACAAAATATCATACATTCAGTTTAAACAAGAGTTAATATTCAGATGCACTTTTTCAAAATACCTGAAGCTATTTGAAAGTTAGTGACCACGAGGCTTTCCAAGATATTTCTAATTAGGAAAATGTGTCCAATGTTGAAGAACTGTAGGTTCTTCCCAAAAGACAGACATCAAACAGGTCCAAAATGCAAACTGATAGATCTCTCACAAACCTAAATCCTGTTGCTTTAGCTTTTCTGAATGATACTTTGGCTTTCAGCAAATCTTATAGCTTCTTTTCCCTTAAAGACAATAATATACAAGGACGACAATTCCTCTCACAAATAACCACACTCCTCTGTGTGTAACAAGCTCATCCACATGTTCTTCTGTATTAACTGACCTAGGCTGAGCTTGCTGAGTAAGGGGAGCAACCAAATGTAACAGACCTACGTAAACCTCTGCTCTGAAGAGCCTCACACACTTGCCACGTGTGCTTTCAAAGTCGAAGCCACAGTATTTACAAATAATGATACATTATGCTTTAAAAATCTAGACATAAATCTTTTCTCCTACTGGCTTTTTCAGGTAAAGAAGGTGGACCAGAAGCCAACACATCTACATGACAAAAGCCACGAATCTGAGTCCCCTCACCCAAGAAAACACAATAGCAGACGCTACAGGCCCCCAACAATAACCACATCGCGTCTGGCCAACACCCGATTTGTAGATGTGCCTCCATGTCCTTCTCCTGCCTCCATGAGCGGCCCCTAGGACCCCCTGGATGTTCTGCCATCAATCACTTCCAAGGTCTAATTAGGGCAGTATACAACTTTCTACGAAATACAAAGGAAATGATGCAAGGTCACTCGGGTCCCCGGGAACAAGGCACTTAGGAGCAGGCGCCCGCGGAGGCCTCAGTGAGTTAACAGCTTCAGGCGCGTGAGCCAGCTGACCAGCAGGGACGGCTCCGCGGAGGCCGCCTTCTTCTTACTCCCCTCCTCCGGGAACGGGATGGTGGCGCTGCTGTGCAGGTCTGCGTTGATGTGGCATCTGCTCCCACGGATGTAGTCTGCACCGCGCACCAGCTGCCGCTCTGTCGCGGGCCGGGAGAACCTGTACCCGGTGGAGGCGCTCTCTTCGATGACTGGTGGGATCCGCTCATTACTGAAATACCGGCAAAGGGCGTCCTCCCCTGTGTCCAGACAAAGTCCATTAAAATGGCAATCCACTGCAAGCCATGATTGGAAAATAAAAAAAAAAAAAAGACACCAAAAACACACATGCATGTGGAACCCAGCTCATCCCCCAGTGTTTGAAAACAGAAGGAAGAGGGCCAGTGTGCTTCAGGATGGTTTCCCACCTCAGGGGTAACAGAAGGCTCCCGCACATCCAGAGAACCTATACTTTTTTATTAATAGAAGGAATTTTCATAATTCATTTAAAATAAAAATCCAATGACGGTGCCCTGTTTGGTGGTGCATGCCTATAGTCCCAGCAGTGCAGGAGGCTGAGGCAGGAGGATCATAAGTTTGAGACCAATTTGGGCAATTTATCAAACTTAGGGAAAGTCTGTCTCAAAATTTAAAAACTTAAAAGAGGGCTGGGAAATGGCAGCTCAGTGTAAAAGCCCCAGGATCAATCCTCAGTACAGGAAAAAGAAAAAGAAAAAGAAAACCAAAAGAGCGACAGAACAAGGTATGATTCTATCACTCCTTTCCGCAGCTGTTCTTGCTCAGTGCTGCAGCATGACGCCCATGCCCCCAGGGCGGTGTTTCTTGTCATGGATCATGTCAAGGAACACTTAGGAAAGTGGGGTTCCCTCAGCTGTCAGCCAAAGATTCAAAGCTTTCAATGTCCTAAACTGTGGGGGCATTCCTAAAAAAAAAAAAGAAAAGAAAAGAAAAGAAAGGATCTTGCTTCTTGCTTTAAATGGCAGCTGACCTTTTGAGGAGAGGCTGGCATTTAAGAAACTGAATAGAAATGTAAAATACAGGACACACTGACAACATGTAGCATTCTTTAGAAATTCCTCTCCCCAAAATGTGCAGAGATTTACAAGTATGCTTACTGAAATGTTATCCATAATAGGAGGGAAAAGCCACAGAAATAACCTACCAGCAACCAGCAACAGCAAACTGAATAAACAGGTGCTCCAGGCAAGACAGGCCACACTAATGCAGCTATATTAAGAAATTACATGGTCTAGATAATATTCAAATTACACGGTGTTACTGAACATCTATTTCTTCCACTTTCCAGGTTTTGTTCAGTGTGTAATATGTAAATAAAGGAACTGGAAGAGACACAAAACATTCACAGTGATTGTTCCTAGGTTTTAGAAGCAGATTTCAGTCGAGTTTTGTTTTCTTTCTTTCCTTCTTTTTGGCCTTACTGTGAACTGAATTCAGGGCCTTCACACTAAGCTACATTCCCACCCACCTCCTTTTAAACTCTGAGACACTGTCTCACTAAGTCACTGGGCTGAGTTTGAACTTGTGATCCTTCTACCTCTACCTTTCAGACTGCTGTACCTTCCATATTACAGCTACATGCCACCACTCTTGACTCAAGTTTTACTTTCTCATGTCTTCTAGATGTTTTTCAATGTACCTGTTTTGCTTTTGTAATCAAAAGGGAAAAATAATTTTTCAGAAGTGCTCCTTGTCAAAAAGCTATATATTGTATGGGCCTATTTCTATGAAATTTCCAGAATAAACAAATCCATGGACAAAAAGTAGATTAGCGAGTGTCAGGGGCTGGGGAGGCTGGAATTCAGAGTGACTGCTAATAGTACAGGTGATAATGAAAATGTTTTGAAGTGACAAAAATGTTCTGGAATTAGACTGCAGTGGTTGAGACATACCTCTGAATACACTAAAAAACCACCAGGTGGTACATTTTAAAAAGATGAACTTTATGCTATATGAGTTATAGTCCCAAAATACTGTTATTCTTTTAACATGCCCACATGCAGATAAATACCTTTAATTCTGAGGTAAGAAATGCAGAAGAAGGAATAGAGGGACAAGTATTTTTTCCATTTTCCACATTCACCCTCCCCAACTCTATACTCCACCACTCAATATATACAAGAAAGAAATCTACACTTACAAGAATGGCAATGAAGATGCTACCACCTCTAAATCTAAACGAAGGACAGCCCTGCCACCTGCTGACTGCTCCACAGATTCTCACATGTGCACTAAGGGTATCCTGAAGCACAGACTGGCATCCTGTCCCTCTGTCACTTTAGCATAATCCAGGTGATACAGGTACTTGGGTGAAAAACTTTACCAAGTCCCTAACAGATGTCAGGAGTTGATCATTTGGAAGGTTAGGCCTCCAGAATTTTTTTCTTCTTTCATTTACTACCTAAGAGTTATTGTACTTTTAACTTTTCAAGTGCTCTTTGCTTCAACTTTGCAGAAGCAATGTTCTAATGTCTTGCCATGATAATCAAATGCAATCTGGCAAAAAATAAATAAATAAAAGTGTTCTTAAGCATTTCCCTTTGGATTAGAATAGTAACTAGTAACTCTGATTATAGGGTGAATGAAACGCGAGTTTCTTTCAAATAGTAATTACTCAAATACTACTTATTCTCTAACCCAAGAAGGATTGGGGAGAAAAAATTCATGTTTGTTCATCAGAAATCAAACAGACTCCAATTGATAATAGTCATAAAACTTAGAATGAGATTATTTAATGAGTAATTTATTTCTACTTGTTTAAAAATTGGGCCATTTATGTCTACAGCCTTTTTAAAATCCACAATGTTCATTAGGAGATTTATAAGCACTAACTATGTTTATGTAATTTTGCCATTCTGGAAATAAGTATGATCTCAGAGCTCCTTAGCAGGCCCAATCTAACACATGACAAATGGCATTCAGAAAAGCTAAGTTCTCCTCCAGTATTGTAAACATATTTAAGAGCAGAGTGGAGATGTGGAGCTGGGTCTTTTTGATTTTGCATGGTGTGTTTTGTCAAGTTAGATGAAACATACCTTTCCTCCCATGACCTCGAGGTCTGGCAAAAGGGTCTACAATCCCCATCCAGTTCCCGTCTGCAGGCATGGACAAAGGTCGGGGCCTGCCTGCAGAGGGATGAGAAGGAAGGTGTCAAAGTTAGCCAGTGTGGACACTATACACAATCTTTTCCTTTATTTATCACTTAGATCCCACACTAACACTTATGCAGAAGCAATAACAAGTTTTAAAATACAGAAAGTATTTTAAAGCACCATGTTTCCATAGTAAGCAATTAGGACAGAGGCGTGCTAAACCTGAGCCTTTGCATCTATAACTCCACAGTTAAAACCCAGGCACTGAAAGTTAAAACTGTAATGTGAGCTCACCCAGCTGGGCTTTGATGCCAGGCAGAGTAATGACTCAACAAGGCTTTGCTTTAGAGAGATGAATAAAGGTCTCATATTTAGAATTTCACTGTGGTTTATGTTTTCCTTGGATTACCCTTCACGCTTGCCAAATTCACACGTCAGTTCCAAATAAGGAAGGGGGTGGGAAAGACAAGTAAAAGGAAATGGCAGAACAAGACAAACACTCAAGACCTTACCATAAGATGGTGTTTTCTCTCTCATTTTTGTGGGTAGAACATTGGTTTCCACTGAATACCCAGGCAACTGATCAGAATCCGCAATGGTAAATCTTCGTCTTTGGCTCTCTTGATCCAAGAAGGAATTTGGGGACTCTGAACCCTTAGGCCTGGGCAGTGGTTGTTTACACTTGCTGAATCCTCCATAAACAAAACTCCCTTTCTCATCCCTGGAAGACAATGTGCAATAATTAAATTGCTCATAAGCACTCTCACCTACTGAAGAATTCTAGGACCCATGCTACCTTTAGCACACAAAATTTACCTCCTTCTTTCCCAATGAGGGAAAAGCATTAGTTTATTCAACTCCGGTTAACACTAAATTACATATAGACCCTATTAATAAAGAACAAACGCCATCACTCTATTAAGTCAGAGGAAAGGCAGTGTTTCCTGCATATGTCTTAATAGTACATATATGCCTTGGCAAAGTTTTAGCTTTAGTTTTCCTTTGTTTAAACCTGTAATTGAATCTCCTGTTTAGAACAGAAATCAGAAGTTAAGGTATGTGCTACTGAAATGTTTTTCTCAAGCCAAAAGTAGTATCCTTCCCAAGATCCAGTAAAGAAGACTCTCGATCCATAATGAAGTTGTTGGATTTGAAAATTATGCCAACTATACAAAAGGCCCTTTAAAATAACCAGTGGAGAGTGACTATTGCTGAACTCAATAAAGAAACTGGAAAAAGCTGGATCACTGATTACATCCTAATTCTATCTAAATGTCAGTTTTTAATAAAACACAGTATTCGTCAAATTCAAGTTACAGATGTTTCTTTGCTTTCCTTTTTTTTTTTCTGCATTTAGCAAATTCCATTTAGGTAATCACTACAAACATTACTGGACAAAACCCAGAATGAGGTAAGTCCCAAAGCAATCTCCTGATCACTTTTGCCTGTGTGTGGCAATCCCAGGTGTGCTTGCTGTCTGCTTACCCCTCCCACCCAAGAATCTCTTTCTCCACTTTTAAACCTGGCATCTAACTTCCCCACTCATAAACCTTGCGTGACTCACCACTCATTTCTCTGCAATCCATTTGCATTTTTATTACTCAGAAAATATCCTTCATTAGTGTAAGTGTAGGTGGGTACACAAGTACACGTCTAACCCAGACAGACTGAAAGCTCCACTCCCTTTGTCCTTTTTCTGCACTATTTCTGTGACCCACCCAAAGGCTCAGAGAAGAATATTCAGGGTCAGTCTCCCACAAGCTGGGCAAGTGCTCTGCCACTGAGCCACATCCCCAGTGGCCCCTACAGTTTCTGATGCAACAACCCACACTTTGGCTGTCAGTGAAACTAAGCTTTGTGAAGCCAATCACTGCCCTGTACCCTTAAACTCCCTTCAGATCCTGTGACCGCATGTCTCTGGCCTGTGACTCCAAGGCAGAGGGCTCTCTACAGCCAAAATGCCCCTGATCACTTGAGGTAAATCCTCCACATGCTGTCTTGCATTCCACGTAAAACCATGGGAATCTTCTCTGACCCCAGGGAAAATGCATAAAAGAAGCAAACAGCTCAGCTAAATAAAAACAAATCAATGGAAAATTCCAATGTGAAGAAAAATGCCACAACAAAAAATGTGGCCTGAACTTTAGTGTTATGAAATATAGTATAATTGTGTATTTCCCAATTTATTCTTAAACAGCTGAATGAGACACTGGCAGGTTTCTGGGGGGTCAGCTTTGTTTTGTGTCTGGTGATCACCCAGACTCGGCAGTCAGTAAGCACATGCTGAGGAAAGGATCCAGATCCTCTAGTCTTTCCAGCATATAATATGTGAGTTGGTATAAATAAGCCTAGAAGGTACCTAAATCATCACCTGTCTCCCCTATACCACCCTGTATGACCACCCTTGTTATACCATATTACACTGAAGATGGCCACGAAGAAAGCAACTGTCTTTAAGACGTCATACCCCCCAGACACAGACACATGCATGTTTACAGACCACACTACCCTCGCACAGTTTTGTAAAAGTGCCATGAAGAATACCTTTCTCAGCAAAATCAAGGTACAACATTCCTAACTCTCCAGAGATGAATTTATCAATGAAACTTAAGCTGCAGAGACCTCCAAACAGCCCCTTCCAAGATTCCATAAGGAACACATACTTTTGTAAATTTTTCACAAGTAAAATATTTTGGTATTCTTTTCTTAGAAGGCCCCTCTCCAACAAGCTGCATGACCCCGTATAACACAGGCCTCCCCCTGAATTTCCTGTGCAGCAGGACTATCATACTCCCAGACTCAGCCCGGTCATACTGCAGTCCAGCAACCTCCTCTCTTAGCTCTAGGGGCTCCTCACACCACCACTCAGAATCTGCATGTACAGGAGATGTGTGAAAATGGGAGTGACATACCGGGGAGAGTAGGGGACCGCGGGTGGAGGAGGAATGTACAGATCCAGGATGGCTGGCTTCTCCTTCTTCAGCGACGTATCCAAGGTGCTTTCAGGGGACTGGGTTGTCATGGGTGGGGGCAAGGTCTGTAACAGCACAGCACAGAGAGCAAAAGAGCAGAGGTCAGTGCAGAGATTACCCTGAGCATACCTTCCCCTCCCTGACCCAAGACCAACGCCTTGTGCAAGCAGAGGCTAAAGTCATCCATCTATTCACAGCTACCAAGAGGAGTCAACTTGTAGGCTTCTTGGAGACACTCAGTGTTAACTGAGGGTGTTCAGGAGTCAGGTGGCAAGATTGTAACTCTAGCTCTGGGGCTATCAAATATTCATGCTTCTTCTTTTTCCTCTATAAAACAGGGACACTGACAGTATGGCTTACAGAAAGGTGCAGTATGCATTTGGTTCATGAAAATCACTAACAAGGCTACCACTGACAAGGAGGGTGGGCTTGGCACTCTGGTGTGACCCTCAATATCCTTCTGATCAGTTCTGTGTCGCTGAGCCAGTGACTCAACTCCCCTGTGCCTCATCTATAAAATGGCAATTGATGGAAATAAGAATGGTACTCAAGAGGGTAGCTGTGAAAATTGAGACCATAAATATAAAGAGCCTGGAACACTGCTTGTCATATAGATGAGTATACAACTTTATACTATATTTAACTTAGTAATGGACACGCATCCACACATACAATATATATGGCTCAAGGAGATGCACGGGCACCCAGGCTCACACAGGAGGCTGCCATTCCATCCCTAAGTGAGGGTAGATTCCAGGGAGCAGCTGTGTGGCCTGGACCAGCACGGGTGCAGGCGGATCCCAGCCGGGGCTCCGCCCTGACCCCAGAGACTCAGGCACACCCACCCAAGCCAAAGGCCTGCCCAGAAAGGAGCTGCAAAGGCACACAGGCTTCAGCCAGAGGCTCACCATACCCTCAGCCAGAGCCATGGACCCGCCTGGAGAAGAGCTGTACAGGCACACAGCAATACCCAGAAGCTCACCCCAATACCACTGATAAGTGCGAGAAGACCCTACCCAAAGCCTGTGCAGACAAGAGAAACTGGGGTGCACAGCCCCCAACCAAAGGCCCTCCCAGACAATAGCTACACAGGGTACCCAGTGAGAGGCATGCCTAGATACCATCCCAAGTGTGCTCGGGCCCCAGCCAGAAGCCTGCCCAGGCAACAGGTCAGCTCAGGGAACTAGAAGGCCACCACTGTGAAGCCAGGAATTGGTGTATTGGTGAGCGGCAGAGTAAAGGCTGCTCGGTGGCTTGTGAGAATTCAAGACCACTGGGTGAGCAAAAAGTCGCCTCAACAAAGGCACAACAGACTGCCTCTGCTGAAATGAGAAAACATGTAAATAAGTCTCAAAACCAGACTTCAAGATCACCTAAGGCAACCCCAAAGGGAAACGAGATGGAACAATCTGATATTCAACCACCTGGACTCCCTGAACTGG
>NW_004624785.1:3788554-3888829 GCF_000247695.1 Heterocephalus glaber | reverse complement strand
TAGGACACACATGTGTAAATACTGAATAGTTTCTCTAGTGTGAGAAACTGAAAGTGTAAATAAGGACTAAAAAGTATAATAGATAATGTGAAATAGGAAGGAAAGGTGCAAAGGGGAAGGGGAAAGGGAGGGGTAGGGGAAAGGAAAGAAGGGAATGGAATTAATATGAGAAAAAGAAAAAATGGAAACAAAGTCTTTGTAGACAGGGAAGGGTGGAGGGGTTGAAGTGAGGGCAGGGGAATGGGGAAAAAATAACCAAGATTATGTAAAGGTATAAATTTCCAATTATGAATGTCATTATACTGTATACTTTAAATGTACCAATATAATTAATAAAAAAAAGAACAGTATCTGTATATAAAATCTGCACAAGTAAAATTTTCAGATTAAACTAAATTCCCTATGAAAAAAATACATATGCTCAAAAATACAAGTTAATTAAAACATTTTAAATCCATACAACTTTATTATAGGTAAGTTTAATGAGTCTCAAAGGACCTGTCTTTTTTTTTTTTGGTACCAGGGATCGAACTTGGGTCCTTGCACTTGCAGGCAGGCAGTGGAACCACTTAGCTAAATCCCCAGCCCTAAAAAGACCTGTCTTTAAAATCTTGTGAGAGACTTTCAATCATAGCCTTCTACAGTTGAACAACAGCAATGATGATAACCCTTTTCTGACTGGTGAAAGGCAGCAAGGAAGTCACATGAACATCTGGCAAAGGCCAGACATCTGTGCTAGACCTGGACCCTGTGTGCCCAGTCTGTGACAGAAGCTCCCACCGGAGTGAGACTGTGAGCTGCCTTCCAAGGACTGGAAGTACAGCCACTGTCAAGAAAACTACAAGGAGCTCCATGACAGTCATAGAGTGACAGCTATTTTCATGAGATTCCTTGAGGCCCAGAGAGATGGGGCTCAGGCTTCAGTTTCCTACAGCACAATCCCCACATCTTAGCTCTTGGCCACTCCAGATGGAAAGATTACCATCTCTGTACATCAATCTTGGACCTTATCTAAAAACAAAGGGCCAGGGTCCAGAACCTTGGAAGCAAAAGTGGACTGGAGTGGCCGGGGATTTAGCTCAGTGGTTTCACCGCCTGCTGCACAAGCGTAAGGACCCAAGTTCGATCCCTGGTAACCAAAAAAAAAAAAAAAAGGCCTGGAGTAGTCCTACAGGACAACTATTCCCTAAAATCTCCAACACTGATGGCCACTTCTGTACTGGCAGCCCTCCTTTACTAGGACTGTGGCATAAACACAGAAAGATCACTGAATTTCCTTTCGGTGTCAGAACAACACTAAGAATATTGAAAAAAATGAAACAGCTCCATTCCAAGAGTGGTACACACCTAGGCCTAGGGAACACAGAAGAATGACACACAGAGAAGTGCCCAGGGTTGGGGACTGAACAAGTCTACAGTCTTTGTCTAACAGTGTTCTTATTTGGAAAATATCCTGGACATATCATGAGAACACTTGGCAGCTGAGCCGACCGGTGACCTCTGCGGTAGTTACTTCCCCAGGTCAGATTCAGAACTAGATATCTCTAGTTCTCCTTATCACCTCTTCCCCAAACTGCAGTTAGTGAAACTTGGCAGGAAGGTAGGCAAAAACCAGAGAAAATGGAAAAGTATCCCTTCTAAAGTGAACTTCCAGAGGTCAAGGAACAAATCACCCTGTATGTAAACATACTTTTCCCTTATGTTCTGAACACCTCCAGGTGGATTTTCCTCTGATATCTCAGACTCAGACTGAAGATATCTGTCACCTCTACCTTCTGAAAGGGTCCCTCCTGGCTTTCTGATTTTTATCACCACCCAGGTTCCTCATCACATTTGACCCCTGCTTCTCCCTTGCCTTGCTGGGCTTCCTTACTCCTTCCACCAAAGCCATCTCCAATAGGACAGTGACTCTCAGGGCATTCCATGCCTGGCCAGAGGTCCACTGCCAGTAAGTGGCAGAGCTGGGATTTGTGCTTCAGTGCCCAGTTTTGTGGCCATCTTCATAACCACTTGCTGGGCTCCTTTGTGGGCCCTTGAGAGGCTTCTTCTCCCCAGTGGCCTCTTGCATTATTAGTCTTTCACTTGATTCTCCCAATTATCAGCCTGGCCCAAAACCACATGGCCCACATCCAATTAACACAACAACTTCCCACCTGTTGTCCAGATACTGTTTTTAGGCTGAACTGTGTCTCCTAAAATTCATATGTTGAAGTCCTAACCCCAGTAACTCTGAATGGAGCTGCATTTCAAGATTAGGTCCTTAAAGAGGTATAAATAAGGCCACTAAGGCTCGATGTAGCATGACTCATGTCCTCTTAAGAAGAGATTAGGATACAGACCCACAGAAAAGACCAGGAGAAGAGAAGGGAGGAGGGCAGCTATTCTGAAGCTAAAGTACAAGGCCTAAGCCTTGTCAATTTTTTGATTTTGGATTTTATGTTTACTTTTTCTTGTTGCTCTTATTTTTCTTTTTTTCTTTTTTTGAGACAGGGTCTCACTATGCAGTTTAGGCTGCCCTTGAACTCACTATGCAGCCCAGGCTGGCCTCAAACTCACAGAAATCCTACTTCAGCCTCCTGAGTGCTGAAATTACTGGCATGCACTACCACACCTGGCTTGACTTTGTACTTTAACCTCTCAGCCTGTGATACTTGTTGTGGTGACCCTCAAAAAGTCCACAGATGCTAATGTAAAAACAGATGCCAACCTGCTACCTGTGGGACAAAGTCCACACCCCTTAGCCCAGCGCTCAGGATTTGCCACTACACCATCTCTGCTAACCATTTTATCTACCATTTCTGGCTCCAGGGAGTCTGAGCTGCTCATTCCTTACACTCGGAGCTTGGTGCCAACCCAGAGCCCCCATATTCACCATGACTACCCCAAATGACTTTAGTGTTGCTGCTGAAGGCACACAGCTGCCTCTTGTCCAGAGCATGCCCCTCCACTGACATATGCCTCCCCTGTGCAGGGCTACCAAGGGCAGCAGCTATCTGGCTACAATAGGACCTCCTCAGGACAGCCAGCTGAGGTTAGACTGGACCTGAGATGGCATCTTCACTGCCTCCCCTACCCCCTTTTTCTGCCTACCTCTCTCTCTTACAAATCTACTTGAAACACACCCTGAAAAACTGATTTTATAAGAATCTCAACTCTGCTTCTAGGAAAACTTCACCTAAGACACTGCCCTTCCCTTAAGGCAGCACACTCACACTGTGTGGGATGAGAGTGTCTAAAGAACAGCATTCTTTCTCCTTCATGGTACAAATGCTCATCTGCCAACGTAGACTCCACCCACCCTTCCAGGCTACAAAGTGTCTCACCTCACTGGGAAGGGAGGTCCTAACCTACACAGCCCATATTATCTCTCCTTCTCAAAAGCTCAACATTTCCTGTGCATTAATTAGCCAGCAGTGCTACCATGTGGTAGGCACTCCATCAATAATCTACAATGAGCTGGACATGGTGGCACATGTCTGTGATCCCAGCACTCGGAAGCCTGAGGTAGAAGGATCAGGAGCCTGAGGCAGAAGGATCCCTGTGAGTTTGAGGCCAGCATGGGCTACATAGTGAGTTCAGAGCCCACCTGAACTGCAAAGGGAGACCCCGCCTCAAAAAAACAAACAAACAAAAAATTAATAATAATTAAGCACCTGTAAGAGAGTATCACATTTTGAGACTTCAAGACCATTTAAATTTAAATATAACTAAAATTTTAGTCTGACCAATGCAAACCAAAGCGGCTGAGAAGTGATCAATATGCTCAACTGTGGGGAATGACTTATATGCTATGATCTCCATAGTAGAAGCAACACCACACCTTCCAGGTTAAGATATATGATAAAATCACAGGCAGTTACAGATAAATTATAATCTCATTTTGATAAAAGGGCCTTCAAGTTAAAACAGACAACAGCAATGACATCAAACTAAAAAGCTTCTACATAAGGGTCGGAGATTTAGCTCAGTGGTTCCACCACCTGCCTCGAAAGCGCAAGGTCCAGAGTTCGATTCCTGATACTCAAAAAAAAAAGCTTCTACATGGCAAAGCAAACAAGGAATATACTGAAAAGACAATCTATACAGTGGGAGGGAAAACCTGCAAACCATATATCTGATGAGGATTTAACATTCAAAATAGAACTCAATAGCAAGAAAACAAATAGCTCAATTTTAAAATGGAGAAAGGACCTAAACAGACATTTCTAAAACTCAGACATATAAAATGGTCAAAAGGTATATGAAAAAAAGCTCAACATCACCACTCATCAGGAAAATGGAAATCGAATCTACAAGGAGATATCACTGCAAACATGCTATAGTGACTATTACCAAAGAGGAGAAAGATCAAGTGTTGGTAAGGAATGAAGAAGAGGAGACCCAGGGTACACTGTTGGTAAGAAAGTAAATCAGTGTTTCTGTTATAGAAAGTAGTATTGAGGAGCCTCAAAAAATTAAAAATGGGGGCCAGGGATTTAGCTCAGTGCTTCCGCTGTCTGCCTTGCAAGTGCAAGGTCCCAAGTTCGATCCCCAGTACAAAAAAAATAATTAAAACTGGAACTGCCATATGATCCTGAAATTGCACCACTAGGCATATTTCCAAAGGAAATGAAATCAGTATGTCAAAGAGACATCTCCACACCCATATTCATGGCAGCACTATTCACAAGCACCAAAATATGGGCTCAGTCCATGTGTTCAACAACAGATAAGTAAATGATTAAGAAAATGTAATATAAATATACACAGGAGCACTGTTTAGCTTTGGAGAAGAAGGAAATCCTGTCATTTGTGACAATGTGGATGAATGTGGTGGACATTTTGTTAAATGAATGAAGGGAGACATGGAACGATAAATACTACATGATCTCACTGACATGTGGAATCTAAAAAAAGTCAAACTCCCAGAAGCAAGGAGTAGAGTGGTGATTATTACCAACTCAACAGGAAGGAGGCCTGGGAAGATGCTGATTGAAAGACAAAATTTCAGTTAGCCAGGAGAAAGTAAGTCTAAGAGTTCTCTTGTACAACATAGTGACTATATTTAATAACAATGTATTGGATCTTGAACATGTGGAGAAAGCAGATTTTAAGTATTCTCAGTACAGATAAATATATGAGCAACAGGGTATATTTTAGGTTGATTTAGCCAATCCATTGTGTATACATATTTCAAAATATGTGTTGTAACCATAAATATATAGTACATATATATTTTAGAAAACTAAATGAATATAAAATATAAATATAGAATATAAATTTTAGAAAATTAAAAGTATGCTCACTTATTTGCAAAGTGACTTTAATTATGTGCCCCTCTTGTTCTGCCCTCTGCTCTGTGCTATTTATTTTGTCTCCACCCTTCCTGAGTTGTACTTTGGATATATTTACAGTATACTACATCACAAAGTATCTACACTGATGGCCCGAAACTACCACACCTTCCAGGTGAAGATATAGAATACAATCACAGGCAGTTACAGATACTTTATAATCTCATTTTGATAAAAGGGCCTTCAAACGTCATTGTTTCAGCTTCTTGGCTTAGGAAGTAACACTAAAGATCAATGTTATAACAGGAGAAATGGTCTGGGATCCCCACAAGCCATGTGTAGACAAGAAGGGCATATAATGTTTGAAGAGAATGTAAATAATAAAAGTCATTTACAGGTAGTTTGTCTTTTACTATCACCAGAGAGGGACAATTCTGAGCAATTCCTAAACCATGATATGATACTGTTACCAGACAACTGGTCTCAGTCTCACCCAACTTCCAGGCTCTTTTTATCCCAAAGAAAGAAAGACACAGATTTATTAAAGGAAAGTACATTCCCCAGATCAGGATCAGGGAGATAAGAAGAGTGACAGCCCCATCTGCTCCAGGTTTTGAGATATAGTACTTATTGGGTCTTGGAGTCTGAGGTCTTAAGAGTCTGGGGTGGCATCTAAGAGGACTCTGTCCAATTAATTTAAAGTCTCTACCCTCATATCAGGAGGGAGCTTTTTATATGAGCCTGGACTGAACCAGCATGGCTGCCAAAGACCATGGTGTTGAGTGGGGGGGTGTCAAAATTGCAATGGTAATGACATTGCAATGACCACAGCATTACCCTCAGTCCCTCTGAAACAGCTGGTGCACGTGCTCCACAGTCTCATGCCAGAGGTCAAGAAAGTATGACAAGTGAAAGAGCATATTTCTCAGGCTCATGTCAGGTTGTTAAGGAAATGTGGGGAGAATGGGATGCTCTTGCAGTCTCTCAGAGCTGGGAGGCGTCCTGTCTGTTGTGAGTCTAAGGCCAGGATGTCACCCACACCACCTCCTGCCTCCATGCAGCTCTCCACAGGATAGGCTGCATCCCCTGCCCTTGCCTCTGCCTTGATAAAGTGCTGCTAAGAACTCAATCCCATGTGGGCTCTATAGGACTGGTGCTGAAATTGTATGCAATTACACATGTCTGAAATGACAGAAGAAACCCAGGGTGACCACTGTGCAATGGTGGAAACATCTCTACCTGTGCTGTCCACTATGATAGCACAAGTGACACGTGGCTATTCAGCACCTGAATGGGGCCAGGGAGATGGAGGAATTGAACTTTGTGTTATTTTATTACTTCAAATAGTCATCTATGGCTATTGGCTATCATATTTTTCAGTGCAGATTTAGAATTTATATTTTCATACAGGCAGAATCATAGAATAAGCAGACACAAACCAACTCCTGAAACCAACCACTTTAATATTTTAATCTGTTTTTTCTTTTTTTGGTACTGGGGATCGAACTCTGGTCCTTGCACTTGCGCAGTAGGTGATGAAAACCACTGAGCTAAATCCCCAGCCCGATCTGTTTTTTTTTTAATGAGACAAGCCAGACCCTGACCCTATTTACACCCTGGCGCTAGACAAATCCTACAAAAATGACAGGTACCTGCACAGGAGGTGGCTTCCACCGCAGGTTCTTCAGAGGAGCTGGAGTGAAGTTGAATGAACCCGTAGGCCTCTTCTTAAGCAGTAGCACAACTCCAGTGGGATTCTCTCTCAATTTCCTCACCAGGTTTTTTAGCTGCCATCCCACCTTCAGAGGGAGAACACAAGGTGTGAGGACTTGTTCATGCATAAAGAAAAATCAAGTCTGTGAATTTATCTCAAGGAAATGACAGCTGTGAGCAAATAAACAGGCAGATACAAGTTTGTCTTAGCACTTAAGACAGCAGAAAAGCAGACAGAAATTACAAACTTTAAAAATTTAAATCAAAGGATTTTACATTTAGTTAAAAGAGGGAAAACAGGACTCAATAGACAAACTCACCACAGTTTGCCGATTAACTTGAATGACTTCATCACCAGCATGAATCTTCTGAGATCTGTCTGCAGGAGACTACATAGAATTAAAAGAGACTTTTTTAGTTTTCCAAACCTTCTATTATTTTGTACTTCTATTTCTTCTTCTGTAGACAACTAAATTAAAATTTTCTCAGGATAAAGAAGATAATGTATTAATCTCCCAAGATTACCTAGTCCATGGAAGCTGGCATATAAAGACTGTGTTTTCCATTTTATTAGTGTCTGTTGTAATAATCTGTCCGTTAGAACAGTTAGGTTTATTTAACCTATGGAAAGAGTCTGGACACCATGCTGAAACAATCAGTTGCTAAAAACCACTGGATCATATAAAAACTACTCACAAATATCTCTATCAGAATTAATCACGTAAAAGCTGACCAGTTGTTTAACATGTAAAGATTATCTTTGTAACTCTGTCATCCCTTTTCCATATTAAACTTGAATCTTCTCTTCCCACAGTCTTTTATATATTATCATAATGGTATTAAAATAGAAAGTTGGGAGCAGTAGAAAATTTATCTCTTTGAAGAAAATGAATATAATTTTTTTCATTTCTGGCTAAATTAAAAGTGAGTGAGCCTTCAGTATCAAGACAAAGTACAAACTTTGTTTCTCCCCAATAATACACTGCTATTGATTTGCAACAACAAAAATATATATAAAGGATCTAATTTGCCAACTATGTTGCCCAGAGTATTTTTGTCCATACAAGCAACCCAGCACTCTTCATGTTTAAGACCTCTCACATAACAGAGAGAAAAGAAAGGATAAAACCTTGATTTCAGAGATTCTAATTAAACATTATATAAGTCAGAGTAGTTAATTTTCCAACTTTTGTAACTGGCTGGAATCATCAAACAATTTACAGTTC
This sequence comes from Heterocephalus glaber, assembly GCF_000247695.1. Next base: position 3,880,617 of record NW_004624785.1, on the reverse strand, counting down.
TCCTAAATGAAACAGCGCCTCTGAACATGAGGAGGGGGCAACAAGAACACTCAAGACATACTTGTTGAATTTTCTCACTCTACCGCTAGGATATGCTACACAAGAAATTAACAAGCAACACTAAACTGCAGAAAGACTCTCTTTGATTTATCCAGGCTCAACCAACACAAGCCACAGGTAACTGTGCCAGTTACTTTCAAAAACATTCAACTTCCCACCATAACAACCAGCTCTGCCTCACTTGAAACTCTGAACAACCATAGCACGGGGAGATGTCTAACTAGAATCTCTTTCTCATGAGTCACTCTGTTAAAAAAAAAAAGAATTTATCTGTGCTCCTTTTTGTACCTGTGTCAGATACTTAACCCACAGTTTCCTGATCACAGTCTGTTTAATCTTCCTGAGCAGGGTCATTTAAAGTAAATGCCACTCTATAAAACATGGCCCTAAGGCCAAGAAGTCCCCGTTTATGGACCTACAATCATAAAACACAAGCACTCATGTCCTTGGCTGACTTCTCTTCCTAAGGATCTCCATGCATTCGTTTCTCAAATGTTCCATCAAGCAAGCAGGATTCGTGTGTTGGCAGAACTCTAGTAAAGAGAGAACCTGATACAAAACTTTCCCTAGGGCAGTAACTCCTGCTTATCTTCACCATGAGTCGGACTACTGAAAAATGATGCCTGTTCTGGTTTGCTGAAGAAGGGTGATGACCTGAAGAATAATGCCCTCAGTTCTTCAGAAGCTAATCTACTTTCCAGCTCATCTCAGAGTGGAGGACAGGAATACGGGTGGTATCAAGACTCCCTTCAAGATTTTGAATAACCTCAAAAAAGAAGTCAGATAAAGAATCACTGTGGAACGGTCCTGACCTCTGAGAAAACCTCCAAAAAACTGAACTGGTGCTCTGAGAATGGTCTCTGAGACTGCATTAGTCTGGAGTCCAAGAGAAGGAACATGGAGACAATGAAGGTGGGAAAGCAATGGGAGACTTTTACCCACTACCATTCATTCATCCTTTAAAGGAGTCTGACTCTAAAATCATAGTGACCTGAAGTGATAGCAAGAAAACTGACCTGGAGCTACCATTTTCTACATTCAAGTATAAAATATCTACGAGTAAGTGTAAAATATCCATTAAGCCCTTGAAAAGTGGGCTCTTCCCTACTTCCCACTCTCAGTTACAAGACTCAGCTCAGTGTATAGCACATGTCAGGCATTTAATAAATGCAACTGATGGACTGAATGAGTGACATGACATTTTTAAATAGATTACCAGATAGAGTAAGACAAGTTTTCTCTTTCTGATCTCTAGCAACATGTTAACCACTTCTTTTTGTGATGATGTCCACACAGTTCTACATAAGACCACCAGAATAAACTAAATCCAGGTAAACTCTGGATCTGTCACCTAGTATTATGATTCTTTTAGGACTTTGGGAGGATATATCATCAATGACATTTGACAATGCATTTTATTCAAAGGCAATTTTGTCTAAGTTTCTCATTTAACTCTCATTTTTAAACAAAAATGTGCAGAACAGAAGAGAGGTGTCTATGCTATCTCCTATAGTGTTCCATGTGTTTATTCAGGCATGAAATTGCTTCAAGAAGACCAGGTAGAGTTTGAAACCACCCAGGTCTGGTTTAGTCAAACAATACAGTCACCAAATTACAAGATTGTGCAACTTCAACTCTTTAAAAACTGAAACATTCCCCATCCTTCTGAATTGATCCAACTCCAAAACGATGTATTAAACGGTACATGAACATGGTTTTATGGTGGTTGAGCCACAACCTACAAAATCTTCAGAACGCATAAAAGATGAATAATGCAAAGCATTGTGCTTTTTTTTCTTTAGCAACATCCCAGCCTAAAACTCTGAAGCTCACTTCCTATACTATCATTACATATTAGGTAAGGTGGTATAAAACTTCCCAGTGATTTCAGCATTGAGTCTCAACATAAAATTCTTAAAGACATTACCATCTTCCACTCAACTGTCTACAGGAACCATGCAGTTGATTTACAAATCATTGACTACCTTAAGCAATGTCATTTTCTTACTGCAAAAATCAAGTGCCTGTCATGAACATTCATCAAAGATTACGCCATTTTCTTTTATCAAAAGACCTAGCAACTGAAGCTTAAAATGAGACATGTATTTCATGAAACACAGTAGAAAATAGTTATCAAAATTTCTGCTATTTTTTGGAGTTATTTCCTCTTCTCTTAGTTGATTAAATAATAGACTAATTTGTCAAATACATGCTTCTTTTACACAGACCCAGGGAAGCTATTCAAAGATTTTTAGCTTTAGATCAGTGTCATTCAACAGCTGGCCATACTGTAGGTTGCAAAAAGAACATCCAACTAGCTCTCCTTTTTGCAAATTCAAAATAGTCGAGGCAATAAAGAATAACCCTACATAGAGCAAAATTTCCAGAAGGAAGTAAATGGTATATAAAAGTCTCTTACAGTAGAAACATCTGCTTTTTCTATTCAAAGGACTGTGGAGGAGGGGACTCAATTTCAATATTGTGACAAATATTATGAACCATAACTACAAAAAGAATTTGGCTCATGCAAAAATCTCAAAATAATAACTTTGGAGACACAAAATTTCTGTTAAACAAAAAAATATATATTTTATACATATGGCCACCAATCCCTGTTCTTATAAGAGGAATTCACAACAACAGAGAGAATATTGTTTGTGTATTTATGGTTTAACACTTCTTCTGTGGTACAAAAGCAATAATTAACATAAGGTTGACGGTAAAAACTCAGCATGGTGTGTGAACAAGACCAATAAAAGACAATTTAAATAAAAATTTGACAACATCTGGTGATAAGCAGTATTGTAGTATATCAACAGACAAAACAGGCACCCACGCTAGCTCTCACTACAGATGATAGCATGCACACATTTAAATGAAAAGAACAAAGCCCTGTGTCAAAATTTGTTTAAATACACACTAGCTTTTACATTTAAAGGATACACTTACATTTTCTGTGGTTCCAGTAATCACGTGCAATCCATCATATGTTGATTTGATGTACATGCCCTGGAATGAATCACAAATACATTAATTCATTACCATGTGGAGAGAGAGGAGCCACGAGTGAGCCTTGAACTTATTAAACATTAAATACAGTCCCTTCAGAACAATGCTCATTTTTAAGCCTCCTGAAACACCCATGAAATAAGATCCAGAGGGCAGTGAAGGAGAACTAAATAAATCAAAAGCCAAGTGAAATAAATCAGACATGAGATCTCTTTGATATTGTAATTTGTGTACCTGGCACATAGAAATTTGCCACTACTCTTTAGGATGTAGGAATTTTCTCAGACCTGCTCAACAAGCAAGGAGGCATTTCAAACAAGGACTCCTCTTTCCTGACCATCTCTTTGTCCAGAGACACAATACAGTCAGTTAAACTTGGTATCAACAGTAATTGTAGGGTCAATTATTTAAGCCGACAGTAATGCAGACTGGGATGTATGAGTGAACACTGTTGTATAACACAGTACAGGTAGCAAATTAGAACAAGCACTGCTCCATTTTTAGTGAAGCAGAAGGATGAGTATATTCCTTCTCAAAGGCCTGTGGGCTACCTCAAGAAATGAATACTGTATTATCCAGGAAATATTCCTGCAATTGGACAATTCATGTGTACAATATTTTCATTAAGCTACTATAATTGGGGAAAGAGCAAAAAAAAAAAAAGAGAGACAAGGGGAAAAGTAGTTATTCACCCCAGTATCTATATTATAATACTATCAAAGTCATTTTGACCCTGAACTTTACCTGCTCAGCAACCTAGACCACTCTATGAAGAGAATCTCATCAGATATGAAGGCCCTCAAGATTCTCCCCGCTCCTCTCAAATGATTACCTTCATCTGCAGAACTATGTATGAGCTCCCCACAAACAGCCGGAGCCTCTTCCCAGGCCACAGCTTGCAGAGTGAGAAAGGGCACCTCATTGTGACCTGCATCAGGGCATCCATCTGCTTCCATACTTAACTATAACCTCACTTTCAGGAATTCCTCCCCGTTCACTCTGTTATAAATCCAGCACTTACTCTGAAGCTAAGTATTGTATATAGATTCTGCTCACCAAGAATTTGATTTTATTGGCTTTTTTTTTTTTTTATTTCCAGACAGGGTCTTGCTAAATTCCCAAGGCTGGGCTCAAACTTCCAATCCTCCTGCCTCAGCCTTTCAGAGTGCTAGGATTAAAGGTCTGCACCACCAGGTCCAGCCTTTGTTTTCCTATCTAAGAGCAGAGACTGCCTTCATGTTCCCTATGGCTGTCTATACACAGGGCACCTGTGCCCTCCCCTTTGTCATCTTCACCATCACCATCAATACAAGTAACACCAGCTACAGACACTAATTAATGAACACGCTCTATGCTTTCGGCACTGAGGACTTGCCATTTAACGTAAATTTAATCCTTTCAACAGTCCTAGGAAGAAACTGACATGTGAGCTCTCTCTGACTCAAAGGGTGGAAGCTAATTCAATGGGCCCCACTGTTGTTTAAATTCCAGCAGATTAATCCTATGGGATACACAGTATAAACTGGGAACTCACATGTATGTATTCTCAAAGCCATACCTTATACAAGACTTATGAGACACTCCTAGAGTTTTTTAGGAATTGTTTCCTTCCACAGCCCCTTCTCACATTCATCCTAAGTGCTAATAGACACTGAGAACAGAAGCTATTTTCGTACCCAGAGACCATCTCTTCTTTGTGTAAATGTTTCGTATTTCCTTGCATTGCTAAGTCCTAAAAATAAAACCATTAAGATAGGAGTACAAAGCTTTTAAATTGTATTTATTTTTATACTCCGAAGATAAAAACATATCAACAGAGTTTAAGACAGCAAATTCCTAACTATATTATGGATGGTAATCTAATTTAATTCTGCTATTCAGGATTACAGTGAAAGCAGTAAGAAATGTTTAGAGAAAACTTTAGTAAATGCTGGTACGTATTATTTGAAAAATAAAACAAGTATTAGAACTCTTACCAAGCCTTCGCCAGGTTTAACGTTGGGTAAGTGAACCTCCTCCAGGCATGCACACTGGCTCATAACAGGGTCTGTGGCAGATCTAATTGTTTTGTCACAGATGCCATTTAAAACCTTGACCTGGAATTAGAGAGGCAAAGAGTCGGGAGAGCGCAGTTGTTGATCAGGTTTATCTCAAGCTGGGTTTTAAAGAAATGCACTTCATATATATATATTTTTGTTTGTTTGTTTGTTTGTTTATTTTGGTTTGGTTTGGTACCGAGGATCAAACTTGGGACCTTGTGCTTTCGAGGCAGGCGGCAGAACCACTGAACTAAATTCCCGGTCCTTTCACTTATAATCTTTAGCTCTGGTCAGCAATCATTTTGATAATTCTGTTCAATGAATGTGAAGCACTTGGCCTCCATATCTGCAATCTTGGGAATGGTGCCTCTAGTTCGGCTTTGTTTAAAAACTGTAGCTTTTATATTAGCTCCTTCACACCCACTGAAGAGCATAAGCCAGGAGAAACACCTTTTCTGCTGTTAAGGGGAAGCATCTATTTGCAGACACCTAAATGGCTTATTAGGCTTATTAGTGATGGCTCAGAATCCCTGAATACCAAATATTAACAAGGTAAAAAAAAAATTCTTTGGGGCCCTGAAACATATGTTTAAGTAGATTATTTTTTAAATAGTTTTAGGTTTATAGAAAAATTGAACGAGTATATTGTGCTCCCATTTAGTCCCTCTCCCCAGCCCATCTTCTTCTACTATTAACAACTTTCTCTAGCATGGCACCTTTGTCACAACTGATACTGATATTGGGACACTTTTATTAACCCCACAAAGGTGACAGATCATATGTTACCCATAACAATATGTAAGAAGAGTTTGTATCTCTCACATTAGCCATGACCTCTGAAGGGTTAACTAAAGTCTTTAATTTACATTAGTGTCCACTCTTTGTGGTGTATATTCTATAGGTTTTGACAAATGCTTGATGTTATGTATCCAACATTACTATATCACATACTTTCATTGCCCTAAATATCCCCTCTCCTTAGCCTAATTATCCATCTCCCACTTTCTCACTATGAACCCCTGGCAATCAGAATTTCAAATAGTTGGAATTAGATAGCATGTAGTCTTTTCAATTGGCTTACTATAACTAATAATATGCATTGAAACTTCCTCTGTATTTTCTCATAGCTTGATAGTTCTTTTTTTTTATCAGTGAATAATACTCTATTTTATGGATGTGACATGTTTTTCTATCCATTCACCTATAAGGTGATATTGTGATTGGTTTCCATTTTTTGACAATTACGAATAATGGTACTATAAATGCTCTGTGCAATTCAGTGCAAATTTTTGTGGATATAAATTTTTAACTCTTCTGGATACACACCTTGGAATCCAACTGGTGGACGGTATGGCCAGAATATGCTTAGTTTTTCAAGAAACAGCCAAATTGTCCTCTAACCTGTCTGTACCATTTTGCATTCCCAGCAGTGAGAGTGACTGCTGCTCCACATCCTCCCCAGCACTTCATGTTGTCAATGTTTTGAATCTTAGCCAGTCCAAAGGTACGGAATGTTGTTACCTCATCCTTCCAATTTGCAACTCCCTAATTACAAATGATGTTGACCACTTTTCATTTGCTTATTTGTCATTTGTGTGTCTTCTTTGGTAAGGTGATGGTTCAGTTCTTTGGTCCCCTTAATCAGGTTGTCTTCTTATTTTTAGGAGTTCTTTGTATATTCTGGATATAAGTCCTTTATCCGATAAAGGTGTTTTGAAAATATTTTCTCCCTGTCTGTGGCTTGTCATTTCATTCTCAACATTGCACTTCCCAGAGCAGAGTTTTTAATTTTAATGACATCTATATTATCTATTTTTTTCTTATTAATTGTGCTTTTGATTTTCTAGCTAAACACTCACTACCAAGTATGCCTAAATTTTTTCCTATATCTCCTATAAGATGTGAAGTTCTCATTTTGTATTTAGGTCTATGATCATTTTAATGATAGTTCATATTTTCTGAATGCCAAACACCAACAAGGTAAAACACTACAGAGATAAGATGGGGTACCTATTAAGAGGTCTCTGTGTAAAAGCCAGAGTGATATTTGGCCCAATCAGATCCATCTAATCTTTCAAAATTAAAGACCCAATGAAATCAGGAAATTCCAAAGAGTGATTTTTTTTTCCTAATGGGGAGAATCCAAGAAATGACACTTTTTACACTCCTCCAATTTGTTTAGCCTATTTATGGAAAATATATTTATAGCAGTTTTGTTGCTAAATTCCTCAACATCAGTAGGAGGAAGACCTTATCAAAAGAGCACAGGCTGGTTTATGTCAAAAGGAGGAAGTGCTGATGAATAGTTTCAAAATGCTCTTTAAACAGTCATAGCACACCCCCTTCTCCCACATCGTGAAGATTTTGCCAAGAATTTTTTTTAACAAAATGGTCCTAAAGTTAAATCTGCAAATCACTTTAACCCCGATTACCAGGCTAAGGTACCAATGTATGTACAATTGTACCCTGATGAACTGTTCAAAAGAAAAACAAAAACAAAACAAACAAAACCAGAAATCTCAATATAGCTAATTTAAGCTCTGGAATTCTTGTAATTCTTGGTCTTATTAAATAATTTTGTTCTTCCTCTTTGACCTAAATTAATAGATTCATATCCTAAAAGCAAATATTTCAAATTATAGTATAAGGTAATTACCCATAGTGCATTTACTGTAATTAGTGTGATTCCCACTGCCTTTGGAAAAGGAATTTTACAATAATTTTCACAAAGCATACTTACTACAGATAAAACTTTATCCTCCATTTCTGCTACAAGGTAATCCTAAAGAAAAAAAAAAAGAAAATGGTCTGAGAGAGTAAAAACTTAAAAACTAGTGCCTTAGCCTTGTAGATTTTTCCAGGAGCTCATGAGGTCCCTGACATACACCCTGCCCATCCCTCAACTTGAGCATCCTTCGAGTCTGGAAAGGAGAGAAGGACAGAATGGGAATGAAACTGACATTTGTCTTTTCCTAAAGTCCTGGTCTCCCCTGACCTAAGGAGCTTATCATTCAAGTAACCCACGTGGCCAATTATTTAATTTAAAAAACCTACAAAAATCACTGACCAGAAATCCACGTACTGTCTAAACTGTCCAGAGAGTACTAAGTCAGAAGTCCAAGTCCAAGAAACCTGGTAATGGCTCCCAGTATGGCCCAAGCTAAGCTAGCAGCAGCCCAACCAGCCAGCAGCCCTAAGCTCTGGCCTGCCTTATAAGAAGAGCTTTCCAACAAGGGCTTTGAGCAAACTCAGCCACAAAAGTTTATTTTAAGCACCACTGAGATTAAATCAGATATTTCAGTCCTTGGTAGATGAAAAAAGTTTAACAAAACATTCATTAAGACTCTGCCAAAAAAGTGGTCTTGAGGTATGCTATTGACACAAAGGGCTGGAATGCAAGGCTTTATTTACTCAGCTCCAGAACAAAAGATCCAGGACACAGTACATAGCACAACAGAGTTAGCTGATCACAGAAATCACCACTGTCCTGTCCAGAAGGAACCAAAGTGAAACTGCCAATATGAAACATTTACAGCTAACCTTCTAGAACTATCCACAGTGGTGGATTTCAACCCACATTGCAGGGTGTGTGCAGAAGAAAAGAAAGCCAGAGTAGTCTTTTTAGAGTTTATCCCGCACCATTAAGTACGATCCAAACTAGGACAATCTTAAGGATAATAATAATAATAATTTCAGGTACATGAAAAATATTACCTCTGTTGAAATGAGAAGGTAATTTGAGGTCTTTGTTTAACTACTATTGGCAGAGGGAATGGGTTGGATACCAACTTCTTCTACCTTAAGAGAATTAATCATCAGACTTTCATTATTTTAATTTTTTAATTTTCTCTACTAGATAAAAATGTAGAAAATAATAGCTGCTCCCAAAATTGACACCTGCTTCTTAAGAGTAGCTTAGGAAGAAAAAAAAATTTAAAAGAAACTGAGAAATTTCCTTTTGGCAAATTTGACATATGTAAATTTGATGAAAATCCAAACTCCAGGAGCAACTTACGTAAAATGCGAATAACTGTAGGTCAAAAATGTGCCTTTCTGTCCTATCTTATGCCTGAAACTAAACTACTATAATAGTTCATTTCCTATTACTACTGACAGCTATTACATAAATATCAACTTCAGAAAAACAGTATATTCATATGGTAGAAATATAATTCATAATTTGTGTCGGTAATCTCTCATTACAAACCACAAAATGGTATCAGCACTGTCATCCTTGAAGGCTGTCACTCAAAAGCAGAGACCTCTCTCAAAACACTAGGCTCCAAGCATCGGGTCAGGGTGTGACCACATGGTTCCCAGTACTTGATTTTTGGATAGACCCAAGAAGCTACCAAGAAAACTGGCCCTCTGTTGTGGCAACTAGGCCAACAGACACAAGTCTGCCTCCCAACTATTCAACTGGCGTGTGAAAGGGTTGTCTTCCCCCATGGTAAACGTGGGTTCCCACACCCACCCCCACTGAGAGGAAGCAGCTACAATGTGCCTTCACAGTATTTGGCATGAAAGCAGTAGAGTGGAAAAAGAAGTACTGGAACAAATCGCCCCTTCATGAGTCAGATAGTGAGGCAGAGTTTCATTACCGTCCTAGGTCACCTGGATGAGCAGACAGGGCCTAACCCGGCAGCCAGGGACACTGCCCTGGCTGGTCTCTCCTGCCCCCAGCCTCCACTCCTTATTGTACCTGTTTAGGAACTGAGACCTTGGGCAATATGTTTAGTACCTCTGTGCCTCTATTTCCTTCTATGTAAGATATGATAACAAAGACTACCTCAGAGAACTTCTGAGAACCCATGTTCTTCCATCATTATAGAAAACAAACACTGATCAAGAGCTAAATTCTTCTGAGTCTAAATGCATAAAATAATGTCCCCATATATATTTACATATCTTCAGGCTTCATTCTTTAAAATTCTTCAAATTTAAAATGTAAAAAAAAAAATCAAAAAATGAGAACAATATATTTGTTTCATTCCTCACTTAAACTAACAAGTTTGGTTTCAGAAAACCAATACAAACTAAGATTTTTATATTTCCTATTATGTAATTTTAAAAGTAGGAACTGTGGTTTTAATATGTTATAGCTCATGTAATCTCCAAAATAGTATTTTGAAGGAGGTATTGTGTTTTAAATATCTTGTGTTTTGGGTGGAGGAGAAGCTCAGTGATAGAGCACTTGCCTACAAGGGCCTAGGTTCAATCTCTAGGTTCACACACGAACAGATATCATTTATCTATACCTGATTTTCCATGAATGCATAGATGTGATCATGTATATGATGTTTGTAAATGAAAATGTTTTGTCTCTTCTTCGTTATTTTATTTTTATTTTATTTTATTTTTCCTTGGCTCCTTTCTCTTTCATCTCTGTCCTTGCCAGAATAAATTCAACCTCTCTTCCAAATTGCCCATTCCATGACTTCTACCTTTACAAAGAGGACTGTGGATATATATGTATGTGTATATTACAAATACACACAGCGAAACACACACAATTTTTTGTTCCCATTTGTCTCTACATCTCACTTTTCTCCCTTTTTCTTTACTCAACAATAACTTGTAGAAATCCTACCAAGTCATCTGGAAAAGTAAATATTAGAATTTCCATTTTACAGATGAGAAAATGGAGTGCAGGCTCATAAACTTCAAGTAATTTATCCAAGGGCTAAATAATAGTAGAGATAGATTCAAACCTATGACTGTGTCTCTAAAAAGAACATGTTTTACTACAGAATAAACTCCCTCAATAAGGACCACAGTGAAAATTATTTTTAAAATGAACATCCACACTAATAACACATGCAGTGTCCCTAGAGTTTGGGTTCACTTTCTCCCAATAAAAGACAAATTACTATCAGCTTCTTTGTCAGAACCATTCATTCCCTGAAATGCACATGATATAATGTGCACCATTAATAATGTACCAGGCATCGTGGGCCATCAATAAGCAGGGACAAGTATGATGAGAGCAGTCAGCTGAAACCCTCCTGATGTGACCAGATCAGGGTCTGCACCTCCCATGGGAAGCCTTTTTTTATCACCAGTTCACAATGATCCAACCTCTACAACCACATAGAAAGGACTGCTTAAGGTAATGCATTATTAGCTCACCCATCTTGGTGGGAAGAGAATTTAACTGGTCTAAGTACTCAATAGTCACCTTCCCAATGAGGGTAACTGTTAACAAGTATCACAATTACATTCCACTTTCAACCCTCCAGTGCCCCTTTCCTCCTCAGCGCTTCTCTAATGTTATGTAACTGCACATACACAGTACAAGTGTGTATGTTTGTGCACATGTGTAATTTTCCTTATTTTAGTTCTTAGTTTAGTTATCTCTCCAGAGACTGTAGACTCCATGAATCAGGGACTTTTTATCTTTCTTTACTCTGGCACCCCAGTGCCTAGACAGTGGCAGAGAGAGTTAAGAGTCAAATATTTATTGAAGGAACTGTCCAACTATCTGAAAAGCCAACATCAACCTGCTTAAGCAAAACAGACTCACCTTGTGAGGACAAATACTACTGTTCTACCCTCTGCTTTGTCACTTTCCCACCTCTGCTTATCCCGAAGTACAGACAGCCTGAGTCAGACACATGATCTAGGACCCTTCACAAGAAAGCAGAGGTGCACCTAGGAGAAAAATGTACCCACTTGCTAAGTACTGTTTAGCTTTAACACTTTAATTTAGCTGATGGCATGTAAAATTGGCTGAACATCAAAATAAGAAGCAAAATACTACAGGAAGAGGGAAGTAGGAAGAAAAAGAACACTCAAGAAACGTATCAGGGAAATGCCTTCCACCACCAACGCCAGGCCTCTGAGACTGTATGACTCATGTGTCACAGCTACTGTCAAGACTCTGTCAAAGTTACCTTCTCCATCATAAAAAGGAGCAAACCATTTAGTAGCCCTGGGCACCTTTCTCAGATCATGGTCTCAAAACTACACTGCTGGAAGTTCGATGGCTGCTCATGACTGGATCTCAAACACCTGCCATGGACAAAGCCATGGTTAATTCTTCATCTTCCAGACACAAACAGAGACCACACAGCTTCTCACAACTGCATTTCCGTTATACCACAGTCAGGAGTGAAGGAAGGATGTTCTTTATTTTTTCCAAATGAGCAGTGGAAACAAACTTTGAATCGCAGAATTTTAGAATCAAGTATGATATGAAGGAAAAAGGCTCTTCCTTCTATTTTACAACCTTGACTCAATTCAAAAATAATGTGTAAGTGTCTGATATGCCAAGTAATATGACAAGAGAGGGTCTTCAGTGCTCACAAATCTGTAATAATTTTTTGTTAAGATCACAGGAGCTAGATAAGTTAAAAGACTGATATAAAATTTCCTGGGCCCTCGCTAAGATACCTAGAACCAGACAATGAGCCATAAATGAAACTGACATGTGTGTGTCACTTCCAGACCAGAAGATACATCAGTGAGGGAAACTCCAAAGTTCTCTCTGTTGTGAGGACACACAACACGAGATACCAGCAGTTCTGTCAGCCTATATCCTGAAATGAGGAGAATCAGATCATATCTTCCAGCCGCCCATTTGGATATACATAATGGAGGAATAAATGCTGGGGTATGGGGGTAGTTATTGCCTCATAACTTAGCCCATCCTGGCTGGTAAATCCAACAACCAGAGGTCAAAAAGAAAGACCACAATCAACACATTTAATAAAGTACTGAGAACAAAGATTACAGCGAGCATTTCTACTTAAATTAAACTCTAACATTTGAGGGGAAGTACAAGAAAGCTCAACTATTTTAAAACGAAAGAAGATAAACTCTGATTCAAAGGCCACTGGTCATTTTTCACACAAGTTATCTATACAATGCATCTAAGTTAGACTTTCATCTCTCCCCAATTCTGATGAAAAAAAGTGGTGTGGGGGTACTTCATACCTGCATGGAAACCCTTTGAAGAAGAAAAACAGGGAAAAGACAAATTTAGAAACCTATAATGATTTACTACTGACCTTCTGGACTGTAGTGGTCAGGTCTAAGCAAAGCTGAATGATTTTGTTCTTCGTTACAGAGAAATCAGTGATCCCTGTAAATGGAGCCCTGGAAAGTAACAGAAAATTCTCTTAAAAAAAAGGAGGTAGTGAGAGGAACCCATCAGGATCCAACATTGTATTTTGCCAGGCATAACTACACAACAGGCTGGTTTAAAATCGTTTTTCATATTACTAATCTCAAGTAAAACATCAAATAGGAATCTGAACAGGAAAAGGACGGAGAAGTGCTAAATAAAAACACATCCAAAAATGAGCTGAGAGTTAATGTCCCTTCAGAAGTGAACTAATACCCTTCATACCAACCAAGAGTCAACCATTAATGTTTAATCTCAGTAGCACACAACCTTTAGCAGTTTCACTCTTCTCTAAGCTGAGGTTAAACTCTTCTCATTATTAACCTTTTTTTAAGTAATGTCCACAGGAACCCTAAGATCCACTTCTGATCCAGGATTCCTGAGCCCCAGTGAAAAAGGGCAAAAGGAACAATGGTTTGTTTTCCTAAGACACAGGACTGGCCTTGGTATACCTCAGATCCTCCTCGTAGAACACAGTTAAAGGCATGGGGCTACTCACCGGTCCAGCCAAGCCAGCAAAGCCTTGGCAGCACCTATGAGCTCCACCACTGAAGTCAGGAGCTCATTGGGGGGCTTGCGGGATGTGTTCCCATCATAAGCTGGATTTTTCCGCCGGCTACTTATGTGATTCTGTAAATTGTTGGAAGATGCCCGCAGTTTCAAAACCAAATTCTTCATATTATCAGTTTCAAGACCATAATTCTGTAGGAAAGGAAAGAATTCAAATCAATCAACAAGGTCCAAACTCTCCTAATGACTCAAGAGCTCACTGAGTAACTGGAATAACTCCTATAAGCCACCAAAAAATCCTGCCTGATCCACCCAGGGCTCACTTCCCTAGTCGTCACCACCACTACCACTACCATCCTGGTTTTCTCTCTGCTCCCCCCACAGCTCGCTCCTGACTCTCAGGGAATTTGTTCTTGCTGGTTCCTCTTCCCCAAATCCTCTTTGCATGGATCTTGGCATGGACAACAATTCTTATCACTCAGGTGCTGACCCAAACATCTCCTCATTTTCTGGGAGGATTAGTGGCCACTTAATCAACAGCAGGCTTTCTCAGCCTGGGCTTCAGTGGCATGTGGGCTGGATAATTCTGTTTTGGGGGTGGGGTTCCTGTGCACTGCAAGATTGTCAATGGCACCCCTGGTTCTACCCACATTAGCAGCATTCCTCTCCCCAGCCGGGACAACCAAAAATGCTTCCCAACACTGCCACATGTCCCCTAGAAGCAGAATCAGGCCCTCAAGTCACTCTCCAGCAGACTACTAACTTCTGCCCGCCTTGGGATCGCAGGGTTTGTTGCGACCTTCTCCCTGGAGATGCAAAGTCTGCAGGAACAGGGCTCTGTGTGTTGCTCACACAGATCAGCAGGCAAATATATCACAGTCAGCAAATACATAAAGTCCACTTAGATGACACTCACAGAAAAAAGTCACAATGGCTAAAAGTCAGTTCACCAGAAATGTATGTAATTCCTCTCTCTCTGGAGATTCCGACCTGTTTTTGTTTTTGTTTTTGTTTTAAGTGTTCAACTTACTTGAGTGCTTTAAAAACATCAATTTTGCATGACAATACTGCCCTAGGCCAGTGGTGGCCAACCTATGGTGCCGAAGTGGGCTGTTTGTTATCAATGAAAGTTCTAAAACGTTCTCCATCACTCTCCTAGATTCTCTTTCAGATTAAGAACCAATCCCAGGAAACAACTTATAAATCTGAGGCAGGGTATGAATTTCTGTATTCAATTTTGTGTGTGTGTGTGTGTGTGTGTGTGTGTGTGTGTGTGTGTGTATGTATATATATATATATCTCCTAAATTGGTGTTTGATCTTTTAACAGAAAGGGAAGATCTGGTCATATAATATACTATTTCACTAGTATTCCAAAGTAAGAACCTAGCACTAGCACCATTTTAAAACTAGGAATAACATAATAGCTTATATTATTGAACACTTACTCTATGCCAGGAACTGAGTTAAGTACTCAACATATGTTAATCTCAAGGAAACCACCCATGAAGGTACAAATGTTACTACAGATTGAGCGTCCCTTATGCAAAATGCTTGTGAACAGAGGTATTTCAGATTTTGAAATATTTGCATGTACAAGACCCAAATATAAACACAAAATTCATTTTTGTTTCATATACACATAGCCTGAAGGTAATTTTATACTTTTTTTTGCTTTTTTTTTTTTTTTTTGGTACAAAAGATTGAAACCAGGGCCTCTGCACTGAGCTACTACATACCCAGACCTTTTTCTAAATCCTTTATTTTGAGACAGGGGGCTCATTAAGCTACACAGGCTGGCCTTGAACTTGCAGTCCTCTTGCCTCAGCCTCACAGAGTTCTGGGATTATAGGCTTCTGCAGCCACATGTGGCATCTACTCCATATAATTAGTGTGCCTAGGTTTCGACTGTGCTCTTGTCATACAAGGTCAGATAAGGAATTTTTTCACTTGTAGTATTATGATGGCTCTCAAAATATTTTGTGCTCCGGAGTATTTTAGATTTATGACTTTCAGATTAAGGTCACTCAACCTTATTTCTGTTTCACAGGTAAACAAACTATAAATTCCTCAAAATTATACAGCTGATCAGTAGCTGGGTAAGGATTCTATTCAAGGCAATCAGCATCCAGCAACAACTTTGGGTCAATATGTTGTATGTTCCCCCCTTTCTTCTGCCCTTCTCAAGAAAGGGCCAAGTGGTTGGATTAGAAAAGGGAAAGATATTAGACAAGAATAAGGTCAGTGATCCTATAACTAGCACAATCTAACATGCTGTGTGTCTCCCCCAAATCCCGATACACTCTGTCCCTTCCAATGTCAGGAGCTTCCTTAGGCCAGTTCTACCCAGCCAGCCATCTAGGCCAAAAAGGGACCGTGTTTAGAAATCAAGAAAGCATAAATATATTAAGACGTTTGTGAGAACCTTTTTTTTTTTTTGACCAGATGAACAATGTTAACAACAAAGCTTTGGTATTAATGAGAACAACTTAATTTTAAACGCATTTTATTTGAAGTTCAAATTTATGGTGTTTATTACTAAAATAAAAAATAGTTTAAAAGTCCAAATAGAAATGTTGGAAAGACCTATGTACAAACTAACTGCAAACAGGCTTTTATAAGCTTTAAAGGAACTGTAAATTTCAAAATGTAACTGTGTTCTGTATTGACAGCAATGTTCTACTTGAATCTTACACGTATTCATTTTTTCCTTCACTGTTATTTTCTACAGACTAAAACAGAATATGTTCCTTCAATAAAGAATATACCAAAAAGATGGATTTTCATCATGGCTTCTGAAATTCAAAGAAGCAAAGACTCCCAGGTGAATGGGTAAAGAGCCCATGAGATGCAACTTGTTTTGAAGGGCCTGGGTCAGTGACAGGGGCCCTGCCTTTGGTCCATTACTCAGCCTGCCCGCTTATATCAAGAGTGTTCACTACAAGCGAGGAAGTTGGCTTTCTGCAATTAATGCTGCCACAAATTACTTGGAGCTTTTATTTCCATATACAACATTTACTCCTTCAACATAAAAAGGATTAAATATATTTTCTTGCTGCAAGAAATTTCCAACCTCCGTCTTCAATAAATCCATCACTTTTAATACTAAAATAAAGGTGAAGAGTAGCTTCTTTAACTGGTTTTCTTCATTTTCCACTCAATTTACTCTGGTTATTTTTTTTCCCAAAAACAAATTATGGAACTGGAAAGATGTGGTTAAAATTGAGTATATTTTTTTAAGGAAGGAAGGAGGATATTTCCTTCCCCTTTGACTCTGCTCCACAAAAGAGAGAATAAAAAACTAATTATATTAGCTCAAAAGAACCTCTGCGGTAGAAATATATGTAGGAAAGGATTATTAACTTCAGTGCCCCACAATAAAAGGTAGAAAATGATAATTTCTCAGACTAGATTTCATTATTGTCATGAATCTCCTCCCTAAAACCTGTCTCTTCCTGACATTGATTTAATATAAGCATTAAGAAGATACTGATTAGGCTGCATGTGCTGCTGAGTGATAGAGCATGCAAAAGGCCCTGAGGAAGATGAAGATGAAGAAGAGGAAATAGAAGCGGAAGTGTTAGAAAAACAAGCAGCAGCAGAAGCAACAGAAACAGCAGCAGCAGCACCACTGCCACCACCACAGGGATCACAGTTCATTAAAAGAAACATTTCCTGATCTGGCGGGGAAACAATACACTTTCCAGGAGGAAAAGAAAGAGACCAGATTCAGTTCTTCTGGCTCTGTTCATGATCTAACACACATGATAAAGAGGTGTCAGAGACACACAAGCAAAGCCATTTTATTGACTTAGGTCGATTAACTGACAATCTAAGAAATATAATTCAGTTTTCCTAGAGGCATATGATAAGGTCCTAAGCAAGATCAAATTAAACACAAATTCTTGGCAAAGATTCCTGTTCTGAATGATATTTCCCCACTGATAAAAGGAGAGAAAGAGAAAAACTCTTCAATGATTTGTGATGGGTGAATGATGAACAACATCATTCAGGGGTGTGGCAGCGTACATAGCACTTATGCAGGTAGGAAGGTTAACTACAGATACTTCATTTAACATAAATTAGGTGGCATCTACGTAACATGTGGAGGAATTCCAACCTCATTCACTTTTGGCCTATTTCAACTTTAAAAGCACAGCTATCCCTGCCTTGGTCTTCAGAACACTAGAGCTTGATTGACTAGGCAAAGTACCCAGTCACCATTATGCTTTCTTGCTATCTACCACACAGTCTCAACCAGTGCTGTCCAATAGAGCTTTTTGCAGTGATGGAAAAGATCTTTATCTGTGCTCCAATGTAATGGCCACTAGCCACATGTGACTACTGAGCACTTGCAATGCAGCTTGTGCAACTGAGGAACTCATTTTTATTTAAAGAGCCACATAACACATCACTCTCCTAAGTCACTCCTGCCAGCAGGGTCAATGTTCACAAAAGGCAGTCTCCCTCCTTGCAGTCTCATTATGACCAGCTGTTTATGAGCCATTGTTTACCAGCTGTAAAATACTGATCAATAGCTATTCCCTATTTTAGGTCCCTATCCATTCTATCTGCCCTTCTTTTTGTTCCAAAACTTTCCAGTGGTTTTGTTTCTTCCTCTCTCCTCCTTCCTTACTCCTATTCATTTCCTGTCAATCATAAAATCAACACACACTAAACTTAGTTTACACAGAAACCTCTTTTATAACACCAGGGCCAACTACAGTTACACATTAACAGCCCAGGAGATGAACTATTCATAGCAAAAAATTATCACTAATTTATAAATCCAAAGATCTATGTAGAATTGGATTAAACAGATAGGATAATTAACATGTAGAGTTATAAGAGTTTTTGAAAAGAGGGTTATTTGAAGACTAGAAATATTTTAGTAGAACTACTGAAACTCTCCCATCCCAGAACAGGCACAGTGGTGTGCAACCCTCAAGGGACCCTCCTGTCCAAAGCAGCCTGGGCCCCTTTGGTGCATAGAGCAGGTTCAGAATGAGTCTGAGGTCAAAGCCTGGTCTGCAGAGGAAATTAGAAGGAAATTGTAGGAGATAAAACACAGCTTGAGGTTCTGGCATTTGTCCAGCTTTGTTCATTTTAGTCTAATATTTTAAGAGGAAGGGAAGAGGAATGAGCGAAGAGATTGCCCAGAGGCAGCTGCTGCACTCCCCAGTGTACACAATGTGCCTCTGGTGCACTCTTTCTCCTCATCTCTCAGACTATGGATTTCAGAGTAATTTACTTGTCCTCAAAGTATTGCTGCAAAGTGAAAGTGACAATTCTAATGCACACAGCATCTTGTAGAAAAGACTAAAAAGCCATGTTGCCAGAAAGTATAATCAAAGTAAACCCAAACATGTTGGACTACAAAAAACAGTTTTAATAATAAACAGGGAGGTTCATGTCCTTAGCAGCACAAAACACTTACACATGAGAACGCCGCCACATCTAAGGTGAGTGTTACTGTACAGATGGGGAAAACAGATACCACTGTTTCCCGGGAGGTCACAGAGGCAGTAGCATGGAGCAGAGCCAGGATTCAAATGTAAAAATCCTGCCTCCCAGGCCAACACTCAGACCACTTGGCCATAGTGTCTCCCTTGTGGCAGCTCATTTATCAACCACAAATAATTTCCCCATTACTCTCCTAAACAAGAGCAGGGCATCACAGCACACAAGACAAGGCTCTGTCCATTTTAAGAAAAAGAATACGCACAATGTGGCAAGTGTTATATAATGGACAGAATGCAGACCAGCAATGGTAAAATCATTGCAAGCTTGTCCTTTCCCACCATTCTCAGTGATGCAATTGTATATACCTCTGGCTCGGGTTCGGAGCATTACTAACCCAACTTGAATGCTGGCAAATATGTCTAAATCCTGACGGTCCAACTGCATCCTTAGTGGCTGGCAGCATGACAGCTAAACATGAATCCTACTCATGCCAACTGACTTGTAAACAAAATGTCCTTACAGATGTTTTAATCCACACCTAAAGGAACTATCCAGGCAGCCTCAGGTGTAACTGAAGCCTCAAGACCAGGCAGGATTTAACTCACTCATTTACAGCCAAAGCCTAAGCATTTTCAAAATATAATAAAGGTCACATTTTTCCCCACCTAGCTGCCATTTCTTACATTGATTATTTCAAGCACAAACATCAGTTATTTAAACAGAATGAATATCTGTGAAATTCAAAATTCTTTTACACTAACAAAAAACAGGTGTGAAAACTGAAACGGTCCTCATTTCAATTTAGAAGATGACATGACACTTTCATTCAAGACTTTCTCCATCCTTTCACTCTTTATAAAAAATAAGACTAATTATAGCCATTTTCAGTAAATGGCAATTTTTTTGTAAAGGGCAAGACAGTCAATATTTCAGACTTTGGAGGACCATATGGTCCCTGCTACAACTACTCAACTCTCATTGCAATACAAAAAGAGTCACCGACCACGTTATCATTGAATGAACATGGCTGTGCTACAATAAAACTTTATTTATAAAAATACACAGCGGGCCAGATTTAACTGGTAGGCCTTAGTTTGCCAGCCCTAATCGAGCAAATGATGTATTTTCTTCCCTTCTTAGGTAATCTTCAACACATGCTACATTCACTTCAATGGATCATTAAGAAAATGATGCCATGCTGAATCACAATGAGGATTTGAGAATGTGATTCTAAAGAATGTCATGGCAGTACAGTTAACCTTTTCCTGAACTAACCAGTGCACAAAGAAGGTCAACAGCCTCCAACACTAGCTCCTGGTGTCCAATTCGTGTGACTCCCAGCTCCTCCAGATCCTGGTGGGAAATCCGCAGCAGCTGTTCCCCATCTATCTTCTCCCGCTCAAACTTGTGGACATATGGCTGCAGGCAGTCGTCTAAACCTACCAAAAAAAATGAGAACTCCATTATTTGTCATTCTGTTCCTTTATGCCACCCTGAAAATTACCCACTTAAATCAATCTTAGCAATCATCAAATCTCCTATTATTACTTGATCATTCTACAATGTATATTCTATTCTGTGTGGTATCATCTCATCTCAAACAGGTCTGAAATGTTCAGTGCAAACTACTATACTCAAATGGACCCAGAAGTATTTGATGATAGGTACCTTCTCAATCCCTGTAAACTAAAGGAAGAAACACTAACCCCCTGCTGATTTGAAATGCTAGTCTCAGACACATGTTCTGTTTGCTTCCTTTGGGACACTTCCCTCTCCCAATGGCTTACAAATCAAGATGTTTTGCCACAGTAGTTGGCACATGGCCATGATGGCCACAATGCTCCATATACCAGCCAGTCATGGCTTCAAAGGATGGCCCTGTGACTTAGGCAGAACCAATAAAAATCTTCCTTGCTATCTGCTATGTAGATACAACTGAAAGCCATAGGATACAACCTTAGTGATCCTGGCAATCATTTTTCTGAGAATAAATCCATTTGAGAAAGGGAGAATCTCTGAAAATATCCTATAACATCCCTAGATCTAAACCTTTTAGTGATACTTCTACCCCTAGAATTTTCCACTTAAATTGAAGTTCCCCTTCTAGCTTAACTTTAAATTTCTTTCCCTTGCAAACTGAAAAAGTTCTGATGAATACAAACATAAAGGAGAAGGTACCGATGGTGGTAATGGAGAATGGCAATGTTGAATGAATGAGCTTAGGAGAATTTTTTCAGGTCCAATACTATTGCCAATGGTGTTGTACCTTTATGACCTTAAAGAATGACTAAAATGGGGAAACCAAATAGAACTTTGGAATCTTTAGTCGTGTTCAGAGAACTCTCCAGTTAACTTCTTAGAAGGGTTTTAAGGGAATTAAAATCTTAGCCTAAAAGTAATTGTTCTATTAAACCTAATAATAAAATCACCTTAGTATTTTAAGACTAGATTTACTTACATTCAATGCCAACATAAAGGATGCAAACTCAATTTAACCTAAAAAAAAAAAAAAAAAAAGCATGTGGAAGCCATGCTGCTGGCCTCTGCTCCCACACGTTTATTTCATTTAATGCTCTCCAACTCGGTGTCATCTGGGCGGGTACTTCTCTCAATGGGAAGAAGCAGACACAAGGTCCAATACTTACTTGTGTCAATACTAAAGTATATGGATCTTAAAATCTGCTGTGTGAGGATAAACTACATCCCTGGCCCACCAATTGATAAGACATAGGAAAAAGAGGTGTTTCCTGATAACTACTTGGAGCTGTCAAGTACAGAAAGAAAAATAGGTCCATGGTAACCATTTGGAAACAATTCATCCTCCCTGAACTGGTATTTGTCTAGCAAAGGGGCTCAGTCACATGGAAAGTGGGGCTGAAGACACGCATATAAAACCCAGTTCAGTCCACCAATCTCAAGTCCCAAATGGTCCCTGTGGTATGTGACTCAAGCAGTGAGTCCTAGACAGTCAGCAGGTGGAGAATGAGGCTATCACAGCACCAGCCACCCAGAGTTGGCCATCTGTAGCAGGGCAGCATTTATCTGCAGCAGGCAGCACTGGCAAAGGACAAGACTGGAGGGAGCCCACCTACTCTGCCCTATTTTATAGATGAAGAAATCAAGGCTCCTGGAAGATGTACAACCCAGCTACAAACTAGCAAGATGACAAGAGAAGGATTTTCTTTAACAAAAAAAAAAAAAGAATTCTCTACTGGTACAGAAGAAAAAGGCTTGAATTCAAATCAAGGCCTGTTGCTCATATGTTCTGCTCTTTTGAGTTCTACCTTGTAAGCACAGGATTCTAACATGAGATTATAAAAATTCCTCTCCATGAACTATACAAGTAAGCAGTAAAGTCTACTTATGAAAGTTATTAAAATAGAATGAAGAATCTTAGAGGTATTTAAAAGGTACTTCAAATGTAACTAGCCCAAAAATTAGAAACTTACCCTAAATCACATAACTGGCTCTAACAAGATTGATTTAACTTGTCACAAAAGTTTAAAATAACTATGTCATATACTTCAGCTGCTACAGCTAAACTGTGTCCTCCCAAAATTCTTATGTTCCAGTCTTAGTCTTCCTTACCTCAGAATATATTTGAAAAGAGAGTCTTTACAGAGGTGATTAAGTTAAAATGACATCCATATTAGAGTGATCTCAATCCACATGACTTGTGTCAAGGCAATTAAGACAGCACAGACAGGACCATATGAAGACACAGGAAGAAAATGGCAAGCTATAAGCCAAGGACAGAGGCCTCAGGAGAAGCCAACACTGCTGACACCTTGATCTCACACTTCCAGCTTCCAAAATTGTAGTAAGGTAAATTTTTGTTGTTTCAGCCACCAAGATCTATGGTACTTTGTTAAGGCAGCTCTAGCAAATGAGTACAAACCAACTCACGGTTTAGCTCATACTTCACTGCGCATGATGAACTCTTTCCTAGATAAAATAAAGAAGGCCCAGGAACTGGTAGAACTTAATGTTTCCTGTGCTAAGCAAGCTCATTGCTCAAAATACAAGCACAAAAATGAGAGATGGACGTTAGTTTTCATGTGCCAGTCCCTTAAAATTTCAGTAAACTTCACCCCTGAATGATAAAGAGAAATGAGGGTGAGGCCACAGTCTCCTTTAATCAAAAAACACCAAGGATCCTGGATTTCAGAAATACCCTGGACCAGTTAAGAAATATTTGGGGTATAGAAAGGACAGTGGAGGTTGGGAGTATGGTGAAGGTTCTAGAGAGAGAACTGACCACAAATGATCAGAGACTGTGAACTGTAGTGTAGTGAACAGATCAGAATCTCCTTGAGGAGCAATGAGACCTCAAATAATCAAAAGTTCCCATGATGTAGGAGGATCATGAAGTAGAAACACCATGTTGCTACCTATATAAAGGCAGAATTTATTGTGGTTTACACACTTTCTCCTTGAGATACACAAATACTGAATATGCTAGGCTTTAAACAGTACTATCCCCAGAGTTTTATTATTCCAACACATTATGACCTATTGTTCAGACGTTCTATTGCTTAGACTACAATTAGGCATTTATAAGAGGCTAATTTAAACTATTACACAGTCCCAGAAAGGAGGAGGAAATCCCTAACCTTGTGTAAACTGGCCTAACAGTTTTAGAATCTACAATAAACCATTCTTTTCTACTTATTTACCAAATGTACCTATTTGCCATCTTCTTGCTTCAAGATACTTACAGAAAGTCTAGCAGGACTAAGAAAATATCTAATTAAGTTAAGCACATTCCATTTATGTAAATTAAACACACAATAGAATGTGAAATAATGGAGAAGCAGCCACAGAATGGGTGTAACAGTCCAAGATAGGCAAACTTCCTACTTACTGTCCCTAAATCTGTAAATAATCCTCAATTTTCAAACACATCTCAAATGCAAGAGGGAAAAAGCACATCTCTCTCCTCTGATGTAGAAGGGGATGGGCAGGAAGTTAAAAGCCTGAGTTCCAGTCCCTGTTCCCCTTCTTACTGACCTCACAACTATAAGTGAGTTACTCAGTGCCTCACTTGTGAACCAGGGAACCATATAGAATTCTAATGAACACTGAACGTTATAGCAAGCTTAGAACACAATGGAGCACATAGTAAATGTAAGTTTTGTTAAATCCAAAAGGGTAATTTATGCAGACAGATAGGTGCAAGTGTTCAGGAAAAACACTGCTAGAGATTAAGAAACTCCCAAATGCTGAGGTGAACCCCCGTGATGAAACAAAATGTCAACAGCCTGTGTTATTACCTTCCCCAGAAAATGTCCCCAGATTTGAGAGCCTATGATAATCATTGGCTTCACCAAAAAGTGTTTTATGATTTATATCAGCATATAAGCACCATGAAAGGAGAGACTTCATTTGCTCATGGCTTATTCTATGGGCAGGCAGAACGTCCTGTATCGTGGCCAATGACGGTATTTCACCCTTTGTATGGCTGGATATTATTCCATTTCATGTGTATCATATTTTCTTCATCCACTAAAGATATTCAAAGAGGATTTTTGTTTTGTTTTGTTTTTGAGGAAATGTGTTGATTCAGAAATCTGGTTAGCTAAAGCTTTCAGACCCCATCCACCTGGAATTTTCAAGGGTTACAGGTGACATATGATGCAAAAGCTGTGGTCCAATACGATTTGAGTAGACTTGTTTTTCAACTAGGACAATCACTATAGACTCACATGCATTCAATTTCATTTAACAAAATTAATGTGCAGCTCTGCAGGCAGCGCACAGCCACACATACCTCCGTGAGGACAGATGAAAGAGACCAAGACTTAGAAGTCCAACTGGATGACTTTTACCAGAGGAAAGGAATCAAGATAACAGATACATTTGTGCCTGATGGCAATATTTCAGAATTTTCAGTGTTCCTGAAAACACTGAACAAGTATTTCATAGTCCTCTGATGGCAGTACAGTCCTTCCATCAAAGCTCTTCTGTCTTCCCAACTTGCACACTCCCCAGTAATAAAAGCATCAGTTTTGCAAACTGAAGCTCAATATGTTTTGGCTCCTGCACAAGTATAAAATGATTAATTGAACAGAGCAGACTTCAGAGCCTGCAGTTCAGAAGGGCAGGACTTCCCAGTGGCCCCTCATTCCAATCTGTATCACTTTGGAATGACTTTCTTTTACCACTCTTGGGTTGAGAGTGTCTGTATGCCTTCATTTTAACTAGCCTAGAACACTGATTTAAATACAGCAATCTGAGTTTAGACAGTAATATGTTTCCTCACAGAAGTGGACTGACTTTTAGCAGCATAATTTTAAAGGCCTGAGGAATTCTTTTGCCCAGAATTGACTGCCCTTTCCAAGAGTTCAGACTCAAAGCAGAGCCTCTAAGAAGCAAAGAAGGGGAGGCCCAGGGCCACCTCTCAGGACAGCCTCAGAGAAAAGAGCACCTGCTGAGGCTAGATGGAAATACAGTTCCTCTCTCTGGGCATGGAAGAACTCAGCTTCCTCAGAAGCCTGAAGACTTTTGGAACAGCTTCAGCCTCTACATGCCATCAGAGTATCTTGCATCTACTCTGAGCAGCCACACCATCTCTCCTTTGGCTCAGAATCCAAGTCCACTCATAGATCTGGGGAACACACAGCTTAGCATGAAAAACTCCCTTTTTGCATTCTTTCTTCCCGTAGATGGAGTCGGTACACACTGCTTTGTGGAGAAATAAAACCTATGTGACCGTCATCTGACCCACACAGCTCACAGCAGGCCTTACCCTCTATGGAAGAGCCCCAAACAGGTCACTTCCTAAGTACCCAGCAGGTGGACAGAGCTCCAAGTTCTGCATGAAGCCCGCCCCAGCTGGCCACCTCCTGTGCTATGCAGTGATCACATTGAACCCTCACCATGTTCTTCAAGTCCCCTCCTCTACCCGCCTACACAGCCACACCAAGCCTTCTGGGAATAACAGTTCTTCCTGATACAAAACTCTTCTACATACTTAAGTGGCAAATTAAGGTCATTTTTTCCTCCCATTTCAAATCTCTCAATTTACATTTTCAAACCCATTTGTTCCCACTTCTTTTAGGACCTAAATTGAGTGTCACTAATTCTTGCATTTCAACATTCCATCTCTTCAACTGTTTCCGCAACCTCCCTTCTGAAAAAATACAAAAACTTAAAAGGACCCTCCCTTCACTATTAGACTTCTGAAGTGAATATCTGAAGAAGATATTAGGTAATTAATACCTACTATCTGGGCCCCAGCGCTAACGTTCTGTTGATTGAACGCACCACATTCCAGTGGTCCATTACTCCACAGAAACCTCTCCTGGTTTCCAAGGACTCAGTGATTGTCAAACCCCATGGATAATTTGCAGTCCCTGTCCCTACTATCCTTAACAGTGTTTTGCTGCTGTTGCCAACCTCTTCATTCTAGAAAATCTCCTCTCATCACCCTCATATGGTCACTCCTGGCTTTCTTACCAGATCTGCAATAGTTTTCCTCTGTTTCTTTATTGACTGGCCTTCCTGCAACCACCTCTTACATTGTGAAATAGCTAGTTTAATCCTTGGATCATCTGTTCTAGTCTCTGAAAAAGAAAATTTTTATCAACTAGCAAGGACCCAACCAAACTCTATAGCAGTATCTACAAGGGAGTAAGACAAGGTTTGCTAGTAGGCACAGCAGGAAAGTACGGGACTGTTACTTATATTACTTTATCTACAAACAAAGGAGAGAACCTCAGCCTGCAGTTTACTCACTGGGTCTGTTAGTCAGCTAACCTCTGTATACTACAGGGACCTAAAGAGCCTTTCTGTGCTGAGAAAGGGCAGGCACTGAAAGCCAAAAGGGCTCTCTTTCAGCTTATTAACTGTATTGCAGTTTGCTATCTAATTTTAACTTACCTTGTCCTCATAAAACAAAGTCCTAAAGAGATTCTTGAATTTAGATCTGTGTCTTGAAGACAATGTAAGTATAAGCTATTGAAAACAGCAGAATTGACATTTCTAATCAATGCTGATCAGACTGATCAAGAACTATTTGAAATATGGTGTCATGTCCTTAATATTAATAAAGGAGCACACTCTTAAGTATACAAGTATGATCAAAATATACAATAGTGTTTAAACTTAAAAAATTTTACAGTAAAAGACACATAGCCATTAGTCCCCCTCAAAATACTCCCCTTCACTTTGAATACATCATCCCATTGTTCTTGCCGTTTCTGAAGCAGTTCTAGAAGTCTTCTTTCATGACTGTCTTTATAAGGTGAGATCAAAAATACATCTAATGCTAGTGCCAAGTGCCAACCAACAGAAAGACTCATAAAAACACTAAAGTGTGTCCTCACCCCCTTATTCACTGGATCTGGCACTGTGTGACTTCGCTCTTCCCCCAAGTCAAAATGATTATGAAAAGTAAATATTTTGAATTGATTCAGGACATCAAGACAGCCACAACAGCTCAAGTAATCATACTCATGAAAGAGGACTTTCAGAACTGCTTCAGAAAGTGGCAAAAATGATGCAATGTGATCAAAGCAGGGGAAGGAGATATTCTGAGGGCTATTAATGGCAATATGTCTTTTGCTGTAATACATTTTGAAAAGTTCAACACATTTCATTTTTCAATAATACATTTTACATCTCTTGTGATTTTAAAAATATTTTAAATCTTTATCTCATCTTTTGAAAATATCTATTCTTAAGCAACATATAATATGCATGGTAATACAGTAGAATATGTATATTACTTAGACAAATGTCTATTTATTATGGCTGCATACAAATTATTTACTAATGGGAAAGCAGGATCACAAATCTGTAGACTGCAGACCTGTACAATGACAGGTGCCAACTGCCATCTAATCTAAAACTTAAACCTACCCTCTCCCTCTTTCTCATCAAGGCTCCCTCTGGCCTGTCATCCTTATTTTTGTTAGTGATCCTAAGATCTATAGTTTCCTAAAGCACAGATTTGGAATTATCTTTTCTACATTCTTCATCCTCAAGGACCAGTCTTCAAATTCCTTCTATTGTTACCTGCTGAGAATCCTTCTCTATTGCTGTGGTGGAAATGTGTTCCCCAGGCCTAAAACGTTGAAGGCTTAGTCCCCAGCTGTGGCACTGGCAGGAGGAGGTGGAACCTTTAGGAGTTGGAGCCTGGTGGCAAGAAGTTAGCTCACTGGGAGGGTGCACTTGAAGGGGACACTGGGACCCTGGACCCTCCTCCTCCTCTTCCTTTCCAGCCAGCTGCCATGAAGTGAGCAGCTTCCTCCGCCACCTGCTCTCACCATGATTTAATGCCTCATCACAGGCCAACTGCTCATGGACTAAACCTGTGAGATAAAATAAACCTTTCCTCTTTTAAAGTTAATGTCTCAGGTATTTTGCTATAAAGAAAAACTAACACAACCTTCTCCCCTTCTTTCCACCCTCACTGTCTCAGCTGAACTCACCCCTTGCCCAGGTTTCTATAGCAATCTAGAAATGGGCCGCCATGCTCAATCTCTTCTTCCTCTTACCTGATCCTCTCATTCCACGTGAGCAAACCCACCCCATCCTCTCCAGATCCTGTTCCAGGAGCCTAGCACGGCATTCCAAGCCCTTTAGGGCCTACCCTCTTACAAATGTCCCTACAGCCCCACCTCCCCACCTCTCTCACCCTACTGGGGAAGCTGCCCATTTTTATGAGTTTCCCTAAAAACAGGAAGTGCCCCTCACAAGTTGGAAAATAGCACTCACAGGACAACTGCAGCCTGTGCCTGTTTCTGTAAGTAAAGTCTCACAGAAACTTGCCTATTACTCTTCCATTTGCATGCTCTCTCTGGCCACTTTGGTACCACAATGGGAGTGCTGGGTGACTGTAACAGAGACCTCACAAGGCCTAAATATTCTCTGGGCCTTTACAGAAAAGAATTACAGGCCACTGGCATGGCTTATTGCAGGGATGAGCACAAAGTCATGTTCAGTTTTGTCAAAGTATAATTCACACACAGTAAAATTCAATAATTTTCAATGTACAATCTGATGAGTTTTGACAAATGTATACAGTTGTGTAACCACAGCACAATCATGATATAAACATTTTTATCACCACAAAAAAGTTCCTTCACACCCCTTTGCTGTTTACTCTTACCTGATTTCGGTGGAAATAAACTCAATTTCTTATCTTGCTGAACTCCATGCAGTACCTGGTGACAGGACAATCATGGCCCACAAGCAGCTGTCACCCGCACACACTATTGGCGACAGTATGGATTTTATCAGTCATCCCACAAGGCTCTGTTTAATGCTATTTGAAGAGAACCAGCACGAAACATAATGTTTAAATGCTGGATTGAAAAACTTCACACTCTTCTTGCAGGTCTAAGAGACTACACTTCTGCATGATGTCTGAACTTAAGTTACCTTTATTTAGAAGAGCAGAATATCACAAAGGAAAGAAACTGCCCAAAACTCTAAAATTCCAAAGTCCTCAGAGCTAAAAAATAAAATAAAATAACTAGTAAATGAATGAACTTGGCCCTGAGGAAAACCACATACAAATATATTTAAGTCAGGTTTTCTAGCCTGACCAGAGCTGTGTGTTGATGAAACCCAATGAAGTCACTGTTCCCCTTAGCAGAGGCTGTGTAAACACCTAACACAGAACAAAGATACAGCTAACAAGGACCCTGAGAAGCACAACTAAGAGCCATCAAAGTTCTTTCCTTTTGTTTATGGAATGAGGGAAGCTGATTTGGAGGAGGAGGAACACACCACTGGCCATTTCTTCGGGTACCAACTGTAGAAACAGTAATGCTGAAAACAAAACTTTGGATCCTTATAGCCATTTGGGAAAAGCCAGCTTACCCATCACTAGGAGCCACAAAATATGTAGCAACCAAACCACAGTGCATATTTCTTAAAAGAAACAACAACAGGGCCGGGGATTTAGCTCACTGGTTCTGCCACCTGCCTCGCAAGCGCAAGGTCCTGAGTTCGATCTCTGGTACCCAAAAAAAAAAAAAGAAAGTCAAAAAGAAACAACAACAGGAAGAGTGGAAGGACAGTCAGTGCTAATGCACTTGCCAGCTCCACTTTCTTCCTAGTAATCAATGTGCTCTTGAGGCTGACACTAGCCCGAAGACATCAGCAGATGTAACCAAGAAACAATCATCCTTTCAGGTTTGCTTCATAAGAAATTACATCACTCAAACAAAACTTGGAACCAGCAAACATCCACATGAGATAACTTAAGGTAGGAAAATCTGAGCTCAAGGACTCAAGGTATCCAAGAACATAACAGTAAGATGGACTAGCCTCAACCGAGGTTTCTGAACTGGCAGGTAATGCATGCACTGAAAATTTTAAACAAGAAACACTGGCTTCAAAGTTGTAGACCTCCCAAGTCTGATCTGCCCCATTGCCAACATATGCTGCTCAACCTCCAACCACTGTGAA
Organism: Heterocephalus glaber; assembly: GCF_000247695.1. The sequence goes on along the minus strand of NW_004624785.1, from coordinate 3,849,991 downwards.
AGGGACTCACCCTGGAGCCCACCCTCCACTTTCCCAGTACCTTCAAAGCCTGTTCACGAAGGGAAATATGCCCAGAGTGGAGACAGTGGGAAGAGCAGAAGCTGATACTGTCTGAAACCATTTTGAGGGTAGAAAGTTATGCTGCTCTAAGTCATTAAAAAAAGATCTGACACTCAAGTTATAGTCAATGGTCAAAAAGAGATGGTCAGAGGGCCGGGGATTTAGTTCAGTGGTTCCACTGCCTGCCTCACAAGCACAAGGACCCGAGTTCGATCCCCGGTACCAAAAAAAAAAAAAAAAAAAATTGAAGCCCTGAGAGCAAACTAAAAAAGAGATGGTCAGAATCGGAAGATAACAGGAGTCCTTCATATTCTTCCTTTGGCACCCACCCTCCAAAATGTATAATGAGTTTGAAAGATAATACTGAAGACACAGAAAAGGTGCAAATGGACTTACGTTTGTGGACATGTACATATGTTGTGCATGTACACCTACACACACATAAATCTCACAGTAGATGTCCAACCAAAAAAGGCAAAATGAATTTCAGATTCTAAAAGCAAAAACAGAATTGTGGAGATGAATTACAAAGCAGACCACAATACTCTGGTAAAAGAAGTATGTACTTTCCAAGGCTGTTTGTTACAACTCAGTAACCAAATCATTCTATCCAGTTTTGCAATACTTAGACTAAAGAGGGGGAGGGGATGGGAGAAAAAGTCTCATGTGAAGCAAAGGAATGTGCTATTAATTTGTGCTGTTTTCCCCTCTAGCATAGCTTATTTTGCCAAAACTATAAATTGAATTGGGTCTAAAAAACAAACACTGGCTACAACTATTGTCACTGGCAAGCTTCTGGTGAATCCAGGAACCATTAACTACACACACAGATACACACACACACACACACACACACACACACACACACACACATACAGAGCAAGTTCAATTTACTCATAGCACATTCAGGAGAATCAACCCAGGACATGGGCCATGGAGTGACCACAGCAGTAAGCCTGGGACCTGGGTCTCAGTTTCACGCCATCACATGGGCATGCTCGCTGTCCGGTGGAAAGTTCTACAGGTGACCATCCACCACCTCCACTCCACCAGAGCCATCAAGATTTCTGTGGAAAAACTGCTGCTCAATAGCCCTCTACCAATATGGCCAGTATCATTTCAAAGTAAGTGCACATTCCAAATGGCCCAGCTACGTGGTAAATTAAACTCCCACGTCAACGAGAGCCTGTAATTTATGGTATCTCATTGGTCCTTTCCCTGGCCCTGGGGAGGATGCTGGCCAGGTTACTATTATCCTGAATTTTCTGATGGGGCCCAGAGCAGTGGCACAACCTGTAATCCCAGAACTTAGGAGGGTGAGGCAGGAGGATCCCCACAAGTACAAGGCCAGCCTAAGCTAATATAGTGAGACCCTAAAAGTCAAAATAAAACAAAACAAAATCAATTTACTGATGGGGAAACCAAAATGCAGGGTACCAATTAAAAGGCAAAGCAGAGAATTAAAATCAGAAAAGCATTTGAACAAATTTTAAAACAAGATATACAAATGACTAATAAGTAGATGGAAAATATTCAGCATTACTGATCGCTAGGAAATGGATAACTCCACTTCACATCCACTAGGACGGTGATAGTAAATGACAAGTCTTAGAGAAATTGGAGCTCTTGCTGGAACTGCTGCCAGAAATGTAAAATTGTGGAGTTACACTGGAAATCAGTTTGGCATTTCTGCAAACAACTATTTTTAAACATGGAGTTATCATGGTAATCTCACTACTAACCATACATCCAAAACAATACCATATGTTCACACCAAAAAAACAGGCAAAGCAGAAACAGAACCTGGACCCCAGCTAGGCACCCAAATCCTTACAGACCTGGGGTGGTCAATGAAGAATGAAACTAGAGGGAAAGTCTTAGCTAAGTACACTAATTTACAGTACTCTAATTACTCAGTACTTTAATACCGAGTACTTACTATCAGGCACTGTGCACAGCACTAAGGAAATGGTTTTAAATATAGGTCGTTTTTCAAGTAATTGAGGATTACAGAACTGTCAACAAAACAAGGAGGAGCCATTAAGCCTGTTTTACTGGCCAGAAGCAGTACAGCCTCTGGAGCCAGTGTGCCTGAATTCAGTTGTACTCCTTCCTAGCTCTGTGACCTTGTACAAGTTACCTCTGTGCATGTGCTGCAAAACGCAGAGGGCAACAGTACCTGCCTCCTGGGGTTAACTGAATAGTTCGCGTGTTAAAACTTATAAGTGAGTCAGCATTCTCAAAATCATTGAGATATAGTGTCAAGTACATCTTAAGTTCTTAGTTTAAGTGTTCATTAAAATAAAAATTAAAAATTCGGGAGGGTGGACCAGGATTCTCGGGGAGCATTTCAGTAACTGGTCTCAAGTCACACAACCACTCAAAGGACAAGTCTGGTGTGGGCTGGGGCATCTGGAGGTTTGAGGGCAAGAACCTGACATTCCCAGCAGCTGCTGCCTCACCCTTTTTGAAGTAGCAGTAGGTGGAGGCAGAAGAGGAGGCTCAGACAGAGGAGGGTGAGAAGAAAAGCCGAAACAGGTGCCAAATTCAGCAGCTGCCTGGGACAACAGGCATGTCAGAAAGTATCGGGGTCTCCCTGAAGTTCTTCAATAACATACCACCCAATTCACCTTTTTAAAGTGCACAGTTCAGTGGGCTTTAATATATTCGTAGTTATGCAACCATAGCCACAACTGGCTTTACACCATTCTCTCCCAACTAGAGCCTGGGCAGCCACTAACCTACAGTGGATTTTCCTGGATACCGCACACAATGGGCTCTGCACATTTCATCTAAGTAAAACCACATAGCGTGTGGCCTTCCTTCACTTCGTATAATATGTTCAAGGTACGTCAAAGCCTTCCTAACACACAACTTAAAATACCATTCCCTTGCTTCAATTCACCGCCCCCGGGATGAAATTCACGGGCAACAAAGCTCAGAGTGAACTCATGGCTGTGACCTCCTCTCCATGTCATCTTGTGCCACATTCGCTTCTGACCACTATTCAGGATACTGGCCAAGCCCCACCACCTCCTCTATCCTTGGCCTCGTACCAACATGTTCCATCTACCTAGAATATTCCCACATCCTTATCCCTCGCCCTGAACTCCGAACACACATCCACAAAGAGACCTCAGCTGATCACAATCCCTGTCATTCACTGTATGTCTTGATGTCCCCTTTTCGAAACTCCATTGTAAGTATTCATGCTCAGTAGTAGCCTGTGTCTGCCTCTCTCCTGGGACCACACACCCTGCATTAGTCATCGTTAGCCTTGTGTGTTGCCTGGCACAAACAAAGCACTTAAATACAGGCTGAATAAAAGACCAAAAAAAGAAGGAAAATCATGACCTCCATAGTTTCAAGAAGGGTAAATTGGTAAGACTACATAGCCCTCACCTGTCGGGATGTTCCTTGGTGACCTTGACTCTCTCCCTTCTCGCTTTCTTTCATTCACTTACTTGCCAAATATGTATCCCGTACCCCTGGGACCAGACTGTGGATACCCAAAATAAGAAATCAGAAAGACAAAAGTCCCAGCTCTTATAGCTAGCTGACAGTATGACAGGGGGAGAATGTTTGAGGTTCTTCAACACAAAATTCCTACAAGTTTGCCATCGTTGTTGCCAGATGGGATGTGACACTGTTCATCATGACTGTCAACTTGACTGGTGTAAGAGGAGACCAGATCTAAAGGGCACTATATTCAGAGAAGCTGTCCACTGATGTTCACAGCTGAGTGTGTTAGGAAGTGGAGCCCAGTTGTGGAAGCAGTCACTGGAGGCCTGCCTTTGGAGGGTATATCTCCACTGGTGCTCTTCCCCGTGCCGTTTCCCTGCCACCACAAAGTGAGCAGCTTTGTACCACACCACACACTTCCACCTCAATGCTGTTGTCCTGGAGCCAGCTTACCATGGACTGAAACCTCTGAAATAGTAAGCCAAATAAACTTCTCCTCTTAAGCTGCAGGTAGCAGGTACTTTGTCCCAGTAATAGGGAAGCTGCCCAATACAAGCTGTGACTAGTTACTGAAGTGACTTCAGTGGTCTCCTGTTCTCCAAGTGTGATGGTCAATCTTAACTGTCAATTTGCCTGAGAGACGCCCAGGAGAATAGTAAAGTATACTTCTAGGTGTGTCTGGGTGGGTCATGCAGCGCAACCTTGGGGATTGTATCTGTTCTCTTTGACTCTTTCCCTCCTCTCTGCTTCCCTGTCACCATGAACTGAGCAATTTTCCTCTGCCAAGCTTTTCTGCTGTGTTTCTGCCTTGGAGCCAAAGAACCATGGACAGAAACTTCTGAAACCATGAGCCAAATAAACCTCTTGAGTTGTGTATGTCAGGTATTTCGTCCCAGGAGTAGAAAAGTGCCTAATACACCAGGAAACCCAGTTTTTACTATACTCTGAGGACCAACATAAATGCCTTTTGTCTTATGCTACTTGAGTGATATTAATCTCAAAGGTCTTCTCCATTCATACTGTGGCTCTAACTCTTATCACTGTAAGTAAAGGGACCTGCAGCAGATCACTTGTTCCCTTTACCAATGTGCAAAATGCAGTAACTGGGAGTTACTATGGCCCACCATAGGTCATTTCAGGGCACTACCTTCTTCTGTCTTCAAATCAATAAGACATCACCTTCCCCCCGAACCCTTGTGAAAAGGAAAGTCAATTCCTCTCAGTTCAAAGCCAGCTCACATTAATATGGCAGATAATTGGCACCATTTGCACACAGTTAATTGACATGTGAAGAAGTAGTACTTCAGAGGTCAATAAATTGCAAGATCATACAAGCTCAGAATTAGAGCAAAATTTTAAAGCATTTTTATATTCCTGGGTTGGATATGGTACTTTAGTTGTGTGCACAGTGCCCTTGATTTACAGAAAACCTGTGTTGGTTAAGCTGGGACTGTCAGGATGGACAGTCCCGGGGGCCCTCAAGATTGTGACTTCATGATCACACTCCTCTCATGTCCCTCCCTCTAAGCAAAAGAGCAGATGAGACCAAGTCTAAGGAGCTTTTGGAGCTTCTCAAAAAAATAACCCTCTCCACACGTGAACGTTTACTCTGATGTACAGCACATATGGCAGATTCGAGTACCCAAAAGGAAGTCAAAGGCATAAAGGCCAGGCCCTGGAACCCTGTCTTGAGCAACTGCACAGCTCAGGGGGCATACAGGTGAGAAATTCAGGATGGCCTGGGATCACTGAATAGACACAAGAGACTCCACCACAAAAATCTAAAAACTCCATGGCCTAAATCAAGTGCTAAAGCCTTTCATACAAAATACAATTGGAATAATACATCTTACCAGATATTATGGTTAAAAAGAATTCTGATATAAAAGTCAAAAAAATAAAGTAGAAAAATTGGGAAAAATAAATACCTAAAATTAAAGATACAATGACACGAAACAGTTCAGTGACTCTATACTGTAGGTGTTTTGCTAGGACTTAAAATACATAAACCCCTTAATCCTCCTATCGTCCCTCCCTCCCAGCTGTGTACAGTGGATTCTAAAGTTATGACTGGCCTGGCATACATACAACTTGGGTTACGACTGGAATTTTAGTTTTAACTTACAACCAAAGTCTTTGAGTTCTGATCTGAATGCCAGCCGCTTTCCTTCCAGATGGTCTCAGATACAGATTAACCCTTAAAGAGTCCCGGCAGGAACATTACAACATCCTTCCCTGTGTGGGGTTAACTGAGAAATCCTAGGCCAATGGCTCTCTAAAAACACTGAGATCTGCCTGGAATAAAGTGTGGCCTAAAATTACACAGGGGACAGACTTTAAAGGCTGTGGAGAGGAGCCTGACCAACTTGAGTTACAACCAGCCCTCACGAATGAATTGAGTTCATAAGTAAAGGGTCCACTGAACTATAACTGCCCTCTTTGGAGATGAAAAGCTGAGGCACTCAGCTGAGTAGTGACTTGCTCAAGGTCACCCAGAGCCAGGGCTCATGTTCCCGGCAGCTGCCTGCACTGCCTCCATTCTCCAATCCAGAATGTTTCCAGACATCCCTGTAACTAATCGAAGGAAAACACAGTTTTACAGAACAGAAAATTATACGCATCATTTAAGCTGACTTAGTTTGCTGTCTGTGACTTCCATTAGAAATTTAAAGACCATGAATGTAGAAATGGTTCTCCCACTCAGGCAGGTTAGACAAGAAAATACTCTGAACTGAAAGAGTATCAAAACCCAGTCTGGAGTGCACTGGGTAGCCCAAGTTTCTTAATCACACTCTCAAATGCAGGAGACACCAACTTTATATATTTTCTCTAGGAACTCTGAATCAAATTCTTTGCTAGCTCTTTCACTTCTGAAGGTAGCTCTAGAAACTAATCACTTAGTCAGTGGAGACCCAAGTGGAGAATTAGAGACATAAGTGAACTACCTTACCAGAGTGAAATATACATGGAACACACAACTCTCTACAGTAGTTCCCAAACTTATGCTTCAAAGATTTTCATTTTTTTAAAGGCAAGTTATCTTGGGACCAAATAAAAATATGCCACTTTAGGCTGTGCACTTCCCATTTTCTGTATGCCATTAGCAGCCCAGGTAAACATAAAGACAGAAAATGACAATACTAGCCCCCCCCCCAAAGGAAATGACAAGCAGCTGTCAGCACAGGTCAACATCTTCCTGTATGTCCTGAAGCTTACAGAAACCATATACCTGTCAGTGGTGGCTCCTAAGTAGACAACAGCCCAGTTCACCAGATCAGGCAGTGACTTGTGTCTCAGCACATAAACAAAAACAAAGAGTGCACCTGCCCTGCAGAGACATGCACAAGCAAGAGCTTTGGTGCTGGCAAAAACCTGGGCATACGTGGAAATGGAGGGTTCAGTCTACTGTTGCCTAGGTCCAGTCTGGGACCTCAGAGAACAGCTGACAATCCAGAAAGCAAACATGGTGGGTGGGAGGAGAGGGAGAATGAGTGAAGAAAAACAAATCTACCTCTTCTCCTTTAAAAAGAGCCACACAAAGAGGACAAACAGGATAGGAGTGAAGGAGGCAGCAAAGAGGGAGGTGCAACTCTGGGAAAGAGGAAGTAACAGATTAGATGGCAACCCTGTTTCCATTTAGAGCTTTAAACCTTGACCCAGGCATTCCCAAGACAAGTCCTTGCTCTCAAACAACAGCTACTGAAAACTTTCTTAGGAACCCCCTGCTCCTTCCTCCCTAAACACCTGGAAGCTCATAATATTAAATCACCTTCCTCCTTCCTTTCCTTTGCTTGTTTTGTGTTTTGGACAGACATGGCACCACCACACTTGACAGTCCTAAAAGAATGGCATTCTCCCCCAGAGGAAGAGTTGATTCCATACTCCATTCAATATATATTTATTTCATCAGGAAAGATGGCTGCAACTAGTCTATCTGTGACACAGGTCTGTGCCAGGCTCCCCAGCATCTTCAGGATTCTCATAAATACACAGCCACAGTGGTCCTGAAGACACAGATGCCATCTTCCTACAATCTTCATAACAACTGCTCTGTCACCCCAGGAAAAGCCATAGGTCGCATTCCTAAGAAGTAAACCCTCAAAGTGAATCTGTGTGAGGTTTTAGGTCTTGATAGGAATATCACACATCTAGAATGTGAATTTACTACTGAAAAATCAGTATTTAATGTTAAACATATTTTTATGATTACCTTATCTATTTTATGATACATCTGTTATAACTAATATGTACACATAATGGTACATATACATACATGCAGAAGTACTCCCCGATCATCCAATCTAAAAAAGTTCTCCCACATATTACAGCCACTTGTATTGTACCACCTTTTATATTTTTTTCTTCTGAAGATGTCACTATTTGAAATTATTCTTCTCATGAGGCTAATGGCTTCCTGTTTGTGTCCTCAATGTAAAGCCACAGGATCAGCAGGATAGAGCAGAGATTTCATCCATTCTATTACCTGCAGTATCTCCAGTGGTTGGAGCATATTTCTGCTCATGGGAGGCACCCAGGAAGTGACTAGTAAAGAAATGAACATTAAATGGATCTGCATGTACCAAAACTACAGGAAAGCATCGAACAAAATAAAAACTGAGTGAACATGAACAAGGAGCCAGAAAACTTGGGGGGCTTCATTTGCTATGTACCTAGGAATCGTTCATCTCTGGACCTCAGTGACTTTGTCTCTAAACTAAGAAATCATGAAGTAACGAGCTTGAGAGTGCTTTATAATTTATAAAGCACTTTCCAGTTGGTGTTAAACACATTTTGAGTCACTACTTATAGTGGCATCAATGAAAATTCATTAAATTAAACCTTTAAATGAGTTGAGTTCATGGATACGTGAATGTTCTCATTGTCAGCCCCATTTAGAACTCTAGTTACCTCTAAGTGTGTGACAATGTGTTTACAAACAACAGTATACAATATAAAGACCTGGGTCAAGTCCCTTCTCTACCACTGAACTTCTTTAAGTCTCATCCTCCCCATTATATATGAATGAAGAGTCCACAGGCCTCAGAGCGTATAGTGAAAATATGACACAGTTATATTTGCACAGCAGGTTAGAACTTACTCGTGTGACTCTCAGTTGAGACTCTGACTCCCAATGCCACATGGGCACCACTGGGAAAAAAACCATCCTAGTAACAGAGGGACAATGACAAAGGTCCTATCCCACCTGTACAAAAAACCTTGTATGAGCAGCCACATGCTTTTTTGCTACCAGGTATTTCTTATTAAGATATAGATCACATACTACAAGAGTCACCCTTTTAAAATGTGTACAATTTAGTGGTTTTTACTATATTCACAAAGCTGTGCAACCATCACCAGTGAGAACATTTCCCTCATCCCCAAAAGAAACACTCTTCCATTAGCTGCCACTTCTCATTTGCCTCTTTCTTTCATGCCCTGCCATCACTAATCTACTTTCTATCTCTATAGATTTGCCTATTCTTAACATTTTATATAAATGGTATCATACATGAGACAGATTAATGGCAATGTGCTTTTCAGTGTAATAAATCTTTAAAAATTTAAATAATGGATTTTTCTATCACATCTTATACAGACAAACCAAAGTAAGCTACATGTAAATGTCTCCCAGAGCCACCTTCTTTAATTTAAAAGGGAAATTTGCAAGTGACAGGTACTGAGGAAATGATATCTACAAACACACTCTTCCCTAGACCCCATCAGACTGACTGGAAGGTGGAAACACAGTGAGGCAGGGACTCCCTGCAGTGCCCCTGACCTTCCAACACTATCTCTCATGCTGTCTTCACTTTGGGAGAGCCTGCCTTAAACTTCTGGAAACACCATTTTGGAAAGAGAAGCTCAGCAAACAAGTTCCACAGTGACAACTCTCCTGAGGGTTTTTAACAGACAGCTCCCTAAACCTCTCCTATTTGGGTAGCTCATTACACTTGGCTGAGGGGTGTCCCTTCTCTGTGTTTACCAACTTGGTTCAGCAAATTTCCAATACATCTGCCCATACTCTAGCTGCAAGCACCTGCCTGGCCTTTCAAGTTTCAACAAAAACAACTTTAATAAAAGTAAATACACGTAACATAAATTAAAATAAAGAGCACCTGTCCTGGGCAGGCAAGCCCAGACAATACTATCTGTAAGGTGACAAAGTACCTGGATGGGCTTTACTGACAGAACTAGCCCCAAGTGTAATGCAAAAACACAATGTGCTGGTTGTGCTTAAACGCAATTCAGCCTCCCTCACCCTACCCAATGAACGTATATTTACACACATGTTAGATAAAAACAGCCAGTGACAGCATATTTGAGTACATCAAGATTTTAAAACTAACTATCATCTGTCAACATCCAAGCTTAATAAAATACTAACCAGCATATTACATTAAAGGCAAAAGAGTGATTATTAAATTTGAAGGTATTCCACTGCCCTCTTTACCTGGGTGTTCCTACTCAATTCTCAGATCCCAACTCAACCAAGCCCTTCTATTAGGACTATTTCCCTGGCCCTCAGCACTAAACTGTCCTTACTATGTATCTCAGGCACCTTTACACTTTCTTTCATAGCACATCTTGTATTTAATTTAATATCTGTATGGCTGGTGTGGACATGTCTCTCTAGTACAACAAGTTCCATGAAAACAGGAACCAGGATTCTTCTGTTTACTATTGTTCCCCACCATCTTGGACAGTTCTAAGGACAGAGTAGGTATTCAAGAATTATTTATTGAGTAAATGAGTTCAAAGGCTAGCAAAACTTTCATAGGCTTTATATAAGGCTTGGTCAGTACTAAGGTTTGAACATGCTTTGTCTCCTCCCAAACTCTTGCTGAAATTTGACTGCCATTATGGTGGTGGTGGAAGGAAGGGCCTCTAAGAGGTGATTAGGTTGTTAAAAGGGATTAATGCAGTTCTCATGGGACTGGATTAGTTACCAATACAGCAGGTTGTTATACAGTACAGGCATCTTTCATGCTTTGTCTCTTCCCCTCATGCCTACTCGCCCTTCCAGTTTTCCACCAAGATTATGGCACAACATGAAGACCTTAACAGACGTAACTGCACAGTCATGGATTTCCATTCACCAAAACCACGAGCTAAATAAATTTCCTTCTTTTATAAGGAAGTGCTCTGCTGTGGCAATAGAAAACAGGCTAAGATTACGAGTATAAAGCTTGTCCATACTTAGAGGTATGAAAATGAGTACATTTCAGAAACAGCAAAAAGATACGAGACAAGAGCTCTAGAACTTCTTAAAGGTTCCTGCTAAGTGACATCAAGTCCAGGCCATTCCACACAATAAAAGCCTCTCTTTCTTCTGATACAACTTCCAAACAAGTGCATTAGGTAGTTGAGTCTATCAATAAGCTATATGAAAGGGCTGCTGGTCAGAAGAGGAGAAGCTGGCAAAGAGACGGGGAAGAAAGCAAGAAAATCACAGTCAATTGAGTGCTTACCATAATGTGGCAGCACACATTCCTCATTTAATCCACAAAGAACCCTGTGCTATCACTGTAATACCATTTTTTAGTATATGTGCCGCCAAAGCAAGCACAACTTCCATACAACTGAAACTTACTAAATTCAGTAACTTGCTGAAAGTCACACAGCTAATAAGTGGTCAGACAGGAACAGATATCTAGTTCTTTATGAGCTGAAGAAGTTAGACAAATACCCAGTGAGCACACACAAGTTGACATTGCCCAGAAAGCATGAACAAGTCAGATGAAGGAGCCAGGGAAGGCACAATAATAAAACTTTTTAGGGGAGCTAATGTTTACAGACCATTTTCCAAGTTCTAGGCAAAGGACTAAAGCATTTCACTAGATCTCATTTACTCTTTATATCACATAAAATCTATGCGGTGGACACTACTATTGCCACTATTTTATAGACTAAAATTGTGACTCAAGAGAAGTCACCTGGACAAGGTAATCAATAGCTGGTAGGTGCCAGAAATCTGAACCCAAGGCCCCATGAGCTCACATTCCTCTATCTCTCGTCATCATGCTGGGAGAGAATGGCACAGACAAGCTACCAAGGAGATGAGGAAGCTCTATGCATTTAGTGAGTGCACACCTAGATGGCACAGAGCAGAGTAAGCACAGATGAGCCACACAGCCAGTGCTTTCCAGTAGCTTCTGTGGTAGGACAGGAGAGCGTGAAGACACTGCAGGTCTTCTTAAGAGTGCAGGGTATTGAGCCAGGTCACCTGGATCCAAATATTGACTAGATGTACAACCCCAGACAATCACCTAATCTCCCTGTGCCTCAGTCTCTTCCATTACAAAATGGTGGCAATGATACTACTGACACCTCATGGGGCTAAAAGGAAAATGAGCAAAGATAAATTCCTTTGAACATGCCTGGCACACAATAAGCACAAGTACTATTAGCTTTATGCTCCAAATTAATGGGGAAAGAAGGTTCAGTGGGAAAATTATGGCCAAAGCAGAGGACTGTGGGAAGACAGAGTCTGGAAATATCTGAAGAATACGCAAGATGATAAGGACCAGCTCAAGTCAGAGACATCCTCAGGAAAGCTGCTGAGCCAGCCCTGTGTCAAGGGACATAAGTCCATCTCAGATGTGGACAGTGGCATTGTAAGAGAAAAAAATAGAAGGCCCCAATAACAAGACTAGAACCATCACATGAAATATAAAAATCAAAGATGTCAATGCCAAAGGTTTGGACCAAGTTCAAACTCTATACTAGGCAGACAATGGTGACATGGAAGAAAGGGTCACGTGTAGGAAGAGGATGAGGTAATGTCTTTCCTCCCACACCTGCTGAGTTGACAATGGCTATAAGTGGGTCAGAGAGTGACCCGAACCTGTGGGCTTCAGGAGGCCCTGGACCAGGGCCCTAAAGAAGGGCTAAGTGGGTCAGAGAGTGACCAAGGGCTAAGTGGGTCAGAGAGTGACCCAAACCTGTGGGCTTCAGGAGGCCCTGGACCAGGGCCCTAAAGAAGGGCTGGCCCAAGGACATCACCACTGACTGCGCATGTACTGTTTCTATAGGATGTGGCTAAGCAGAAGTGGCTAAGCAGAAGTCTCCTCTGTTCTTCACGAGATGAGCCTTACTCTCTCCCTTTTACTCATGAGGAAACTGATGGGGAAGGACCAGGCAAAGTGCTGAAGACACACAACTAGAAAGTGGCAAAACAGGTCTCAGCCAGGTGCATCCAATCCCAGAGCACACCGTCTTCCCAAGGAGGCTCAGACCCGGGGGCCAGACACATGCCTGGCCCTTACACCGACCCCTCTGCAGCCCTCCTCTAGGCCACCCTCTCTCCTCACCATCGCTCATTCAGATTGTCCTTATTAAAGCAGAACCCATCCTCCTCCACCAAGTGGCTTTTCAAGCCCCCCTCCCCCAGTGGAGCTGCAGAGCTCCCTGAGCTCCTGCAGCCTCTGCTGCCCCACCTGCCTGGCACGCACAGACAAAAGCTCTAACTCTGGAACAGTGTTCTGGCCACACCCACTACCCCACAAACAGAGAGGGCTGATCCTGCTAGGGAGCCTTTCCTGGGGCCGCTGCTTTCTCCCAGCCCATCTAAGTCATTCTGGAAGCTGCACTCTCAGTCAAACGCCAGCTCTCTGGAGAGCAGAGAACTCTGCCTCAGCCTTCCCCAGCACTGAGCAGAAGGCAAGCCGAGGGGCCTCTTGGCACAGTGCTAAGAGCTTGATGATTTTTTTCTCTATAAACCCCACACCAAGGCCAGTAAAAGAAAACACTATTACAATCTTTTTTTCCAAATATGGATGTTTCAATGCTAGAAAGACCTGAAAAAACGTTAAGTCCTCCTCCTTTGAAATGTTAAAGACACAATTAAACCTATGCCATAAAGTATTCATTTCCTTAAAACAGGACTTCTCAGACTTGCTTTCTTGTTCTAGAAAGCAAGTTATTTTGCTTTCCAGTCTTCAAGAGTGACAAACTGAGTAAAAAGGGCTCAGAGGTCAAAGGTCAGTTTATATCCGCTTCAACAAGGGCTGGCATCTGGTTTGTCTCCTAATTAAAAAATGTTAAAAGTAGAGGTATCTGTGGGCCCGGGATTTAGCTCAGTGGTTCCACCACCTGCCTTGCAAGTGCAAGGTCCCAAGTTCAATCCCCAGTACAAAAAATAAAAGTAGAGGTTATCTTTGACCAAAAATAGACTGATGCAAATGTGACTTTAAAAAATTATCCTTTATATTTGGGTCCTCTTTAACCTCTTATTTATGATATAATAAAAATAAAATTGTTCAATAGAAAAGAAAAAGAGAAGTAGGGATGGCAATAGTACTATAAGCATCAGCTGCCTAAAAACCAAGGAGAATTACTTGGAAACATGACATTCTGGGGTCACTCAGCAAAATAGTCACACAAGTATCAACAGGCCCTATATCATTACAATAATCACACAGTTCAATGATTGTGAATAATTCATTGTTTCATAAATGAGGAATGAAGAAATTATTAACTCATGAGCACGCTCAATGCACTCTGTGAGCACAATAAAGTAAAACCTTTTGTATTAGGTAGATTTTCATCCAAAATTGGAGGGAAAAATAAAAATATCTAGACTTACGTGATGAGGTCCAATGATCAGGAAAATTCCTGAGTATGAAACATGAATAGAACACTTCATTCCCTTACCACCACAGTAGACAGGATAAAACAGTGTATCAAGTTCCCCCAAAGAATTACAGAACGTCTGCTTTATCTTTTTTAACCTGCAAACAACCCAACTGCAAGACTCCCTGGGTATGAGATCAGCTGTTTTGATGCCAATTTACGAGCCTAATAAAACCTATTTTTACATAAAGCATTCCCTTTACTTTGATGCAGTCAGTGCATTCCAAACAAAAACAATTCCTTAAGATTTTTCAGTCACTAAACTATCAAAAATGACTATAGCATTGCAACATCATGACTTCTATTGGAATACCTGGGCAGTTATTGGCTTGGGAGAGTGAAAACAAAACAACAACAAGAGCCCCCCAAATTCTTACAGTTTGTCTGTAATTTTCAAAATATCTCTGATGGAACAACATGGATACTATTACATCACCAGGTCAGCAAGCCTGGGCCCACCCAAGGCAGTCCGAAGAATAATACTGTCCCTTCCCCTCAATATGCAGCAAGGAGCACCTTTCCCCAGGACCTGTCATTCACACTGCTCCTCTTAATGCTCAAATAAACTTATAGGACTCCCCAGTCTGGACCCTTCAATGGCTCCCCAGGCACTGTGCAAACGAAGTACAAACTCCCTAATACCACTCAATACCAGACATTGGTGGAACTATAACAGATCATCCCTGCTTTCCAGGGGCTCCCGTTCAGACAAGAGAAGACAAGCAACACACACACTGCTAACATGTCAGAGGCTTCCAACAGCTGGCCCTAGGGTCGCTGCCAAGCTCCCCTCCTACCTCTCCTCCTCATGCCTTCTGCATGCCAGCCTCACTGAGTTACAATTCCTTCTCCTAAAACATCTTAGACTACACTTTCATTTGCTCTTCCTCTGCCCGCAACGCTGCCTATCCTCCTATCTGGCCTGGCAAACTCCTTCAAATCCTTCTCCCCTGAATTTTCCCTTTCTTTATGAGGCCCTCACTGGACACTACCAACACCCCGGCAAGGTCATCCCTCCTCCCTTCACCACCTTGGCCCATGCATCTTAGATTCTTGGATTGGATGCTCTCATAATGGGGAGCTGTTTCAGAACCGGAGCCATTACACTCACCACATCCCTCCACAGCACCTGGTCCTTCAAGACAGCTGCACCTTGAGGACTTGCTTAATGAATGCATGGAACGCATGTCCTCTTTTACGATGCCATGTATGAAAAGATCTGCCCACGAAAAGAGCACAAACCCATAATGGCCCTTCTATTTAAGACTCCTTTTGTAAAAATAACTCACACCTCCCCCCTCAAAGTTGCAGGTTTTAAATGTCTATTTGGGTTCTTTCCCCTATACAATGACTGTGACAGCTAGCTATGTATCACAGCACACAAAGCAGCTATAACTCTGCAGTTGGAAAACATTATGCTGTGAAGGAAGAAACTCTATCTGCCAAAGCACAAAAAGGATTGGTAAGGACAAGATGAGAACAGCGTGCTAGATGCCATTAAAGCAGCTCCCACTCGCCTTTACAGCCTGTGATCACTTTCCCAAACATCTCTTTAATCCTACAGATTAAAACTTTCTTTTTTAGGAGGATACATTGTTTAAAATGCAGGAAGACCTTTTCCTGTAGCTAAACTCCAGGCCTTTAACCATCCAAGCTACCCCTTCCCCAGCCTTATGATTCCCAAACCAGAAGGTCAGCTGACGGGGAAGAAAAGAAAGCAGTGACCAGGACACAAGACAATTAAAGGAGACAAGCCAAAGTAAATCTTCCCCTTGGAGATTCTACCATTACTCTGGTTTCCATATTTTGGGTTTCAATGTTAGGCAATGAGAGTGGCAGAAAAGAAAGGCACTCATTGCCATGGGAGGTGCTGGGCTTGCAGTGAGGTTAGAACTGCACAACTGATAGCCAGACTTTGGGGAAACCTGCTGGGGCCACAATGCCAGCTGTCCCCCCTCAAGCTCTTCCCAGAGCTCAACACTGGAGACTCCTTAAAAATAACAAAGAAAAGAGCTCAGCTGCTCCATCCTAACTCAAGCACAAAAGAAAAAGGGAGGGAAATCGTTTCCATATTTCACATAAACACAGATCTTACTGTGACAGTTAGGAATGCGTGAGTCAACCAACGGCTGACAATGATTACCACACAAATGAAGCCCCCCCCTGCTAAAACTAATGATGAGTATGTACAGCACAGAACTGACACTATGGATGTCCCAACTGGGAAATGTTTGTGTTTACCTATTTCAAAATGCCTTTTAAAAAAAAAAAACTTTTACATGGGGTTTTTAACTTTTTGTTGTTCCCAAGGAAGCACCTGGAAGAGACTTCAGAATCTGAAACTTGTGCCAAGGTAATCTGAGATTCCATACCTACAACTGACTGTAACTGTATATTGTTGGATTTCCCCTACCTTGGACTTCTTTGCACTGTGGTGAAGATTAATTCGGCCCTTGAACAGATTCTGGGTTTATTGTACCACAGTGGTCTTGATGGTAGAGGAACAGAGGGAAATAAATCACAGAACAGCTGCAATTCCAGAAGGGTAATTGAAGGGAAATAGACTTTCTCTTTGTTGGCTGTCAGCAACTGAAAGTTATCCATGGTGAACAATGCTGAGGACCAAGCACCAGTTTTCCAGTGCTGGGACCATCCCATTTCATGACAAAGGAATACTAAAGAAAAAAATTTTAAATACCAAGTACTAGGTATTGAGATTTTCTTTATTTTATAGGATGAGCTTGGTACTGATTCCTGAAGATTCATGAGTACTCATAACAACCCCATGATATATTATTATCCCCATTTTGCAGGTATGAAAGTGAACTCTAAAGAGCTGAATCCTTAAGGTCACACTAACAGTGAGTGCTGGAATAAGGATACAATACAGGGTTTTTGCCTCTATCCCAGGCTGGCTCTGCTGTCTCCTTGTAACAGATGCTATAGTTTAGATCTTAAATGGTCCCCAAAGGCCTAGGTGTTAAAGGCTTGGTCCCAGCTTGGTGCAATTGGGAAACAGTGAAACTACTTTAAGGGAGGCCCCAATGGGAGGCCTTTAGGTCATTGGAGGCATGCCCTTAAAGGGACCCCAGGCCCTTCCTTCTTTTTCTCTATTGCTTCCTGGCCATTTGGTGAACAAAAGTTTTTCTCTTCCACATGCCCCTCACCACAGACCAAAGTGACAGGGTTCAAAGCTCTGAAGCAAAATAAACCTTGTCTCTTTATAAGCTGATTATCTTGCATATTTTGTTATCATGAAGGAAAGCTGGCCAACACATCATGGGTGGCTCCTGTCCTGGAGTGTGACCTCCTTTGGAAAGTAATGCATCTAAATGAGGCAAGGTCTCAAGAGCAGGATGGATACAGAGACACAAAGCCAAAAGCTGCCTTTCTGGCTCATTCTCTATGTGATCAAAATGGTCTATTCTTAAGAAATATGTGAAAGCAGAATGTAAATTTAGTGTCCGAAGAATCCTTCTTAACCACTGTGTGAGCAAGTCTCTTATTGTTCACTGTCAAAGAAGTAACCCTGCTAAACTGTACATAGTTTTACACAAAGTAGAAGAAATGCCATGTTTTCAACCTCCTTATTTTTCACAAACCCATTTCCTTGAAAGCCAGATTAAAATAGTAAACTGTGTATGTGCTACGATATCCAGTGATTAGGATCTCTTTAAAAATTCACAATATGACCCTACATCTTGAAGAACTATGATGGTGCCTCCAACATTTATTTGATAGCAATAATTCTAATTAAATATGTAAGTGATCACAAAAGCCCATCTCTCTTCAAGAACTTTTCTCTTTGTGGTAGCAACTGGCAATGTGAAATGTAAGAGACTGGTGACTTTAAGAGTTAGGAAATTAGGTAAATATTGCCAGGTCTCCTTCATAACTATAACACCCCCCTACACTGTATGGTTTTATGCATGTCTGTACTTTGTTAATTTTTGAAAAAGCCCTAATCATGGGTTCTGGTCACCTACAGAGCAAGAAGAAGGAAAACTGACAGTAGGTGAATCAAAAATTGAGAAGTCAAGAAGGCACCTTCCCCCTTTGTCTAAACAACATGTATGAGATCATAATGACAGCATTCCAACTGCAATTGCTGCTCCTGGGACAATTGCTGCTATACTTCAGGGAGTGGCCAAAAATGTCAAGTCCAGGTCTGCTGGGGCTTGCCAAGTGTTAATGTTCAAGTTTAGCAGTTTGCCATCAACTGCTGCCCATAATGTCACTACCCAGTGAATGTTACAGAACAATGACCTATAGAACAATGTTTCCCTTTCCAAAACATCTTTCTTATCAATTGTAGGTCCTAAAGTGGACCCCTGATTTACAAACTCAATTCATTCTCAAGGGCTGGTTGCAACTCAAGTTGGTCAAATGAAGGCTCAGGCTCCTCTACACAGACTTCAAAGTCTCTCTCCCATGTACAGGCAGATCTCAGTGTCCTTAGCGAGACGCTGGCCCAGGGTTTCTCAACCCCACACAGGAAAGGATGCTGTAATGTTCCTTCCAGAATTCTTTAAGGGTTAAATCTGTATCTGAGACCATCTAGAAGCACAAGTGGCCAGCATTTGGGTCATAACTCAAAATTGTTCATAAGTTAAAACTAATATTCTGGTTGTAACCCAAGTCACTCATATGCCAGGCCAGTCGTAACTCAAGGGTCCGCTGAATACAGCACCAAAACCCAAAGAAGCTACCTTGCCTTTTGGTTCAAAAATTGACCAACATTTCTTAAGTAGGCTTTGAAAAATTATGAAACAGGCTTTGGAGAAAAGAGAATTCTTTGTCCATCTTGTCAAAAATCCAAAGGTTGTATATATTAGGCCACCTCTAATTTTATGATTCTGACATAAACATGACTGTTTGTTTTATACAGAACTGGTATGACGGTGATAAACTTCCAGAGCAGGATATTAGTTCTCCTTGTCAGGCTAGCCCAAGATATTTCACCAGGTGCCAGCTGGCCTGCTATAAAGCATCCTGAATCCACCATCCAGCCCAGTATGGGTGTGCCACAGTACTCTCCTACTCTAAGCAGGCAGACCCAGGCTTTCCCACAGCCATTCCTAAATTACAGAACAATTAACTAGGTTTGATGATATAAAAATTACTTCTGAAAAGTTTTAGATCTTCAAACTATGTGTAACTTTATTTACATAAAAGAAAACAAGTATGTGTGAATACATAAACATATGCAAATGTCTAGGAAGACTTTAAGTGCTGACACCCAACTGAGAAAAATAAGGG
The DNA here is from genome assembly GCF_000247695.1 of Heterocephalus glaber. The sequence continues at coordinate 3,830,578 of NW_004624785.1, read as the reverse complement.
GTTAATTGGGAAGGGGAGGCTGGCTGCCTTTTTCAATCTCTCTTGGAGTTAGGTTTTTAAAAAATTTTTGTAAGAAATTATTTCTGCGTTATTTGATAAGTAAAATCTGCAGGCAATAGAAAGACAACAGGGTAGAGGTAAATATCGGAAAGCAAACTGCCACCCACAGCCCCCAAGCACTGAATCAGAAAAGATTTTCCACCACTGCTCTGGTGATTACTAAACTGCTCCGAGCATTTGCAGTTCTGTCCGCCACGCGGGCAGCAGCTGTTTCCTATCATTCATTCTGTTTCCTCCAAGGCCATGGAAACTGAAAGGCAGTTGTGTCCAATTCCAGAAGCTGAACATGCAAAGATGCATCTACACCTTCACCTCAATGGTATCTTGGATGAAGGACAGGAAGGCTCTGGACAGAAGCTGCTTTCCGTGTCTGAGTCTATGACAAATCTTCCTGCCTTATCACACCCATGCTGTTGAGCCTCGAGGCATCTACCATGAACACAAGTGACCTCTACAGTCACACCTGCCAACATATGTAAAGATGATTTAATCATCCTCAGCTCAATAGTATAGAATACTGACTCTTTTTAGGTTTCTAAGTCCGTGTGCTGAGAAGGGCCCCCAGTTCTCTCTATACACACATCTGTCTGGCAAAGTTCCCTTCATCCTTTAAAACTATACTCAAACAACTACCTCCTAAACCACACAAACACACAATGTACACATATACACAACAATTGTGCTCTTCTGAACAGCGCCCAGCCCTGTCAACATTACTGAATGTATCAGATCACACTGTGTAATCAGTAGTATTGGCAGCTCTTTGCCTTCCTGGATGAAACAGTCCTTAGCACCAGACTTCAAACCCTGACAGGGACCCATGTATCACAAGTTATTGATCAGAACTGCATTACAAAACAGGAAAAGTGCTACGGTATGGCACACTACTGCTGCAGGGGGCCTCCAAAATCATAAGTTTTAAGAGATTTGGGGGTGAGGTGCAATTAGGGCAAGGTTGGGAAAATGCAGTGGACCCTTGACTTACAAACTTGATCAATTGACTGTAACTCAAGTTGGTTGTAAGTCAATACAGCTGATATCTGGATGTTTATCTGGGTACACACTACAGATAACAAGAGGCAGATAAATCTTCCATTAACCTAACTAACCCAAGTTGTTCATATGACAGGCTGGTCGTAACTTGAGGGTCCACTGTAGTATAATCAGGAACTTTCTGAACTGGAACTTTGGACATTGTAGTTCTACTGTAGGCTTCATCACTATATATCACCCACATAACTCTCTACGCTACAGTTCCTTAACTACAATGTATAGGACGGAATGACTGATTGACTCAAAGGAACACGCATGATCTAAGGTTCCCATCAACTTTCCAAATTATAATCAGTGGTGGTGGAAAAAAAATATGAAAATCATCGTCAAGAAAAACATTATCTCTCTCATCCCCACAAGAAGTCAAGACATACTCCAATTTACCTAATACATGAGCTATTTTTCCAGATCACAAAGCTATACTGTACAAGATGAACATCTTAGCATTGCCTAATACCTAATGTTTCCTCCCCAAAGGGCAATCTCTGCCTTCACTTCAAACCTAAGTAAGATTTTCCCCTACATACACCCCAAATAAATAAATATTCCAAAAATCAACTGCTACCATTTAATTGATGGTATGGCCTTTTTTCAAATTTAACTCACACAGGAATGCTGACAGCCAGGCCTATAAACAGACATCACACAAGCAGCCATACAGGCTGGTGGCTAATCTTGCCTTGATTGTTTGGGGCCTTGGGAGAGAGGTTTTTCAGCTGGACTCCTCATCCTCAGTTTCTCAGAGAGCAAGGTACTCAATTCCTGAAGCCAAGGTTACCAATGAGCTTGGATTTTAACTCTCCATGGGATATTCTGTGTGAATGAGCCCAGCGAATTCCACTTTACTCCAGGTTCCAACCCATGGCACCTATGGGATCATTCTTTCTCCCCTTTGCACATGCAGCCTGGAAGTTCTTTGAGAAGTGTGCAATTTTCTGTGATTTGGAAATCCGGGGAAGCAACTCTGTGACTAAGAAGCAGCGGTAAGCACCATTCTGACAGCTATTCCCACAGTGCTTTCAGGCACAGACCTTTCGAAATAACTTCTTGGCTCCCAAGAAGAAACCCAGCCGGTTTCTTTAATTGGGCCTGGTGAGACAGCACCTTCCATGAGGAACTGTTCTGCTTGAACGATTACTCAGTGGCATGCACACTACCCGGTGGACACACCCACCTATTACTATCACACCCACCAGTTATCAAGAGCCCTGGTAAAGCAGAAACTGTAGTAAGTCCTAGCATTAACTAAGATAAAACGAGACATAGGACCTTGAAGGCTGCCTCTAGTGATGGCCTCACCTCTGTCGTTTAATAACTGCATCCTATATGTCACTAGCAGCAGCTGTCAAGTCCCAAAACACTACATTAGTGAAATAACCAAGAAAAGAAATTTAAGAAATCATTTACAATTAACCTTCCACATCGCGATGTTTAAAATAAAGAGTTGGCTGCTCTCCTCAATGTCACTTTATATCAACATACCCTGCAGATGATAAGGGATCCAGTTTTCTCTTTACCATTCCCCTCACTGATGTGTGATGTTCTGTTTGCAAAAGGCAGAGTATCCTTGGTTAATGTGAAGCTGAAGGTATCTGTTGGAGATATGAATTTTCTTTCTTTCTTTCTTTCCTTTCTTTCCTTTCTTTCCTTTCTTTCTTTCCTTCCTTCCTTCCTTCCTTTTTGTGGCCAGGATATATCTGTAGTCCATGCAACAGAAACAGCTCACATTTATTTAAGCACTTACAATAAGGCAGACACTGTAGTAAAAGCTTCCTCTGCTTTAATCTCTTTTAACTCGGACACAGCCCTGAAAATTTCCTAATAGCCTGATTGCAAACTTAAATATAAGCTAGATAAGCTAGTTGACTAAGCAATTTATACAGCCTACTGGAAATCACACATTCAGGAAGTGACAGTGAAGGATCCAAACTTCACAGCCCTAGCTCCTAACCACTGACAATAATGCAGCAGCCACAGAAGTTTTACAGTAATGGCCCATGTACAAATCTGTACAGCCACAACAGACAGACAATTAATGCATGAATGCTTTTTCTCTCCAGGCAAAATCTTTATGAGTTACACAGTGATTCCTCTATTGCAGACAACTACTACAGCATGTGGTCCCACCTTTACCCAAGATACATTCCACTGAGAGACTGTTAAAAAGCTGACTCCAGCTTTGTTGGAGAGACTTTCCGGTTTTATCTTCCTCCCTATCAAGTGTTGACTCAAGACCTTCACTGCCAGGTCTTAATTTGAGTAGATAAGCAGAGAACATCCTTGACCATCTCAAGAACAAACATTAATACTATCATTTGGCTTTTGGATGAAAATGATCATTGTTCAAGTAGAAAAAAAGAATGTTAACTGCATAGAACAAGAAATAAACTAAACAACCCAATTCCTGACATATAGCATTATAGTTACATAGTTGCCATAGTTTAAAAGTTAAATTTTAAATGGGAAAACATGAAAAAGGTACCAATACACATACTTTTTTTGTATACTAGGGATTTTAATTTTTTTAAGATGAAGGAGAAGCAAAAGCAGCCTCAGGATGTGAAAATAAGCCTACTGGCACAAAACAAAGTCATAAAACAAAATTTCAAACTGCTAAAATTTACAGATAAAGATGTTAAACTGAAAGTTAAAATTATACTATATGTCTCCAAGGGATCATATATTCAGAAATCATGTTGGGGTATGAGGGGGGCTATGGGGGTAGGAGCAGAAAAATTAGGGTTGACTTTTTTAAAAACAGTAATAATAAAAACTAAAAATTTACTGTGTTAAATTACTTTAAAACCACATTCCATGGAATTACAACGTTGGACTGCTGAAAATGGAAGCTTTCCCAGAATCAAGTATAAGTTTAACCCTGGGAAACAAGTGACAATGTCAACCACCATAACAATCTAGAAAACAATGCAAAGCCAGAGAGAGAGAAAGAGGGTAGCCACACCCTTTAGAGGTGGTTCTTGTGTTTTCTTTTCATCCTGCCATAATCAAGCCCCATTAGTTTTAAGTATAAACTATGTGTTCTTATAGAGTTCAGGAGCTCTGAATGGAATACCCACGTGGCTGCCTCTGGACCTGGTATAGCAAGTGTATGATTCATCAGAACCTGAGGCTGAAAGGCTCACAGTAGCTAAGTTCAAAAATTAAATTTTTTTGGAGGTACAGGGGATTGAACTTAAGGACTTGCACGGAACTACACCCCCAGCCCTTTTGAGATAGTCTCACTAATTTGCTAAATTCCCCAGGCTGGGCTCAATCTCTTAATCCTCTTGTCTCAGCCTCCCGGAATATTAGGATTATAGGAATGCACCACCATGACTTTAAGTATGAAGTTATTCTACTGTATGTAGGTATATGGACATAAAGATTAGGTACGAAGTGTAGCAAGTAGAAATGGGGAAGAGAAGGCAGGGTTGGAAATATTAGATTACACTGCTTATCTTACATGCCTGAGGACTCCTTTCCTGGGGGTGGAGGTGGAAATCCTTTCTAATGCTTCTGTGATATTTCTTTTTTTTATTAGTACATATTGGCTATACATAACGATCACATTCATCATAGGGACTCTGCATCCCTACATAATCTATCTTAATTCTTCTTTTTTCCCATTCCCTTCTCCTCCCTTCAACCTCCTAACCACATGTAGAGACAAGATTCTAGCAAGTGCTATGCTGCTTTGGCTGACCCTACTAGAGTGAAGTCTCCAAACACACAAAGACTATATTATATCCTGAGCTAGAGACCATTATTAATCATTAATCAGCAACAGGCAGCAGATCACAGATGATAACACCCAAAACACCCACAGCTCAAGGTGTGAGCTCCAGGATACACCCCCACCAACCTGACTCAGTCCAAGACCTTCAGCCTCTCCCCAGACACTACCTTCACTCCTTTCCACTTCTTCCTGGCTTCTCCTCTCTGTCTCAGTCCCCATCAATGCAAACTCATCTCTTCTTTTCAGGTCAAATCAACATTTAGTAGATCCTCCTGTTTTAACAAAACCTTTTTATGCTTTCTTATGCTCATGCTTTAAAGTCAGATCAGCTAGTTTCACAGATCAAAGAAAATAAATACCCATGAAGTTCCCTCTTCACAGAGCCCTTCAGTGACATTTTTCCCTTGAGATTCAGGAGCTAGCTCTATAAGAAGACGATGAGTCCTCTCTGGTGTATAGGCCAGTATCGTCCCATGCTCCATAAAACAGAGGCTAGTGCTTGCCTAGTAGAATTCTGAATCAAATAAGAACAGGTAGATATGCAAGCGCAAGGACCCGAGTTTGATCCCCGGTACCAAAAAATAAATAAATAAATATTTTTTTAAAAAACAGGTAGAAGCCCTAAAATAAATACATATATATGTATATTTTCATATATATGTATATATATATATACATGTGAGTATATGATGTATATGTATTATGTATGTGCATACACACCTATATATACACATACAAGGTGTGATAAAAACATACAGCAAATGCTTAAATAAAAATTTTTTATTTTTAAAAGACACACTGTCATTAATTCCCCCAAAAAATACTCTCCCTCACTTCAATCATTTAACCCACGGTTCTTGCCACTTTCTGAAGCAGTTTTAGAAATCCTCTTTCCTAGGTGTCTTTTTGTGGCTGCATCGATGTCCTGAATCAATGTAAAACATTTATGGCACCTTCTGTCAAATAAAAACATCACAGTGTGTTCTCACCCAGTTTATTTACTGAATCTGGTACTGTGCAACTTCTGGCTCCTCGTGGCTCTTTTATGATCATCAAAATGATGATCATAAAATAGAGAAACATTTTGAATCAGTTCAGGACATCAAAGCAGCAATGACAGCTCAACTAAAAACATGAAAGAGGGCACCAGGACTGCTTCAGAAAATGGCAAGAAGGACGGGACACACACAAACACACACACACACACACACACGCCTCACCCACAAAGGAAGGCCACCAGAAGACATAAAGGCCTTCCCTTATTTCCAGCTCCTTAGAAGTATTTTTAAAGGGCCCTGTTGATCTCCACTCTCCTCCCTGAAACTCTCCACTTCACAAGAGACCCAGAATTACTGAGTTCTTGCACTTGCCAGCAAATGTCATGCTGTTTCTTGCCTCCCAGTTTTCCGCCAAGAACATTCTTTCCCCTGCTCTAGGCCTGGCCACCTCTTGCGCATCCCGCAGGTCTCCATCTGGATGCCCATTCCTTTGTTCCCTTGCAGCGCCTGTTCAAATCTGAGCTGGGTACCCATTCTCTGGGCTTCTATGATGCCTTGTTGACTTGTCCATACTTCACACCACTTGATCAACGGTATCAAAGAAACAGGGATTTTGTCTTGTTCATTGGACCTAGAAGAGAACATTACCAATGACAGATGCTCAATAAATATTTGATGAATAATATTTAAAGTTGATTGGTTTATCTCTAGTTGCATCAATTTTCCTGCTAACAAATGGCCTGCACCCATGGACTGTTTAACAGGCATTATTCATATACAATTCTATGGCATTCTAGATGTTTCAGATAAACAAGATAAAGGAGTAAATCATCATCCCTGAGAAATTCTTCCAAGTTTTTGGATCCATCCATAAAAATCATCTCTACATAACTAGGTAAGCTACAGAATAACACAGAACCCAGACAGCGAGCTATTTAATCTCATTTCCAAAAATGTGGGAAAAATAGAGAACTCTTCTCTGTAGAAGCCACCAATACATAGCCATTCACTAAATGAATGGCTTTGTTAGCATTAAAGTGAGGGATTGCATAATCTACAGTGTCCTGTTACCCAGTTCAGCAAGGGCGTAGCATGTCCCAATTTATCAAATATCTAGTTACTGAACACTTATCTATTACAAAAGTTGATTACAGATTTTAAAAGAATTAAAATTAAATGCATTCAGTGTTACATCATCCTGAGAATACAACAGAACTGTGTCCATTCAGGGAGGGGCTTTTCAAGTGGCTGATTTTGCAGGACAACAACTTCCCTCCTTCCTTTTATTCTTAAATTCACTCTGCAATCAGGTTTGTTCCGCTACCAGCCCACCACTACTACCTTGTCAAGTTCATCAGTGACTTCCCCATAGCTAAATACAAGGGTGTACCATCTCCTCTCACTGACCTGACAGCTGTACTTGCCCAGCTGTCCTCTAACCTAACTCCCTCCTCGAGAACACCTTGTACACTTGCCATCAGCACACTGCTAGCTCCCATTTTCCACCTAGCTCCTGGCAGCAATTTCACAGCAATCTTTGCTGGTTGCTCATCTCCAAGATTTCAAAAGGGAGGTCTGCAGTGCCCCAGATCTCATCTCTTCTCTTGTCTCCCTATACTCATCCACTTGGTGATACCATCCAGTCTCCAATACCATCTATACTCTGATGGCCACTAATTTCCTCTCTCTAGTACCAACACCCCCCATTAATCCTTGCTGAGCTAATCAATATTGCAAATTAAAAATCCAGAGTTTCCCTTAACCCACTTTGCCCATATCCTCCCATCTTCTATCCTCCAATTCCTCAAACCAAACATTTTAGGAGTATCTTCTCCCACCAACATCCAGTCCCTTAGTGAATCCTACTGGCCTTTCAGAACACCCCAATCATGAGTACCTCTCATGGTCAAGCACCTATCTGCTCAAGCATTATCTTCCAAGTGATTATTGCCATAGCATTTCAACTGGTTACTGAGTCCACCCTTGCAAGTCACCATTATAATCTTAAACTATAAATGTGGAATTACCCCTTACCTTAAAACCCTCCAATGGCTCTCCAAAACATTGTGCTGAAGCCAAAGTATTTAATCAGGATCTCCGAGGCTCCATACCACATGGCTTCCCCTTTCCCCTTGGACCTCAGCTCCTGCTGTCCTTCCTTTAATCAAGCCCTCTGTGACAGTCACTTTGCCTCCTTGCTCTTCCACATGTTAGGCACTCCATCTCAGGACATTTGCTCTCTGCCAAAACATTCTTCCACCTGCCATCCACAGTGCTCCCTGAAACCCGGTCCCCTGACCTAAAGCTGCCTCCCCATTCCCTTCTCACACCCATCTCTGGTCCTTTCCACAGCATAGGTTACATTTGGATGCTATGAATGTTATTATCTACCCTACCAGAATCTCAGCTCCAGGAAGACAGAAGCTATTGTCTATTTTGTTCACTGCTGTATTCTCAGCTCTTTGGAGTGTGCCTGGCACACAGTAGGCACTCAGTAAACCTGCACAATGGACATCAACCACCACCAGATGTGGTAGAAGTGCCACTTCACTCAAGTTAGATAAGGAACGACAAGAGTTAAGAGTTACATGGCTCCTAATGGGTTCCAGTGACATCACACTCCTTTGAGAGTTCCATTTTCAGGTAGAGGGGTTAGTTTTAATTTAAAACTCAGAGGTGAGGGATTACCAAGTTCTAATACAAATATCAAACCAGAAGGAGCACATGAGAAAAGTAATCTATCATTTTGTAGCTGATCCTACTAAATACAGAATTTGGTAACTTTACACGAGTAAGGGAAATGATAGAAGAAATCTCATCTGTTTCTAAAGCTCGGCTGGGCCAATGATAAATAAGAAAACAGGCTACATCATCCCTGTCCAACCCCTTCCTTTAGTGCCATGTCCTGCAGAGCCCTGTAAACCTTGGCTGGTCTTCTACTCACCATGCAGGCAACCTAAACAGGTAATAATGTCAGGGAGCTGGTCACCCAACCATGCAGCTGCTACCACCAGCAATGTCAGCCACAACTGCTTGGCTCACTACACACTGGATAAGAGTTCAAGGATTGCTCCAAGATGCATTTTGCATTGACCACCAATATTTTTAGATCTCCATTTACCACCCTGCAGCACTGTAATCTTCTCTGTATTTTCTTTTGTGAGTCTATGACTTAGGGTGTGCTGTGCAGGAATGATTCAAGGTGTCACATTCATGTATATTGCATCATTTCACACTCGAGTTTGAGAACCTGAGTTCCAGCTAACACTACCCTATTTTAGCACATTGCATGTGCCAAAATGTATGACATTTACACCTCATTAAAACATGAGACAATCAGAGAGTGTAATAGGAGACAGCACTTTGTTTTCTTAAATGTTGGGATCAAGCAAGATGGTAGCAGTATGCAAGATGCATCAGCTACACCCCATATCAGCTTTTTTCAATTGTTTGAAAATCCTTTAATTAAAACATGAACCTTTAAATATTAGAATCTGACTTTTAATTGCAGTTTTACAATTTAAATTACATGAATAATATAGGGAGGCATAATATGAAAATTAAATTTTAGCAGATTTAAAAATATAAGATAAAACTGAAAATGTATGAAGAAAAGATAAAAGATAACCTTTGCGGGCCAGGGATTTAGCTCAGTGGTTTCAGTGCCTGCCTCACAAGTGCAAGGTCCCAAGTTCGATCCCCGATACAAAAACAAACAAACAAAAAAAAGATAACTGGGCCGGGGATTTAGCTTAGTGGTTTCACCGCCTACTACGCAAGCGCAAGGACTTGAGTTCAATCCCCGGTACCAAAAAGAAAAAAAAAAAGATAACCTTCATATGTGTTACATTTCTAATACCTAACTGACTATCATGATATTTTGATACACATATCCATTGTGCAATGTTTAAATCAGGTTAAGCATCTATCTCCTCAAACATTTGTGATTTTTTAAATTGTTTTATTCTTTTACTGGTTATACAGATTAATGGTTTTATTTTGGCAGATACACAGCTTTGAAATCAGTATTGATAAAGCATAAAGTGTGCTGCTCTTAAAAACACAAAGCAGATCCCCCCCCAGAACCTACATTTTTGGTGATATGGCCATGCTGTCATGAGACCTGGACTTCAAAGTTTCACTCACAGCTCCCATATTCAGACCCCGTGGAGGCCTACAGAGCACTCCTACATTGCCCCTCTCTCTGCAACTCTCTTTACCTTTCTGGAGGCCTCTGCACCATCTTAGGCCTCATCACCTCTCACTGAGGGCTGCCCCAAAGCCTCCCAGCTGGACTCTCAGCCTCCACTCATACTCCCCTCCAAAGTCCTCCTCATCCACAATTCCTCCAGCAACACAACACTTTCCCAACTTCCACATTACCTACCCATTACCCACTAAATTAAGAAAAAAAACTTCCTAAAAATCAGTGGGTCACAAATGTTCACAGACCACCTACAAACACTTACCTCATCACCTGTTAAAACACACAGCCCTCTGAGCCCCACCACACCCAAAGACATCATCAGCATCTCTGGGGGTCAGGACTAGGAAATGTCTGGTCCTAAACAGAAACTACTATGCCCCCTAAAATCTGAGTGTCAACACCTGAAATTTTGCATTCAGACCACACGAATAGACATATCTGGCTATAATGGATTATCATGCATCAAACCAACCCAGACCCAGCTAATAAAGAAACAATCCAGATGGGCAAGCTGTTTGAGGGGAACAGAAAGCAGGTACAGCAGCCAGGACATAAGGGCCAACATCCTGGATAGAAGACATGAAGGTAAGTATAACAGTCTCCCAGGTTTTCCTGAAGACCAGTCTTTTCCCCAAGATTCCCAGACAAGAGGCCAAGTGGGCAGCAGCCAAGCTATGGGTAGAGAATAAATCCACTTGATTGCCTTAATCCACACAAATAAGGGGACTAAAGCCACAGACAGGTCTGCCACCTACAGAGGACCAGTTGGGGCATTCTGATGTATTTCCTTTTAGCCTTTTAAAAATATAGTCATATAATTTCAAATTTTACTGTATGAGAGAACTAAAACTTAAAAACACTAAGTGACTCCCTGAAGGTTCCATAATCTGTTAGATATATTTAAAAGTCTGTCATTTCCCATTTGCCATAGTCCAATCAAATATTTAAAAGAGAAAAGACACAGATACAATAGTCTCCAAAATGTTTTTATTCACTGGTAAAATCACGGTTATATTGAAGTAGATCAATTCAAATAGCACTGTTCATAATGTAAGTTTTTCCCTTGTTCTGGAAACTTACTACTAAGCCAAACTTATGGTCCCTACCAAAGAGCAGCAAAGGGAGGTCAGGCTCTGGATTTGATTCCCATTTTCTTACTATGCAACCTCAGCTACATCAGAGATTGGTTTCTTTAACTCTAAAAAGAAAATGATAAAAGTGCCAGCGTAGAATAAGCATTGTGAGGACTGAACGCAAGAATTCAAAAAAGCCTTCACAAGGGCCAGGCCCATGGAGACTCTCAATACCTGTCTGCTGCTGACTACGGTCTTCCCACAAAACTGCAGGCTTCCTGGAGATCGACTCCAATTAAATCTAACCCACCTTCCTGTCCCTAGCATGACACAGAGTAACTGGTATAGAAGAAAAAGGAAATTTATACTTTTTTTAAATTTTAAATTTGTAAAAGGCGTCAATGATTGAAACAAAAACAATGAAGATTTAACAAAATGTCATTCATTATGAACATACACGCATGTGTATATACAGATATGGATGTGTATATAATCCCAGTGAATATATACATAGTACACATAGTCTACTCATAAAGCAAACTGAAAGGTTAAAATAATCCCTTGGTTTTGGTGAGAAGTTTTGTACACTATATTTTGGGGTGAGTACTACTCCAGTTTAAGTACTCAAGCTACTGTTTTTCTTGTTAGTTTTGTTTGGTTTGCCAATTCTTAGCACAATGAAGATAGAAACAACTTGCAATCAACTAACAGCAAAAAAATATAAATAGGACCTCACAGATTAGCACCAAAATTTGGACATATTCTCCATTTTCATCCACACATAAAATCTGACTAATCAAAAGGGGCTTCTACCATAAAGATAAACGAGTCATTTGTAGGAAAATGGATGCACTTTGAGACCATAATGTTAAGCAAAATAAAGCAGACACAGAAGCTTAAATACTGCATGGTTTCTCATAAGAAACCCAAAATATAAATCACGAGCAAAATAAAAGATAGATACTAGAATGTAAGGAGAGAGATCTTTCTCAAAGGTGAAGGAGATCAAGAGGAGGAGGGGGGAAAGGGAGGGAAAAGGGATGAAAAACATTAAGATGTGTTACATGCATGTGTCAACTCCACACAAGGAAGTAAACACTATGTACTACAAACATGTACTAATAAAAAGATACATAAAAATAAAAATAAGCTCCTGCCACAGGCCAATACTGCATAGGTGAACTCGACCAAGAGGATCCAGATTTCAATGTTCACACTGAAGGGAACCTGGTCATCTGCTATGTCCTTCAGGGCATACGCATTTGTGGCTTAACAATAACTGAATGGAATTGTACCTTGTAATTTTAGAAATAATGGAATTAGATAAATAGCAAAATGTTATTACAGGTTAATAAACAACGTACTAAGTAGTTGATGAATTACCATGTAGCCAATTTTACTCACATCTTGCAGGTACATTTGTCACTAGGACAACTAACCCGACACTGGCTGTTCACAGAGGTATCGTATTGCTAACTGGCCCACAATGTGTTGTTTGGTACAAACAAACAAAAAAAGGTACAGCCAGACAGTTTTCTAAAAACTGGGAAATGTCACATAGAAACTCAGCTTCATTTGGAAAACAACATAAAACAACCAAAACTCAAAGACCTGAAAACATTAGCGACACAGTATGTGTGTCTTTGCACCTGCCATAGTCTCAACCACGTTCTACTGTCTCACTTGGCCCCACACTTCCATTTCTAACACTGTCTTACTAGCCCCTGTTGGCATCCAAGTTTGCTACCCCTATTCCAAGTCACGACACCATCCCGGCATTGTGTGTCCACCTCTGTAGTGTCCTTTTTATTTCCTTGCTTTTGATCAATTGTAGGGCTCTCATGTTCTATCTGCAATGATTTAATGTGCATGAAAGGAGACAAAAGTTTTTCATCTTGAAGTGCAACATATTTGCCACTTCAAGTATTCCTCTTTTCTGGCTTTTTCCTCCTCGTTTCTCTTTACATCTCCATACTACTTTGTTTAAAGCCAAAACCTGAGAGCTAAGTGAGAAAGAACAACTGTTGATTCTCTTCTCAAAATGGAGGGGAAAGGTGTTACATTCTGCTCTTGCATTTCAATAAGGTCTGGAAATTCCACACAAAACCCAAACAGGTCCCTTCAGACCCATGAAACATGTTCCTCTCCCTGGGTTGTCCTGAGGCCAAGCACTCACAAGGGGACTGAATAAAAGGATGCCCTGGACCTGGGATTGAGCAGCTGGCCAGAAGCCCAGGGATAACAGCTTTAACTCTTCCCTGCCTGTTCTGTGGAAAGAGCACTCATGATCCAAGACATATTAACTCATTCATTTAAATTTGTCACAACTGTCCTATTGGAAAAGTTCTATTTCCTACTCAATCATTTTGCATTAGCTGAAAACCAACTGATGGCAAGAACTGTGGGGGAGAGTCCGACTCCTGTCATTGATTTCTGAATACTCCACATGAGTAGTACAGACCCCTCATCCTCCAGTATCAGGCTCCACCAGCATCACCTGGGGAGCATGGTAAAACACAGCTTCCCAACTGGGTCCCAGCTCCAGTTTCTGATTCTGTGCATCTGAGCTGGGGACCAAGAAATACACATCCACATTCTCAGGTGATACTGATGCTGGGGAAAGAGATTCAATTCTGTCAGGAGGCATCACATGCATGTGGCTGGAAAAGGGTCTCAGGAAAAGTTCAATTTAAACCATCAGGGCTCCAGTCCCCTATTTACAAGTGTTCATTAAGTTTTTCTATTCCCTGGGGCCAGCAGATCTCTATTCAGATCCAAATAAGAATGAAGACTCTCTATCTCGAAGATAGAGAGGCCTTTCTTTACAGATCAGTTTTATATAAAGTCCTTCAAGTTGCCCTGAGGGTGTTTATAACCAATCACTTCATCTCAAATGTCTCTGGACATCTCATCACCAAAGAGTATTTCTGTTTACTATTTATCTTTTTTCGGTACTGAGGACTGAACACAGGTTCTTGCACACCCTAAGCAAGTGCTCTACCATGGGGCTATATTCCTAGGCTTTTTTATTTTGAGACAAGGTACTGATAAGTTGTCCAGGATAGACTGAAACTTGTGATCCTCCTGCCTCAGCCTCCTAAGTAGCGGGGCTTACAGGTGTGCACCACCATGCCTGTCTCTTATATAAGCTTTTCTAAATACTTACTATTAATTTTAAGCATCAATGTATGCAGAGCCATTTTTCAAAATGCTGCTCACAGAACTGTCATCTGTTCGCAGTTAATGAAGGCTCCAGTTGGAATCCGTGTTAAGACGGTGCTGACAGCTCTAACAAGTGTTACCAGGAACTGGGTCCACCCTACATACTGAACCAGCCTTCTCTGTCTCACAGATCAGATTACAGGTGGTATGCTGACTTGATTCTCTTGAAGACACTGTGATTCAAAAGCACTCTGAGAACATGCATGACTGCTCAATCAATGCTCATTTAAGGAAAGCTGACAACACACAGACACATGCTCACACCAAACCCAAAGCCCTGAATTTCACTTCTGCAAGTCTCTGAAAATAGGAAATTGAATGTTTCCTTTCACTAAAAGGCTTTCCTCAGGAAAGCATGAATCAGACTGTGATAATCACTGCCTTTTTTAATAGATAACATGTAGGGGGTTTTCCTCCAACAGGGCTGACAGGTAGTCACCCAAAAGGGGGGCCCTATAACTGGGTGTTGGCGGTGGGAAAAGCGTCAAGAAAATTCTGCCACAAGCCTACCCACTTTCAATTCCCTCTCCCACTTGCTCCTCTCTTTTGAAAGGTGACACATTGTTCATGAGAGTGTCCAACTCTTCCTTCCTGATAATCTCCCAAAATATCATCTATTCCACCAAAATGGTTATATTTTCTAAAGTAAAAACTAGGACAGTCCATCCATGGAGCAAAATATTTTGTCAGATCTGCCAGTTCTGGTTACTCAAATATTTTAAAAGTTTTCAGATACAAAGCTTCCTAATTTTAGCACCTACTGATCTGCAATCAAAGGACCTGCTTTGTCCTCATAAACACAACTACGTGTGCCCTTCTTGGCCCAGGTTAAAAACTGTTCAATTACCCATTTGATGTCAAAGAAAACAAACCAGGCTAAGTCTACTTTGACAAAAACCCCTATTCATAGGTGAATGTGCAGCTTCAGAAACTGTAGCTCCAGCAAGATCTGCCAGAAAAGAACAATGATCTGACAAAGCATATGAAGGCAAAAAGACAGAGTGTGCTCTCTATTTTAAACAACCATCACACATGGATGCCCTGGGGGTAATCAAGAGATGATGGTGGGGTACTCTCCTGAGTCTAGTCGTAAAGAAAGAAACAGGTACCCCAGTTTCAAATATGATTTTTAAATTACTGAGGGCTGAAGCTATGGATGAACCAACTGTACCTAGCTAGTTCTTGGCTTCAGAAAGGCTGGAACCACCAACATTTTAGTCCCAAGACACTATCATCTCCAGAACACTGCCATGCCTTTCAGCCCTGAAGTCAGAGTGATCTTCCAAAAACAGATTAGATAATATCCTTTCCTGCTTGCTATCAGAAAAAAATTGCAAATACATGACCATGACTCACAAGACCCTACATGATCTGGCTGCTTTGTCTTTCCCACTCTCTCCACCCTACCATCCTTGCTCTACGTGACTCCACACTACCTTTTCTCACACCCTTCAGGCTCAATCATACCACAGGGCCTCTGTACAATCTATTCCCACTCCTGCAATGCCAGTCTCCACAGTTTTGCCATGGCTGGTTCATTCCTACCATTTATGTCATTATCTCAAAAGGCTTACCTATCACTCTATCCAAAGAAGCCTCTGACTTCTGCACATCTCCACTTTATTTTCTTCTTCACATGCATCAGTCACAGCCATTTTCTTGTTCATCTGTCTTGTTGCCATTTGTCACCCCCCTCATACATGTACTACACTAAAGCAAGGACCCACCTAGATCCCTGCCCCCAGACCACTACTGGATCCCTACAGCTACATCTGTTACTTAGTAGGTTCTCAGAACCAGTCAGCTGTTCCCCATCAACAGATTCAATTGACCACAGATCAAAATTATTCAGAAAAAAATTGTGTCCACACTGAACATGTGTAGACATTTTTTACTCTTGTTACTGTCCCCTAAATAATACAGTATAACAGCTATTTACACAGCACTTACATCATACTGTACAAGTAATGTAGTGATGATTTAAGGTGGAGAGGAGGATGTGTGTCAGTTATACGCAGATACCTCACCACTTTATGAAAGAAACTACAGCATCTGAGGGTTTTGGTATCTGAGAGGGCTCCTGAAATCAACCCTTGCAGACACTGAGATGCTGTACCTGTAGAATGGATGAAAATCTCTTTTTGCTTCAGGGCAAGATTTGTTACCAAGGTAAATGCTCCTGCTAAGCCCTTTCCTAAAGGAGCTACTGCTAAACCTTTAATGATACCATCTTCCTCTAGGACCTACAAGGTCCTCAAAAGAAAGGTGGAGAAGTGCCCAAGGAAACTGTAAGAAGACAGAAGATGAAATCAATTTATCACCTGTGCACCAAGAACAGGAGGCTGGGATTGTCAGGAATTATTATCAGACAATGTGAAAAGGGATAATCAGCCATGACAGTGTTAAATATTTTTTTTAAATAGTAATGTGATGACACTACCAGGTCACTTGGCGGTGTTAGGAATAAATCATTAATAATACATTGAACACATACATGCCATACATTAAGACAAGGTGTTTATATTACCTGGTATATTTCTAACTATAACACTGTGAGTTGGTCATGATCAGTCCCATTTTACAGAGGACAAAACGGCAAAGACAAGTGTGAAGAAGGTACTTACTCAAGCTTTCAAACCCCTTTGTATTAGACAAAGAATTTGAATCCAGTTCTATTGTTTTCCAGAACCTATGTACCACTTACTAGAGCTGCCTGATCTTCTCTCCCAAAGCAGCTAAATGAATAAGCTGGGAGGAATCAACGGCAAGCAGGATATGGGGCCATAAAAATTGCTAGGGTTGTTTAAGCAAGGTATTGTATGTATATATATGTGTGTGATTCTGCCTAATAGAAATGCTAATTGTATCACAGAAACAAAGAATTTGCAATGTGATATTAAAAATAAAATAAAAATTAGGCTAACAGAGTCAAAAAGAGAAATGATTAATTCCATCACTGAGCTACCTTCTGAAACTATACAACACATCAAGAAATTTCAATAAACAATTCACAGTCAATATCCCAATTGCTAAAAGATCAAGTCCAAAACATCTAGGACGCTGCAGAAGATGTGTGCTAAAAATAAGAAAAGGAGCATGTTCTTTAACTGTAGATCCTAAAGGGATGATCAGGAAAGACAAAAGTTCCTTGAAGTTGCCCTTCCCACACTTGCTGATTAGGAATGAACTAGCCCACCATGGCTACAAGAGGGAACAGGGTCCAGACAGAATAAGAGAACAGAAACCTGTGGAGTCTGGTCCCAGCTCCATGACTCTGGGCTCAGATAACTCACTCAACTTCCAAAAACCTCAATTCTGCTCATGGGCAGTGGAGATGTGTGGGCACTGGGCACCTGCAGGTCCATGGACAGTTCGAGGACAGCAAACTCAGAAGTGCTCCACAAAGCTGGTGGGAACAAAAATCCACTTAAGTCATTGAAAGCCTAGGTAATGGCTACGTGGGGATAAAAACTTCAGAAAGAGCAAGAAGGACAATAAAAGGGGAAATGAGGCAAGAACACAAATGTTTCCATGCACAACCAGCTAGGATGGTCAAGGAAAGCCAGGAGATATAGTGAACTCAATGCAGTGAACACAAAAGGCACATCTGCCAGATGAGGCCAGGCAGGAAAAGGTCCCCTCCCCATATCCATGGATACAGAACTGAGACACCCTAGCTTGGCACAACACAAACTGCCCAAATTTGAGAACTGCCTGGGTATTATTCCTGAAATGACATTCAGTGTCACTTCCCATCAACAATGTAATCTCCCTCCAAAATGACCCACCCAACTGTGGTAAACCCCATGTAATCACAGCCTACAGGACAATGTGACTGGCCAAAAGCCCAACTGTCCTCCCAAGTCCAGCTGAGCATCCCAAAAACAAGCTTCAACCACAGTGACCATGGACCTCCCCTCAACTCTCCTCCTCACTACTGGTCTTAAAGTATTTTTTTAAAAAATTTTTTAGTTGTTATGAGTACTCTTCAAGCCCCAAGGGACAGGTAAGAAATCTCAGGGGAAATATTTCATTTGGTTTGCTAAGAATTAACTGATGCTGTTGCTAGGTGGTGCTTATAAACATAAGCATACACCCTCACATGACTTTTCTGTTTTAGTGAGTGGCCAAGTCAAGCATCTTCAAATTAAGTAACATTACCCTTGAACTTAAGTAAAATAGGATTTAGCCCATGTCAGATCAGATAGCCCCATTCTACAGTAGCAATAACTGCCAGCAAAGTTTGAGAACACCTTTGAAGCTATGTACTAAAACAGGGCCTCTCAAACTCTAATGGGTGCATGAATCACCAGGGGATCTTGTTAAAAAGCAAATGGTGATTTAACAGACCTGAGCACAGCATCTGTAACAAGCCCCCAGGTGAGGCCCAAGCTGCAGGTCATGGACCAGGTGCCAGTGCAGTCAATGGACCGCAAGAGCCGTTCTTAATGCCATGCTCACTAAAAGGCCAGTTATTATTAAACAACTAAAAGTTGAGGAAATATGGTTTGAATTGATTTACCCAAAGAAAGTTCATGATATGAGCAAGACACATTTATCACTCAGTGAATCAAGAACCTTCCAGATCTAGTGATATCCCAATCCTCTGACTGGTCAGCAACTGGAAGAGAAATCTCTTTTCCATGAACTGGTGCCCCCAGATGGCCGGAATCTACCTCATGATTGACCTAACTGCTCAGCGAGAACAGTTTATGTCCAGGAGCTAAAGGATAAAAGGGAGGAAGCAATAAAAACATGAGTAGCGATTTACGGAGAGCTTACAGCAGATCACACTGTGAGGCAAACCTACTTGACTCCTGAACCCACGCTTCCAACCACCAAGCTCTTCCATCGGGAGTCAGGCAGGGCAGAGGTGAAGTGAGCCCATAAAAGGTCACTTCCAACTGCACCATCGCCCACGAATATGACCAATCCCCTCACTGCCTCAGTTTCTTGAATATGATTTCACAATGGTACATACATCTCATTTGGGTTTTCTGAGAAGTGAGGAAGTCTCAACCAAGTATTTAGTACAGCATCTGCCTCAATAGCATAAAAGCTTCAATCAAACTTTTTCTATTATTATGATTAAGAAGACTTGGGGTTGTGGATGGAGCAGAGTGGTAGAGTTCTTGCCTATCATTCTTGAGACCCCAGGTTCTACCTCTTGGCACTGCAAAATATTTTTAAAAATAAAATAACAAAACAAGAAATACAAAAGTCTTTATCACTTAAGTTCAGGAGACAGAATTGGGGAGAGAGTGAAATATGAAGTTTTTTGATCTGTTGCCAAATGGTGGACCTGTAAGAGTTAAAAAGACAAGGACCTTTTCTTTTTTGTGACTATAGAGGCTAAAGAAAAGGTGTACCCTAAATTGAAATCAGGATGATGAGAACATCTGGCCTCTGTGTGAACAGGGGCAGGAAGAGCCCTACGGCGTGTTGTGGCTTATCTCTAGATGTCCCCTCAAAGACTTATGTGCTCATAGCTGGGGCTTTTGGGAGTGACTGAATCATGAATGTGTGATACTGAATTAGTCCACTGATTGGTGGAACATAGTTCCACTGTGGGTGAAGGATTTGTTGAAGAGGGAAGACCCACCCTGGGTGTGGGTGGCACCGACCAACAGGATAGAATAAAAAGGAAAAGAAGAAGGAAGGCTTGCTGCTTCCTGCCTGCCACTCTGCTGTGCCCCTCTGCCATGCCACCTTTCGTTGGAACCAGCCAACTATGGACTGAAACCTCTATGCAATACGAGCTAACATACTATAAACCTTTCCTTGTCTCACTTGTGGGTATCAGGTATTCTGTCCCAGCAACAAGAAAAGTAGCTAAAACATGGCGGAATGTAGTACATTGTAGTTGACCCACTGTAATGTACCAGATCTCTACAACAGTTACCACAGAAATCCAACCCCTCCGTGAACCTGCAGTGAGGCACGTTAGGACTGCCAATACAGGGAAGGAGTGGTGCCCGTGGCCAGTGAAGAAGAAGGGCAAATACCTTGAATACAACAGGCTCTGCCTTTGAAGGAAAAAAGGCCTTATTTTCGGTTGGAGATGGGGAAGATCAGAAGCTGGCCAGAGACCTGAACTCTGGGATGAACACTGGGTTTTACAGATGTGCTTGCTCAGCCACACACCAATTAAGAGCTGCCCACTCTGGGCTGATCAAGGCCAATGGTAAGACAGAGCTGCTGGGACAAAGCACTTCCCCTTCCTGCGTGGTAAGCACGCTCCCCAACAGCCTGTAAGCAGAAATACAACTCACGATAGCCACATTTTACAAAACTCCTGATATTTCAACCAACTTTAGAGGCACAGACCTTGGATAAATTAAGGTTTTGACCTAAGAAAACAGGAATGGAGACATAATGCTGTATTTCTAAAGCATAGCTGGCTTTTGTACTGCTGTAAGTAGGAAACTGTGGCATGCATCCTGCTTTGAGGGCTGACCTATGAAAATTAATACATGTAAATTCCTGCACGGCAGATCCTACCAACCACATACCAATGTCTATTCTGCCCTTCTTCCTTACTGCCTAAACTCCAATTTGTACCTAGGCCACTTTAAAAAAAAAAAAAGGCAATGACCAGCTTCCCTTACAGCATAAAGTGGCCAGTTCTGACAAAAAAGGTGGAGGCCACTTCAACTAATGGTGCTTCTGACAGAATTAGAGAAGGCTTGGTTGCCATCACGCTTCTGTTCTCTATGGTCTCCTTTCTCGTACCTGGAACAGAAATACAACACTGGGGCAGAACAGCCATTTTGCATGAAGGCCATTAGGATGAACATCACATGTTCTGCCATATGCTAGGAATGACAGATCCAGACGACAGGAGTTACCCAGTCCTCCATTATCTGCCCTGATTCCTTGACAAAACAAAGCTAAAACTACCATTTGGTTAATCCAATGGGTTTCCCATTATGTGTGACTGACTCCACATGTTGTAAAAGATCGTTTGCTTTACAACGCTTTTACTGAGTTATTTGGCTGGCAAAGTGCCATGAACTATGAATTCATTTGATTATAATTTTGTGGCACATACAAAATATGAAGAAAAAGATGTACATACAATGACCCTCCACTAAAGATAGAATCCTGAAGGTCCATTCATAAGTGTGCTGAAGATTTTCAATGTGGTCAACAGGTGGCCTGAGAAGAGGGACTGAAATAAAACCTAACCATTTGGGGTCAAATGCTGTTATGCTATTTGCCAGGTGGGTGACAACTGCCAAGGTTCTTAACCTCTCTGTGCCTCAATTTACTCAACTGCAAAATGTAAATAACATTTCCTACCTCAAAGGGTATTTGGGCATATTATTCACACAATGCTTAGGCCTTTGTCTGATACACTGAAAATATTTACATCTATTAATATTATAACTGGTGACACTGTAGCTAAAGACTAAGAATAAGAGCCACAGAAATTAATACATTCTGCACACAGCAACTTTTCTAATGCATCAATCTGTCTTGCAATATCAACATGAGCTCAGGCTATCCATGTGGCCAGGTTCAGTTAATTTTTAACCTCAGGCTTCCTACAGACAATTGTAAACCTCAAGCTCATAATTACCATACACATATTCATGCAATACTAAGAGTGGCTAAACGTACATGAAGAGCTGCTTATCATGGGGATGTATTTAGAAAATGGGGTTGGGTGAAGAGATTAGCAAAGACAGCTAAAAATAGTCCTATAAGCTGAGGAGTTTGCATAAATCAATAGTTTTTTAAAAAATCAATACCTGTACATCATTATGAGAAATTTTTAAGTAACATGTTATGCAATCTGGAAGAATAGAGCCTCTTGTTATCTAAGAGTTAGCCATACATTTGTTCCTTTTATCTTTTTTTAGATTTTCACACAGAAAGTATCCAGGTCTTTTCTAAGAGGCTGTATGTAAGAGTCCAAAAGGGCACAGGCATTTTGTATGAAGCTGCCAAGTTCTAGCCACAGGGAGGTAATCTAGTACCAAAGGTACTGAGGCAACCACAGCTGCTTTTTCAGGTCAACAGAAAACTTTTCCTAGATGAAAGCCATCTCAACTAAGCCACAGCGTGAAGGAACTGGATACCAAAAACATGTTTTAATCTGCTCTTCTTTTAAAATGTTAAACAAATATAACAGGATGTGAATTTACACTATTCATCTCCCAATCCCAAGGGGCCAAAAGAAAGAAAAAAAAAGACACAAATCTTGATGGTGTGAAGATCTCATTCCATAATCTTCCTGTGCGCCTGTTACCATCGGTCTGGTTGTACATTATTATCAAGTAGACTGGCAGAGGCTTAGAAAAGCTAAAGAGTGATAAGATGTAGTAACCCTTTCTTTACTCCACAGCAGCACCGTCCAATACAATTAGAATGTAAGCCACAAAGGGAGTACCACGCAACAATAAATTTTTAGGGGCCATATTTAAGAAGGGAAAAATAAATAGGCAAAGTTAATCCTGGTAATAAATGTTATTTTATATAACATGCCAAAATATAATTTCGACATGTACTGAATATAAAAATTATGACTCATATTTCACATTCTTTTTTTTCATACCAAGTCTTCAAATGTCCAGTGTATTTCATACTTAGCATATTTTGCAATCCTGACTAGTAGCATTTCAAGGACTCAAGTCAAGGTGAGTATCTGCCACCAGACTGGACAGAACAGCTCTGGAGGTCAGTAACTGCTGACTTTAACAGTTTCTTCTGTGGCCTCACTGATGGGCTTACAGGCAAAATAGATCAAGTCAGCCTCAGCAAGTTGCTAGCTAGAGAAGACTTCATTTTAATCTAGGGTATGGGTATGGGTACCTTTTATGTCTACTGGGCACTGGCAATGCTATTTACTGTTTACCCAGGCAAATCAAGTCACCAATGCCCAGGTATCTGTCGTCTTCATCACTGTCATGCCTAAGAGTTCCTAAAATTCTAGTCATTGGACAAACCCCTACTCAAGGAGGGTATATTCTTTCCTTTCCCTGGAAAGGTCAGAAAGAGCAGGAAATGGTCAGACATACCCACTGACACATCCCACATGCCTGAGGCATCCCATTCCAGTGGTCTATGAAAAAAAGGCACAGGCATGAGAAATGAGATGATCCGTTTTCCTTATGCTGCAGCCATGGGTGAGACAGGTTGAAAGGTGACCTGAGCTTACCAGCTTTACCTACCTCACGGGCCTACTGTGGTGACCAAAGGCAAGAACACAGAGAGAGCTCTTAGCAAACTGTGAAGCGCTACACAATTCTAGTTATTATTATTGACAAAGGACACCATCCTCACCTGAAAGAGCAGACAGAAGGGAAAAAAATAGTAACTTGAAACAGAAGGATGCTTAAGTGGGAAGGGGGAAACCCTTGAAAGTACATTCCTCCTTTGTTCTTGGTGAACTTTGGTCTCTTGGAAGAGTACAAAAAGGTCTAAGTAGCCTCTAGCACTTTCCCTGGGAATCTTGGGAGGCACTATAGTAAAAAGCAAGCAGGACAGCCAGGAGTGCAAACTCCTACCCCGACCCACCGCCCACACCCACGGCGTTCCCTCCTCCCAAATACTGTACAAAATGCATTTCTCCTTCCCAGCGTTTAAATGTGGCTTGAAAAAGCTGCGCCACCGGGGGTACCAAGGACTCCCCTGGACTCCTGGCTCCCTTCTAGGTTTCTAACCGGCACGGATGCCACAGTGCCGGCTCTCGTGGAGCCTTCTCCAACCAAAACAGACAGGCTCAGCTAGCCGCAAGAGTCTCCCTCTACCTGTCCAACCGCCCCGTCATGCCTGCAGACTGCGGGGCAGCCAGCATTTACGAGGTCCAGCGGGAGTCACCCACACAAAGGCTCCTTGTGCCTCTGCGCTGGCGGACTGGCAGCCAGGTCGCCGGGTACCCACCCAGAAAGGACAGGGAGGGCACCCCCGCCCGACCCTCAGCACCGAGTCCCGAATCCCGCACTCCCAGCCTTCAACCTCCACAAAAGGGGCACCCCTTTTAAAGGGTTTAAAGACGGGGCTCCCCCGAGCTTGTCACAAACCGATCTCTGAAAGGAACAGCTCAGAGCAGGCACGGGAGATAGGGGCGCACTCGGCAGAAGTTTGCGTTGTCCCCACGCGGCGCTAGCACCGCATCTCGCCCGCAAGAGGGGCTGTGCGCCCCCTTCCCCAGGCCCCAGCTCCCTCCAGCCCCATGGCTAGAGGACGCCGGGGTCCCCTAAGGCCCGCTCACCTCGAGTCCAGTCCACCACTTGTTTGGGGGTCCACTTGGTCACGGGTTCCATGATAAATGGCTTCGCTTCCCGCTGGACTAAGAGGTGGCGGTCAAGCGCTGGTCACCCCGTCAAAGCCGCATGGCCGCGCTCAGTGGGTCATCCTGGCCCGTAGCACGCACACGGGACAGCTGTGTGGCTGCTCCTCCAGCTGCCACCGTCCAGCTGCAGTTCCTCCTTCCCGAGCCGCCGCCGGGACCCCGGGCACAGCTGCGGCTCCTGGGCGAAAGCAGCTGCGGGTCGGCGCGGCTGCGACCCCAGACCCCCGGCTTCCCAGGTTGTGCCGCTCCTCCAGCCCAGGGCCACTCACTAGGCTCTCACTCCTCCCCGCGCCACGCTCTCCTGGGGTCCCCGCTCCAGTCCGCGGCGCCCAGAGCCTTCCCGCCACGGCCCCACCTCCTGCACGCCAGGCGGGGAGGAGCGCAGAGCGTGCGTGCTCGAGCTGCAAAGTTTCAGCTCCAGTCGTCGCCACCCGAATAAAAGAGGGGGCGGGGCCGAGGACCCGGGAGCAGCTCGGGGGAGGGGCAACGGCCGGCTCCGGTTACTTTCCCTCTTTAAGCCCTCTTTAAGCACTACCGGATCGTCCCGAGCTGGACTTTCCTTTTCTGGGGGCAGGCTGTGTGCATCCCAGGAACCCAGTTGGCTCGGGGGAGGCCCGGGTCCTGTTGAGAGAACAGTGTGTCTCGGAGTGAGCAACTACAAGCACACACGCACAGGAAACCTAAAGTAGGGGCTGCAAGTTCTCTTCACTTTAAATGCATTGTATCTCGACACTGCTGTGCCTCACGGCCGTCCTCATTTTAAGTTTCTTAAAGTGGAATGGTTTTCTTTTGTTTATGAAAAGGTAACAGTGTAACACATTCTCTTGCAACGCTGCTGCAATATTTCAGCTTCTGAAGTTACTCCTTACCCATTGGCAGCTCTTTGCGTTATAGTTTTCCATATTAAAATACTCATATTTACAAAGTGAGTTAATGCTCATTTGGACTAGTTATTAACCCTGAGGGCAAAATTGTTAGAAAAAAAAAAAGTACACAGCTTCAGCACTGACAAAGAAAGGCCACATTCAGGAGACTCAATCTGGAACTGTAATTAACCCTGGACTGGAGAAAATCCTAAATTCGAAAGTCCAACTCTCTTTAAAGATCTCGCTGCCCTAACTCCTACATATGCACAGAGATTCCTTTGGCTCTTAGTGATTCTTTCAATTAAGGTGATTAATTTACATCTTGGCTACTGTTAACCCTTGGAAGGCAGAACCTGCTTGGGTTAGAGCTTTCTCTCCCCTCCCTCTTCCTGCCAACTAGCTCTCAGCATCTGGCACCAGGGTATGACTGCTATTTATTCACTAAGTATCTGTGAATGCCTCCCCTGTGCCAGGCGCTGCATTCATTCAATATTTGTTGAATTAGGATGGTAGACTGCTTACCGCATGTGGGAAAGATGGCTAGCACCTAAGCATCTGTTGTATAGTGTAATGAGTGAGGTAATCGAGCAGAAGAAACATATTAAAGCAAAACAATGACAGACTTCATCTCATGCAGTTTATCTAAAAGACTAAAGAAACACAGCAACACAGAGATATGCAGCTTTGAAATACAGTGGGTTTTATTTTGTTTTGCTTTAGCAAAGGTGATTGGCAGCGCCAGAAATCTGGCAAAGGCAATGATCAATTCCTGGTAAAGTAGTTATCCTCCCCAAAAAATGACCTTTGAAACCATCCACTGTTAACCATTTTTTTGGCAATGAAAGGGGAAAAGGCCTTGACATTTATTCACTGGCAAATGTAGTCAATCTTATCCACACCTTTATAGCAATCACTATATGCTGAGTCATCTGTGATTATGATTAGGTTGACCACATAATTGATCTCCAAATCAAAACACTCGAGTAGGAAAAGGGCACTATCAATAACTGTGTTGGAATAACATACCAGATTATATCGTCCCTGTAACTGTAAAGAAAACGTGTTAATGATTTTGTCACAGAACTTTACTTGATGTTTTCACAGTGTTTTCAAATTTATTTGCATTAGTGTTTACTGGAGAGTTAAAACCTAAAACTCCAGAGTCAAGAAAGCGTTTACAAAATTTCATCTCATTAAGAAAACACATGGGCCAGGGATTTAGCTCAGTGGTTTCGCCGCCTGCTGCCCAAGCGCAAGGACCCGAGTTCGATCCCCGGTACCAAAAAAAAAAAAGAAAAGAAAACACATTACTGTATCTCCAACTCAGTACATAATAGAACATAGCTAAAGAGGAAGGCCATGCTAAAATCTCTAACCCGGAAGACCAATTCACTATCTAAATGAATTAGAGTTCTGTTTACCTTTCCTGTCCTGAAAGCTAATTAGTATTTAAATAGGACCTTTTACCTTAATTACAGCTCTTAGCATGTGAAAGTTTTAGGGAGGCCTCACTTCCTATCTGAAATGCAAACTTGAAGACATAGAAAGTCACTACCGGCCTATGATAAAGGCAGAATTTTAGGTAAACCACTTTGGAAAGTAAAGTGTATACAAAATGATCATTTACAAATGTGCCAGCTTTTCTTCTGCGCTAGCTCTACTCTAGTTACGATCTCACATTCTATATGCACACATATTAGCAAACTATGTCTGCAGCAACAAAATTCTTCCTCTTTTGCACCTTGATAATTCCTCACACATCACAAGTAACTGAATAAATATTTAATTGGTGAATGTATAAAAGAACTGACACTAGAACCCAGGTCTCCTAAATTTCTCTTTCCTGCTTTTTTTTAAAAAACTAACTTTGGGTCTCCTGTAAAACTAGGTCAATTATTCAATCAATGAAAAATACAATAAGTATTTGTAAGGCACTAAGCTAGGCAAGAGGAATATTTGGAAATGAATGCCTAGTGGTTTTTATAGATCAAAGGCATAATGTGACTTTCTGAGGAGGGGTTTTCTTCTGTAATCTTTAATCAGAGGAAGGTGCCCTAGGAAAGTCAGGAAGGAGAGTTTTCAGAATCAATATGATATTAACAATTTGAACCAGTCTAAAATTTATTATTTTTTATTTGATACCTAGGGATGAAGCATTTGAATTAATGGCTATTACTATCATTGATAAAGACAGGAAGAGCAAAACACCCAAGGCACCTTCCCTGGTTCAAAAAATATTTTCCAGAAAAGGAAAAAAATAAACTACTCCAAATATTCAACTCCTCACAATCTAGGGTCCTTTTCTTGATAATTGTTTTTTACCATCACTTTGCTTTTTTACCATTTTTAAAACATTTAAAATTATTTCTTTTTTTTCACATAAAATTTTCTCATGTATACCTCATGTTATCTTTGAACTTGAGAGACACCAAACAATTCTGCAAATTGCTGCCTGGGAAATATCCTGCAGTTGAAGGTAAGCATTCTTATCTATGACATTACCTCATTGCAGAGTCATCAGTTAACTAAATTATCCAGGCTACTGATGATCTTGTCTTCTGCTCAATCCTATTTGGTTTGAATTCTTCACACCACAGTAATGTAGTTATCTCCCTAAATACACCAGGTTCCCATCAGATAATTCAGGCAGTAAAGTTTTCAAACATATTTTAATTGAGTAAGTGCTACCTTACTTATTTGAATTCTTTTGATCATCGAGTAGCTTAATTAAGTCATTTTGCACTAGGAAAGCTGCTATTTGGCTTTCTTTTACTGAGTCCTATCTATAACTCAGAGATCAATGTCAACTGAATAGATTCAAAAACCTCACATATTTTAGGTCATACTTGGAGAAGTTGATTAAACTTTTCTAATAGAGAAATATTGATGCAGTTAAATCCTATTTCCAAGAGTATACAGCTGTATTTTGGAAGGGTTGTTTTAGGAAGGAGTAACCACAATAAGAGTTAAGCTCTCCTACCCTCAAGTGCTGAAGCAGCTAACAGGGAGCAAGCTGCGTAGACAAAGAACAATCAATTCTACATTTCTCCCCCATGGATTATGGTACTTTTTGTTCCAGCTATCAAGTTGCACAGTGTCCAAAAAGAACGAAATCCCATGCCCGCTAGTTGTTCATGTAGTTTCAATTTAACTTTGTGGGACTTGGATCTCTGGACAAGAGATTCAGGCTCAAGTAATTTTTGTTTCAAACATAAAATGTATGTTGATAATGACAGAGACTTAAAAGTGAAAACTGGTTAATGGAAGTCATTCTAAACCTAAAAATAAAACAATAATTAAATTATGCCAAGTAAACTTTGACCCTTAGAAATAAAACGTAGATTTGAGAATCATAAACACACCAAGCTAATTTTTTAAAAATTCTACTTAACAAGAAAGACATAAAAGTAATTATTTATATACTGCTTTATATTTTTTCTAACTTGAATTTGGCATAACAAATATTTTTATGCCATTTTAGATCAAATAGAAATATATATTCAAATACTACAAGGTATAATTAAGCAGCTTTAATGAACTTGTAGTTCAGTTTAAAAGTTATTTATTCTTTCATTACTTAGCTAAAATTGTATACAAAACAGGAAAATGTCTTCTTGTTTTAGCCTACCAAGGGTCTTTAAATTCTGCACCCACTACTAATCAACACATACAGATTTTCACTAAAAGCGCATTTATGTTTCTCATTTGGGATCTTTAGACCTATGAGCTTGAAACAGGCCTCTATTGCTTAGTTTCCCAAATTAGCCACTTGTATTTGGAAATATGGTTATGTCTTTTTACTCAACTGCTTTGAAACTTACCAAATCTTATACTCAAGACATTTTGACACCAAAAGTTGGTCTCAATACTCTTTTGTTACTTGACACACAAGTTAGAATTTGATGTTGATTGCCTCGTGACTCACTTCCTTTTCCAACTAAAACAACAGGTTTGGTACTTAACATTTTGGGTACCAATTAATGATGAGTACCAAGGTACTACTGTCGTATCATCATTTAGGTTGGTGGACAGGTGGAAAGAAAAAGAACAGATTAGAAGAGTAGGAAGTACTTCAGTCTACTTCAACATCAAAAAGGAGAGGATGAAAAATAATACCAATCAGTGTTTCCCTGTAAAGAGTTAGATGATTCCATAGGATTTTTAGAGTATTTCCAAGGGTCTAGTTGAACAGGCAAATTTACACTTATTGCCAAAAAGCCAGCAAAATGGTGGTGGAAACCCACTAGCAGTTCACAAAAATGATAGCAACAGTAATTGTTTACAGTAAATGTTATAATATGTATGTATTACTGCCAGGAGCCATTCTACATAATTTTGGGGGGAAAGTCATTTCACAATTAAATTATAATTAGGGTTGTCTGAGCCCTCAATGTTCCTGTGATGCTGTGACACTCAAGGGCAAGACTACATCAGCTAAAGACATCCAGGTTCTTTAAGAACTGAGTAGTAATACAAAAAGAAAGATTCCATCTGGGAAGGGGCAAATTTCTTATCAGCTTACCTCAACCCACCTACTGTTGTAAGAACCTTTTGCTCACCTCACCATCCTAGTGAACATAAACTCCTAAGACCTAAGATCTTCATCTACATAAGATCCTCATCCTCATAGGATTATCACTGCCCTGAGACATGTGCTACACCCTCTGATTATAAGATCCTCATGAATTTAGAATTATTACCACCCTCTGAGTCATCTGATACTCCCTATGAACCCAATAAATAGTGGCAAGCCAGAATGCCTTTGTTTTTGCCTGCTCTGAGGCACTGACCTCCTGGCCTCCCATATACTTCAAATTACTCAAGCCTCTATTGTCTTTTTTTCTTTAGCCCTCGCTGTCCTCCTTTATAGGCAGTCAGAGGATTGATCAGCCTCCAACACATTCCATTCTAGAAAACTTTCCCAAATCAAAACTTTTTCCATTTGAATTTCATATAAGTTTTACCTTTAGTGACAGAAGAACAAGGTTACATTCATTTTGTTTTTCTACTTTCTTCTCCTTTTCTTGGATCTAGTCCCAAAAAAGCAGCTGAGGCAGGATAGAGGGATGGTTCTAGAGAAACCTCAGTTTAGGGTGCAACAGATTAAACCCATGCCTCCTAAGTTCCAGAAAATCCTGCTGCAGGTGGAAAGAAGACAGGGTGGTATCTGAATATCACCAGGGAAGTAAGCCCAAGACTCACTTCTGTCTGGCTCTAAATTATATCCTCTGTCAGTGCCATAGACTATCCAGCCAGGTGGATGAAAGAGAAAAACAAGATCAAGACCACTACAATGGTGGCCTAACCTGTAAGAACCCAGACAATACAATTGGGAGGTTGTCTTTGCCTGCTGTCTGACCTCTTCCATCATCACCTTCTTCCCCCTTTAGATCCATGTCCTTTTGTTAGGTCATTTCATCTCCCTTAAGGTTATAGCCTATTCTATTTCTTTTCTCTGAAAATTCATGTTATAAAAGGCAACTTTTTGAGATCTCAATTAGTGTTATTATCTTAGTGTCTTAACCAACCGATACCAGCCTTGTAAACTTGAGCAAGTTTGCCTCTTTAGGCCTGTATATTGGGGATAGTGGTCCAAAGGAACATTAACAATCCTCTTAGCTTTAAAATTCTCTCTTCTCACAGTGGACAACGGTTGTTGAGGACAGCTGAGGGAGAAGTCATTTTTGGATGAGGGACTTAACCAATGCCTTTCTGTCAATATGGCTTACTGTGGTTTTATAAACTCCCTGAATTGGTACTGGAGGTATTGGATTTAAAAATAGGAAATGGCATAAAGGAATAGAAAAACGATTCAAGATTCTGTCTTTTTTATATAAATTTTAACACAGAATGAAGATATGCAATTTATCAGAAGCTATCAAGAATGTAATGATAGCAAATCATACTTTGGATATCAAATTGAGGATTTTACTTCTGTTAGTATTAAAGTAAAGTATTTATAGTGCACAGAGAAACACTACTCTTACTAGTCATCAGATGTCAACTCTGGATCTTTCTTGAGGGTCTGGCTCCCCAGGAAAACAAAATGTCACTTAGTTCATTTTATGTGGCAACTTAATAGATTAAGGAATGCCCTTCTAGGTGCATGTGCAAGGGTATTCCATAAGAAATTAGCATTTGTATCTAGACTGAGAAAAAAAGATCTTGTCTCACAAATGTAGGAAGGAATTGTGCAATCTATTGAGGGCTCAAATAGAGCAATAAGACTGAGGAAGAGCAAATTTTTCCTCAACAAACAGGAACATCCATTATCTCCTGCCATTAGATACCTAGACACTAGAGCTCCCAGTTCTCAGGCCCATGCCTCACACAGAGTGTTTTCATTTGTTTAGTGCCACTATCACAGAAATCACAGATGAGATACATTATAAAGAACAAAATGTACTGGCTTACAGTGCTGGGAGCCAGGAAATCCAAAATTAAGTTGCTGGCCAATTAGGCCCCAGTTTCTTTGCTTCCAAGCTGCACCTCATTGGTACATTCTCCAGAAAAGAGAAACATCATGCTCTCACATGGCAAAAGGGCTGAAGTCCATTCCTAAGAGCTCTGATATTAAGGCATAAATTGCTCACAAGGTAATCCTTCATGACTTCATCACCTGTTAAAATCCCCCGTCTCAATACTGTTACATTGCAATCAAATTTCAAAGTGATTTTTGGAGTGGAGAAACATTCAAACATAACAGTAAGTTACGCCATTCGATCCTCTAATTTTCAGGCCTTTGGACTAAGACTCAGTCACACCACTAGCTTTCCTAGTTATCCACCTCACTGTGGGACTTCTTGGCCTCCATAATCTTGTGAGCCATTCCCATAATTCCAAATGATTTTTTTTCTAGAAAACCCTGACTAATACAACTGATGTAACATGAGGTCGCCCAATATAACTTAAGGCTCAAACTTCTATCTTACACTCAACCCCTTCATTCTACCTTGCCCACAACTCAGGGGTCTCACGGGAAAAGATTGTTCAGGCTTTTATTTCACTGGATGTTTTTAAAAAGCAATTTATATTGTGTTTATCTCTGTGATTCTTGTTCTTCCTCTCCCATTCATATGAAAACATATCTACAAAATGACCATTGGTTGAATTACTATTTTCACAAAGAGTGAAAACCAAAGCTCATTGGTTTTGTTTCTCCAGATTAATGGAAGCACTGGAAGGATTACATAGGTCTGCCCACATCCTTTCACCAAGTAGTGATGCACTAAATCATTTCATCTCTCTGGAGTCAGATCAGGTCAGCTATAAAGTCTTTCCTAACTTTGTATCATCACAAATTTAACCATTGCAACATTGCTTACCATTATTGAAAAATCAACACAAATACATCTATGGTTGCCTCTTCCTTCCCAAAAGAATTCCTGGATACAAACATAGCTTTAGGCACTTATTTACAAAAATATGTCTTTCTGAAAGAAGTTGTATCCATGCTGCTCAGTCTAGTTGGCACTGCATAATTAGAAATGTCTCAATATTCAAGATGCAAAATTCTTCCACCAATGCAAAGGGAGAGAAAACTGCCTCTTTTATTCTCACTTTTCTCTTTAACCTCTGACTCCATCAACAGGCTCCCGGAGAAAGGGTGAAATCTTTACATAACTGACAAGGACTGATTTTTTACTATCTTTTATATGTTTTTCCCCTTTATTTCTTCTCCTACTACTTGATTCAAGAGTTATTTTTGTAAAAATGGGAACAATTCAAGGAATGGCATTATCTTAATTACCAATTAATCCACAAGGGAACCTAAAAGCATTCCCTTCTAGGAAAAAAGAGCCATATGTAGTTGACAAGAGTCCTTTAGGTTCAGAGGCTAAGTCATCCATCGTCAATCTCCAGTGAGGCTGCCATATCTTAAAAACTCCCTACTGCCTCCCATGGAAGACTACCCAAGGGGAAGCCACTCATAGACAAAAGATGAGCTTGATGAACTCCAGATTTACCCTTTCATTTATTAAGAGGAAAACACTATAAGTGCCAACACACATGGGCCAAAGAGTAGGCCTCTCATCTGTCCAGTCATGTATCCAAGTATTGTAACCAAATAGCCAAATAATTACTCCTTCACCCACATTTCATTATATGCTATGCATATTCCTGGGCAATCATGGATAATCTCCTACCTGAGTACCACACTAAAATGTAGCTGAGCAAAATTTTAAGGGCCAAGGATTTATCTCAGTGGTTTTGCCACCTGCTGCACAGGCTCAAGGACCTGAGTTTGATCCCTGGTACCAAAAACATAAAATAAAATGTAGCTGAGTAAAATTTTAAATTTTCATTTCATGTTACAGCATATGTGTGTAAACAACCCTCAGTGGGTTCTGTATAGGAGCTGTACTTCTATAAACTACAGAGAATGCACCATGAGTATTACATAGGAAGTAGAATTACATAGGAACTTTTATGACTTGTGTTTAGACGTCTCCCCAAAGCCTCATATGGTCTCAGGTGGGGCTTTTCTAGAGGTGTGACTGATTCATATTCATATAGATTGTGTGACTTATTTATATTGCAATGCTAAGCCAGAGGGCTCTAGGATTAAGGGTATAAGTGCTACCCACCCTAAGTAATCTGAATAAAATAAAAGGGGCAGAAAAATGCTGTTAAGGTCCCTTGCTTGCTTTTGCTGTCTTCTGCTTGCCATGAACTCTGCGATGCCCCTCTGCCAAGCCACCTTGCCTTGAAGCCAGCCTATTATGGACTGAAACCTCTACAAACTGTGAACCAAATAAACCTTTCCCCCTTTAACTGTGGGTGTTGGGTATTTTGTCTTAGCAATGAGAAAAGTAACTAAGACAGGAACCAAAGGAGATTTTTTTTAATGGACAAGTAAAAATTGCAAATATGTGTGGTATACAAAATGATGTTTTGATATACTGCATGTTTTCATTGTAGAATGGCTAAATCAAGCCAAGAGGGGAGTTCATTTCACCCCCAGATGGTATAATTCCAGAATCCCTGTCATTCAGTCAAATTGGGTTAACACAAGTGTGAGTTAATAGTAAGTGATCTTACACTTATCAACAAATCTAGAAATAAAAAAGAAAAACCTCAAAAGTTTTTGTTAAAGAAATGGCTTAGTAGCAATGAAAATAATGAGAAGAATAAAGCTCAAGAGATCTGTGATTCTTTGTCCAACAGTATTAATAAATAATAATATGCAATGCGTATTAAAAAAACAAGGTAGAACAAAGCATTGTATACCAACCAACAATAGGAATAAAACAAGGCAAAGCTAATTTTAAGCTTCCAAAAGCATACCATCTAGTTGTTTTCAAATGCAGCAGAGTAATTATGGTGGTTTTAAAATACGTTCACAAATTCTTAGGAGTCTCCTCTTTGAGAAGGAGACTCTAATTTCCTTCCCTTTGAGTGTGGGATCCACTTATAACAGTGAACAGCAGAAGTGTAAACATGTGACTTTGAGATTGTGTCCCAGAAGACATGTGGTTGCTGCCTGTCTTCCTCTTGGATTCCTCAGGTTGGGGAGCCTGCCTCCATGTTGGGACATTCAAGCAACCTGGGGAGAGGTGCTTATGGTAAGGAAATCAGGGCTCCTGTTGATCACTGGGACTAAGGAACCAGTGCCAGTAAATACTAGGAAATGATTTTTCACTCTCGGTCTTGCCTTTGGAGGGTGGCATCCTGGCCACCACCTTGAGTGCAGCCTATGAAAGACCTTATGATAAGGCAGTACATTGTGGCAGGATACGCATTAAGAACATCTACTAAGCTCTAACTTCCTGTAAGCTCGCTCTCTCTTTTTTCAGTACTGGAGATTGAACTCGGGGCCTTCATAACATCATCAGCCCATCCCTACCCCTTTTCTGGTGACAGGGTCTCATTAAGTTGCTAAATTTTCCAGGCTGGGCTCAAACTTGGAATCCTCTTTCCTCAGCCTCTTGAGTGCTGGGATTAGAAGTTATGTGCCACCATGCCCGGTTTACCACCAGCTCTTAAGGGTTCACTATCTTCCAGTAGCACCATCCTGGGACCAAGCCTTTAATACATGGGCCTGTGGAAAACATTCCAGATCCAAATTATAGAAACACATGTTGTTTAAAGCTGCTAGGCTTGGGGGTAATTATGTAGCAACAGATAACTAATATGGAATATTTCACCCATTCATACCTTAAGATTTTTATCACATAAATGTCCAATACATCATTACCCTGTACATTATAATATATTAACTTGTCCACTGTTAATTCCATCCTGTTGGAATGGAAGCTGTACACAGGCAGGAAGCTTCTGTTTGACTTAGAGTTTTACACTGATCATGAAAAGTGGTACGTTGCACAGAGGAGGTGCTCAATAAATATTTTTGAATTTATGAATCATTTCATGAATATGTGATACTCCTTATGAGATGAAGAAGTAAAAGATAAAGAACTTTTGTTTATTCGTTTGGTTTTGCTTTTTTGAGACATTATCTCACTATGCAGCCCAGGCTGGTCACAAACCAGCCTCGATCCTTCTGCCATAGCATCCCAAGTGCTGGGATTACAGTTGTGTGCTACCATACTCAGCATTTGACTAATGTTTCATCAGCTGTACAGTAAACTTCACCAAAGAAGCTAAATGATAATAATATTTATGGCAAACATTATTAGAAATAACCTTTCTAATATTATGACAGTTTTATTATGTAAAATCTGTTTGTTGACAAAAGGGAAAGGGCCCAACTTTTGACAAATGCTGTAAGAAAAATGTTTGAGATAAAATGCTACAATTTCTCCACATAGTGTTAGCCAACAATCAAGTATGAGAAGGGAAAGTGCTACAGGAAAAACAAACAAAAAACCAAAACAGTAACCAAACATACACACAGAGAGACCAATCGGTCTCTAACCATGATTAACTCTATTGACAACTTGAAAGTGTGGAGGGAGTATAATACTAGCACAGTGGAGTTAAGTTTTCCAAGAGCCACAACAAACAGCATACTGTACATTTTCAGCACTTACAAGACTGTGGCTTCCTGTGAGTGATGTGGACCAGGCCAATTAGAGTGTTCTCTTTGTTTCAGCCACTTCCTTATTTGCATCTCAAGATTCACCTAATCAATCTAATTATTTCCCACCATGCCCAACTGTATCCTTCTCTACTAAATTACTTCTTTATTCAGGCAACACAGTTTCCTCTGTGTTCATCCACAGCAGTCATCGTGTCTCTTTCCTTTCTTTGCACTCACAGGACATTAAGGAAATGCTTAGTAAATGGCTATACTGTGTTTTATCATTCAGGTCTAAAACAGCTTTTAAAAGCCTGCGATTATCTTGTCATCTGTCCTACAAGGCGTTGAGTGTCTACCACTGGCTCCTACTGTTTTACAAAAATAAATCATCTTTTCTAAAAGAAGACATAATACACTCCAAAAAATGCTTCTTTAGTAAATGAGATCATCATACCAGATTTACATTAAGCAATTCGAGGAATTACATTTTTGTTCAGCTACTTGGCTGGATTATGTCACAGGGGGAAACTATGGGAATTTGATGAAATCAGAAATAGCAAACATTTCAGAAGAAAAATGAATTCCAAAGGGGAAGGGAAAGTGGGGAGGGGGAGGGGAAAGGAAGGAAGGGAAAAGAATAAATATGAGAAAAGAAAAAATGGAAACTAAGTCTTTGTAAATAGGGTAGGGTGGAGGGGTTGAATGGAGGGCAGGGGGATGGGGAAAAAAATAAGAACCAAGATATGTCATATAAAGGTACAAATTCCCAATGATGAATATCAATCAGCATGTTGTAAACTTAAAATGTACCAATAAAATTAATGAAAAAAAAAAGAAAAATGAATTCCAGGTCTTGAATAGGATGTTTGAGCTAAAATCAGACTGGCTGACATATCCTGAAAGAAAAATTCCCATAAAATTAAAAAGAAAAGAGAATGAATAGAGAAAAATGACAGTACATGAATAAATCAGGGACACAAAACCTGGATACTAATAATGGGGTTTCACTTTTGATAGAAAAATAACAATTGGATTATTAATGGATGATCAGTGACTCGGGGAATAAAGAACTAGAATTATTGACACGGAGAAGAGTTGGCTGCCTAAAAGCCAGGAAGGGCATTCTCACAGCCCTGAAAAGGAACTACCGTAAAGACATCTTAATTTGGACTGTTAGCCTTCAGAACTGAGACAATACATTTGTTGTGTCTACCAATCCACTTGTGGTACGTTGTCATGACAACCCTAGCAAATGAACTCACTGCCCAAACACCCCAAGTCTGAGTTCAGTGCCTGTGCCAGGCCCTTCCTTGGGTTTGTCCTTCCAGAGGTAAGCAAGCTGTCCCTATACTCTCCCTGGGTTCCAACAGGTGGCTGTTTGTTATGGTTTATATCTGGATGTGCCCCCTCACAAGATCATAGGTAGGCCTTTTAGGAAATTATTGGGTCATGGAGGCAAGACTCCTCAGTGGATTAGTCCACTGCTGCATTTATAGCTAAATGTGATGGAAAGTGAAGCCTGGTGGAAATAAGTGGGTTAGTCGGGACATGGCCTGGAAGGGTCTATCTACCTCTCTCCTCCCTTGATTGTTCTCTCCGCTTCCTATCTGCCAGGCCATGTGCTCTTTCTCTGTGCTTTTTCTCTCCATGTGCGACACCCCTCTGCCATGCCACCTTGCCTTGGAGCCAACTGGCTACAGACTGGAACCTCTACAAACTGTGAGCCAAAATAAACCTTTCCTTGTTTAAGTTGTGGGTATTGGGTATTGGGTCTCAGCGACAAGAAAGTAACTTAGACACTGTTGTAGCAGAATGTCTTGGAAGCTTGGGTGTTCACATGCTTTCATGAAAGCCCTCCAAGTATGGTCTGGCAGGAGAATAGAAATGGGGTAAATCATGGGCTATGACCAGCTAACTCTCCAAGACCACAGTGTACCAGAAGAGAACTCTAAGGAGTCTAGAGAGTCTGTATCCAAACTTCATTGCCTAGGTTGTTAGTGATATGTCAGTGTTGGAGAGCTGTCTAAACTGTACTTTAAAATAGAACAGCTACAGGAAACAATTCAAACAAAGATGAAACTTAGTGAATTTTTAAAAAACAAAAAGCAAATAGCCTTGAAACAACACAAGAAAGGGAATTTTATCAGCTGCCCCAGGCACCCTTCCTTTGTGCTTCAACCTAATCACAGACTCTTCTTTTCAAAAGTACATTTTTACATGCACAGTAATCACTTCCTTTATTTTTATATGGTTTATCATCCAGGCCTTTATCCCTGCTTTAGTCGTATCTTGTCCATCATTTAAAACCTTATACATCTTTTAATTCACAATCCACGATTTTCTCTTCTTTTTCCTTCCGATTTATGTGTTCAACATTGCAGGTCATTTGTTATGCAATGTCCCACAATCTGCATGTTGGCAATTACATATCTTTGGTAAATAAAGTTCACCTCTGTTCTCCATATTTCCAACAATGGAAATGGTAGCTAGATCCAGAAACTTGATTAGATTCAGACATTATTCTGATCTCTTTGGAACGTCTATAAATGCCCCTGGTTTTTTCATCAGAAAGAATATCTGACTTTCACATTTTTTACATTAGCAGCTGTCTTAGTTAACTTTCTTGTTGCTGAGACGCAATACCCAAGACCCACAACTTAAAGGTGGAATGGTTTATTTTTGGTTCACAG
Organism: Heterocephalus glaber; assembly: GCF_000247695.1. The sequence goes on along the minus strand of NW_004624785.1, from coordinate 3,791,389 downwards.
TTTGTACATGTTTCAGTCTGTAGTTGGCTGGCTTCAATGCAAGGTGGCATGGCAAAGAAGCCTGGCAAAGGAGAATTATTCATGCCAGTGCAACAGGAAGCAGAGAGAGCAATCAAGGGAGGAGGAAAGGAGGTAGACCTTTCCATGCTGTGTCCCCAGTAACCCATCTACTTCCACCAGGCTTCGCCTTCCATCACATTTAGCTATAAACTCATCAGTGAGCTAATCCACTAATGGGTTTTACATACCCATGATCTAATCATGTCCCCAAAGCCCCATCTGTGAGGATAGGAGGCTTCGGGGAACATCTAGATATAAAATATAACAGTAGCTACTGATTCTCAATGCCTAGATCTATTAATAAATTACTTGGGGTTTGCAAAATTGTGATGTTATGATTCTACCATTTTGCTTTTGTTTATTAAATTAAACAATTTTACAAAATACTTCTTCTTCTCATCTACTATTTGGTTCCCAGAGGCACAGTTTGCATGAGAAAGACAGGATAAATGCAAAAAAGGATATTTCCCTGCAGGTTTCAGAGAGAACATGACCCTGCAGTTACCAGACTCCAAAACTGTGAGCCAGTAAATTTCCATTTTAATCCACTCAGTACTTTGGCACTTTGCTATGGCAGCTGTAGGAAATGAACACTACAAGATCTCACATGGATTTTCTTTTAACTCATGAGGTAATCAAGAACTAATGAAGTAAAAAGACTTGCCAAAAATATTTCAGTGCGCCAAGGCTAGAATCCAAAACTCCTGATTCTTATTTTAGTTTTCCATGATCTATAACACGATGCCTTTCTCAAGAATAATAATTCACTTATTCACTCTCCTCACAAATATTTGTTAAACATCTAACAAGTAATAAGTCAATGTACTAGTCCTGAAAAAGCTTTTCTTTGTAGCACTTAGACTCTACTGGAGTAGGGATTAATAGTAATAATAATAATAAAGCAATTAAAAGAATAACACATTTGATAATTTTATATTCTGGTAAGGAGAATGAAAAAATAAAAATGGAAAATGAAAGTTATAATAAAATAGCCTCACAAAAATGAAAAATTAAAGAAGGAAACTAAGTTTAATATCCTTGTATCCATTTCACTAATCAACAAAAAACTAGGCTACACCATTATAAATTTATAAAGATTACACTAGTAGTTCTCAATAGAGGGTGAATTTGCCTAACAAAGGGCATTTAGCAAGGTTTGAAAAAATTTGTGATAGTCACAGCTAAGGGGGTGCTACTAGAGTTCATAAGTACAGGCCAGAGGTATCACAGAACATCCTATAATTCACAGGACAGATTCTTGATAACATAGAACTATGCCAATAATGCACTATATATTGGATAACAAAAATAGAGGCTATTTTTCTTAGGTATACTGCTTAGATTCATCAACAGTTCCTTAGGACCCACTCTAAATCCACTATAATTTATTAACTATACATCTATAGAAAATTACATATATTTCTTATTTCTTACCCAGTAAGTCTTTCTGTCTGCCTATAAATAATGTATTCACTACAAGACTATACACAGAATTAAACCAGAGGAACTGCAATTTGCACATCTATCCCAGCTGAGCAGAATAATTTGAGAGATAAGAAGTCTCCTAAAAAATAGATAATTTTGTTTTTAAAGGAAAGAAACAGAAACAAAGTCTTTATAAATAGGGAGGAGCAGAGGGGCTGAAGGGAGGGCAGGGGAATGGGGAAAAAAATAAGAACCAAGATATATCATGTAAAGGTACAAATTCCCAATGATGAATGTCATCATATTGTATATCTAAAGTGTACCAATAAACTTAATGAATTTAAAAAATAGATAATTCTGAATCCAATAAAGAAATGACAGGGCAGAATGAGACACATTCAAGCATAAAAATATAGGATACACAGGCAGTTCAGACTGCATGACCTTGAAATAGGGATTCTGTCTTCTGGCAAAAGAACCATGAACCTAGGAGCCAGACTGTGAATAGGTGTGACATAGAAAGTTGTGATTAATGGAAGTTTAGTACAAACACTATTAAGGAGAAAAATAAAAAGGTGCAGTCAAAATTTGCTAAAATAATATATCCTTTTTGAACAAACTTCAAAGAACAAATTAGGATTGCAATTGTATTACTCAATCTAATAAACATTTAGAATCACTCGGTAAAAAGAAAATTTTAAAATGATCATAGTTTAAAATAAGTCTTTTATTTACAAAGCCATGAAAATTATGATTAGCAATGATAATAAATTAAACATAGGCATTTGGGGTCAGAAGTAGAATAATACTTTGCTTCATTTTCTCATTTAATAGACTAATTTCACAAAGTAGATACTATTAATAATTGCATTTTATGGCTGGAAATGGAAATTAAAGAGATTAATTAGGCAAAATCTCTGTAGCTAATTACTGGTAGACTAAGGTTGTCACCTAAAGCACTCTGATTCTCAAGACTTTGTTCTTTTTTTTCTTGTCACTGAAAGTTGAGGATCCCTAATCCCAAAATCCAAAATCTGAAATTCTCCATAATCTGAAACTTTTTGAGAATATTACAGATTTTGAAACATTTCAGATTGGGATTTTCAAATTAAGGAACCAGGAGAATCTATGAAAATACTCCAAAATCTGAAAAACTCCCAAATCTGAAATATTTTAGGTCCCAAACATTGCAGATAAAGGACTATTTGACCTGTATTAATGATATATATTAACTATATGTATACTTTATATATTAATTACATACAGTATACTACACATGTATAACCATATGTAAAGTATAACTACACATATATAGCTATGTGTATAAATACATACTGTATGTATTAACTA
>NW_004624785.1:3714504-3752074 GCF_000247695.1 Heterocephalus glaber | reverse complement strand
CAAGTCCCAAGTTGAGCTCCCTGTCCTCCTGCAGGGTTGAACTCTGTAAGGCTCTTCTAAAGGTTCCAGCTGCCCTTCCCCTGAAGATAGTCCAGGTTCCAATGGGAGGTGATGTTCCCTCCAACTTACCAAGTACGGTGGTCTGGTGTGCCTTATTGCAGAGATTCTCTTCACTTTTCTAGTGGACTTCAGTTTTCATCAAGAAGCCTGAGAGAGACCCTCTATCCGTTGTTCACTTCTGCAGCTCAGGACAGTGGCCTTTATGCACCCCTGTGCCTCTGTAATATGGAATCAGGTAGCTGCACAGCCAGGAGCCCACAGTCGGGGGGTAGGGCACATGGGTTGCAGGTGCCTGAGCACCTAAGCTGCTCACCAGTGGGCGTGTCGAGGGGTCCTCACCAGCCTGTAATGTATTTTAAAACATTGTCAAGATTGACTGCTTTTTGATTTGTACATGTGTCATCATATGTTTATAGACATATTACTCAATATATAGGTGTCATTTTACATCCATGTAAATAACTTACAACTTCACTGTAACTGAACAGCAATAGTGCAGAAAACACAATCAGGTGGACAGCCAGAGAAAACCACAGCAGCACTGGCAGGGAGGACTATATTCCAAGGACTGCAATCATGTTCTCAGACTGAGAATCTGGCTAGGACCTCAACGTCCAGAGTGTTGGTGCGCTTCAGTAACTCCCATGAGGGAGGCATCATCATTAACAAATTCCATGGCCGGGGATTTAGCTCAGTGGTTCTGGTGCCTGCCTCGAAAGCACGAGGTCCCAAGTTCAATCGCCGGTACCAAAAAAAAAAAAAAAACAATGAACAAACTCCAATATCTTTCTCTCCCTTCTTATGAGCCTACTGATAATTGCCATTATCACAAAAAGATCACTTTCTGAGAAAGAAGAAAAATAACCTCAATGCTGACAATCTATTTCCTATCATCAATGATAGGCATTTGCTTCTTAACTTAAACACAAGTCCAAGGTCACCAGTTTCCTCTGGATTTTAAATTTCTGTGTAAGAAAGCTTTGTCAAGAATAAAAACCTTAGTAGATACAGAAATAAGTTAATGATGTCTCAAGCACCTAAATTAAAATGGCAAGCATGTGAGAAAAAGGAAGGAAAAATAGCAGTACTTCAGGAATTTTCAAAAGTTGTTTCATTAAAATAAACTACAGCAATTTATAGAAAAGGAAAACTGAAATTGGCATCACAAAGGATTAAATTAATTTCTTTTATTAATAGTGACATGAAAATGGTTATATATTATATTTTATTTTCTGGGGTTTGGGGCAGGGGAGTTTGTTTTTTTGATACAGAGTCTTGCTATGTAGCCTAGGCTGGCTTTGAACTCATGTCAATCCTCCTGCCTCAGCCTCCTGAGTGCTGGGATTACTAGCATGTGCTATATTTTATTTCCTTACATAAAGAAACAAAGAAATATAAAGTATGCTTGACTCATGTGATAGCATCATCCAAAAATATAGACATTGAGAAAATAAAGGCACATATTTTAATTATGTTGTTATGTATGGTCATTGAGCAAAGAAAATTGCATAGAAGGAAAATAGAAGCTTAAAGTCGATTTTTAGCAAAAGATTTTCTATGCATACTATATGCTGTGAATATATTTTTAAATGGATAAAAACAGAGAATGAGCTAGGTATTTAAATCTCTCAAAATACATCCTCATTGAGAACTGGTGTTGGATAAATTGTACATCAAAACCCTGCATGATGTGTATTCACCATTCTTACTGGAGGTAACCCAAACCCACGGCCCCTGGAAAGGAAACTCGCACATGGATTGGACCATGTGGCATAGGGACCTGCTCTTTCCCTTGGTCTGCAGCCCGGAGCAGGCTCAGATCAGTGGCCTTTCCCTTCCAATGTCCTCTCCAAGCATGTCCTGAGGCAACTTCCTGCTGCTTTCTGTCAACTTTTATAACTGTAACATGACTTTTGTTTGGTTTTATTCCTGTTTTCATGGAACCATTGTTGTTTTTGGACTCAGTAGAGAGAGATTTCAGTTTTGGACGAAACCATTGACTTAGAAAAAATACTTCAAGGGGGTAAAAAATCACTGAATCCCAGAGTTAGTAAGGACTTCACAAGTGAGAGTGCTCAGCCCTCCTCAGCCTTCTCAGTGGCAGCTCTCCAAATGTCATTCCCCTACCCATGCCCATCCCCACCACAGGTCCTTGTTTCTGGGGCATCTTCTTCCCTGGTTCACTTGGACACTATTATCCAGAGAAAGAAATCCCTTCAGCTTCCTCTGATTCCATTTCAACAGGTGTCCTCTCTCCCCACTTCCAGTCTCCTGTCCCTACCTGCTCTGATACCAGCACTCCACTGACCCTGAGCACTCCACCTGATTTCATCCCAACGACGATCTTCTGTCTCATGGGACTCAGAGAGGTTCATATATCTGCCAGAATCTCAGAATACTTCTTTGTCTATGTATTCCTTCTTGTCTAGATCTGAAAAGAAGCACCCCTACCAGGTCTTGCCATCCCCACCATACACCTCTGCTTGTCCTAAGGTCTTTTCTGAAGACATCTGTAAAATCAATCCCACACTCCTGTGACTTCCCTTTGTTCTAATGCAGAATTTCCTTTAACCCTTCATCCCACCCATCATTACATCCTAATAGAATTATACCCCCAAACCTGTCCTCAACTCCACCATGTCTCTACATCTTCTCTGCTATGCACCAGGACTAGGCCAGGCCTTTACCACCACATGGGCCTCCTGACTATGCTCCCTGAGCCTCTTTCTGTCCCCAGGGACTCTTCTTCGGTTGTAACCAGCTGCCTCAGATGTGAAAATCAGATCTGTTCTGTGATTAAAGCAAAACCCAACCTTGAGCAGCAAAGCCCTGTTGAGCTGACCATTTTTTTGTCCACCATTCAGACCTCTCCTCTCCTCCAGCCCACCATGCCCACTCTTGTCTCTGCACAGAAGGCTGCTCATGTATGTGGGTGCATGGTTGTCCCCTGTCCTGTTCCCTAGGCTCAGCTCAAGTATCCACCAGAGAGGGTCTGGCCTCCCAAGACAATAGGCTCCTCCCCCAGTATTTATGTTTTTTGTAGCATTTGCTAAGATAGGTACAATTTTACATATGTTCTTAATTTGTTGTATATCTGTCCCCCATAAGAATGGCAGCTCCTTAAAAGCAAGGCTAATAAAGACTTCCTCCCCCGAAATCCCTTCCACTAATGATGCTTGCTACAAAAGTACACATATATACTGAAAGAATGAGCATAATCCGTGGGTTTATTCCTCTCAGTTTACACACACGCTCTCTTCCTCACTCATTACTTCTTTCCAATATATATTCTTGTTTTCCTTCTTGTTTCTTGTTTCTGCCTTCTTCCATCTCACCACAGATTTTCTTAAAAGAAGTTCCTTCCTTCCAGCCACTCGTGTCACTCTTTCTTTTCCTCTGATCCCATGTGCAACTTTTCCTCAGATCCCATGTGCTTTCATGAGGCAAAATTGTAAAGTGCCTTCCTCAGGGGCCAGATCCCATGGCTTTCTAACCAACTACTTTGCTGATTTTGTCTTTCCATCTTTGTATCCCCAGAGCCTAATGCCAGAGGATACATAGTAAGTGTTTAATATCTATTGAATAAAATAATAATTAATTAATTTGACCCAGATTACCACAGACTTTCTTAAAATTCTTTTGCCTTCATAGAGACATGGCTGGGGGAATCACAATTCCCAACTTGAAACTATACTACAAAGGTACTGTGATAAAAACAGCATGGTACTGGCAAAGAAACAGACCCGAGGATCAGTGGAAGAGATTAAAAGATGCAGAAATAACTCCACACATACTCAGCCACCTCATCTTTAACAAAGGAGCCAACCACCCTCACTGGAGGAAAGATAGCCTCTTTAATACATGGTGTTGGAAAAACTGGATTTCAACCTGCCAAAGATTAAAACTAGACCCATATCTATCACCATGCACTAAACTAAGATCGAAGTGGATTAACAATCTAAATATTAAGACAGAAACACTAAACTTGCTGGAAGATAAGTTAGGTAGAACTATTGAAGACATTGCCATAGGAAAAGACTTTATGAAGAAATCCTCAGTAGCACAGGAAGTAGCACAAAGAATCAACAACTGGGATCTCATCTTATTAAAAAGCTTCTACACTGCAAGAGAAACCACCAACAGAGCTAAGAGACAACCTACAATGTGGGAAAAAAAATTTTAGCAGCTGTACCTTAGACAAAGGACTATTATCTAGAATATATAAAGAACTGAAAAAAATCAGACCCCCCAAATTCAGAAACCCAATTCAAAAATGGGCATCTGAGGGGCCAGGGATTTAGCTCAGTGGTTCTGGTGCATGCCTCGCAAGCACAAGGTCCCAAGTTCAATCCCCAATACCAAAAAAAAAGGGGGGCATCTGAAATGAATAGACATTTCTCAGACAAGAAGCAAAAGCAGCAAATAAATATATGAAAAAATGTTCAACATCACTGGTCATCGGAGACATGCAGATGAAAACAACACTGAGATTCCACCTCACCCCAGAAAGAATGGCTGCTGTCAAGAAATCAACCAATAACAAATGCTGGCAAGGGTGTGGGGAGAAAGGCACCCTTCTCCATTGTTGCTGGGAATGCAGACTGATGCAACCACTGTGGAAATCAGTGTGGAGATATCTCAAAGAACTAGGGCTAGAGGTCCCATTTGACCTAGCTATTCCTCTGCTGGGTATCTTCCCAAAAGAATTAAAAGAATCATACCACAGAGATATATGTGCACCCATGTTCATAGCAGCACAGTCTGTAATAGCTAAAGCTTAGAAACAGCCTAAGTGCCCATCAACTGGAAACTAGATAAAGAAGATGTGGGGTTTTTTTATAAAATGGAGTACTACTCAGCCATAAAGAATGAGAAACTAGAGACATTTTTAGCTAAATGGATGCATATTGAGGTGATACTCATAAGTGAAATAAATAGGACACACATGTGTAAATACAGAATAGTTTCTCTACTGTGAGAAGCTGAAAGTGCAAATAAGAATTAAAATGATTAAAATGAATAATTGATAATTTGAAATAGGAAGAAAAGGTTCAAAGGAGTACGGGTGGTGGGAGGGGAAGGGGAAAGGAAAGGAGGGAAAGGAAAAATGAGAAAAGAAAAAAATGGAAACAAAGTCTATGTAAATAGGGAAGGGTGGAGGGGGTGAAGGGTGCACAGGTAACAGGGAAAAAATAAGAATCAAGATACATCATGTACAGGTGCAACCACCCAGTGATAAATGTAAATGCATTGTTTACATAAAATGTACCAATAAAAGAATTTAAGGAAAAAAAACTCTTTTGCCTTCTACAACATGGCCTTGCTGTTTCCCAACTGATCATGTCATTAACAGCCTTCTTGTTCAGTCTTTTTTATTTGCCTTCACTAACAACATATGTTCTTCCTGCTCTCCTTTGGAGAACAGCTTGCCCAACCCAGTAGCTTCACTTTTCATATATTGAACTCTTCAATCTGATCCTCCCATCCCAATTTCTTGCTCAAGGTCCACATCCAAGCTCCAAGGTATATCTTGAGATTAAGGGTGCATAATTACATCAAGCTAAATATCTTGAGACTATATCTCACAATCACATTCCCAGTTTCAAATCCACACCAATCTTACATGCGATGGCAGCAGCCGGATTCCATCAGTTGCCTGAACTTGGAATCTCAGAATAGAGCCTTCCATTTTTCACTTACTTTACATAATGTTACAAACAGAAGAAAAGGAGGAAATAGGAAAAGAGATCTAAAGGTTTTGTGACCAACCTTACACCATTGCTCTGCTTTAAGATTTACAAATATAGAAGGTTTGCAAAATATTTCACATACTCCAAATGAGATGTACAGGGGGAAAAAAGTAATTTCTTTATTTTGATCTTTTTCCCAAGTCTCCAGCTGCTGCTCATTGAAAGGGAAAACACATTAAGTTAATGTTCAAGTCTGTTCAAAGCATAATACAGTCCAATAATTTAAACAGACCATTTAGGGAGTGCCAAGTCTCCCTTGGAAAAAAAGTGCTCAGCCTCTGCGGAAGCTCCTCTCCTCCACTGCTTTCCCAAGAGGTTGTCCAGGTGTGCAGGAGGAAGGGTGTGTGACTCATGGGTCTTCAGTCTTGGGCAGTTGGGTCATTCAAGGGGTCCTCTGGTCTCACAACATGATTTCAGAGTCTGCTTTCCAGTTGGTGATGGAGCCTGTGACCTTGTCCTCTTGGCTTGGGTAATACCAGAGGACTCCATGGCTGACCTCACCTCACTTTGGGCTGCTGCTGGCTGTTTTCCCTGATGTTGGTACCCTGGCCTTCATTTAGCCCCTGATACTGAGTGACATTACTATGACTCAGTTGGCCCCATGACTGACTTGGTTTCTGTTCTACACAGGAGCTAAAGCAGAATCTTAGGAAGTATCCATGTCACCACATATGTATGAGCCTGTCCCTGCGTCACTGTGGTAATAGCTCCCCTGCCGCTTGTCCCCAGGATAACCCACTTTTAAAGCATGATGCCACCCTCACAGAGCTAAGGACTGACTATTGGCTCTCTTCCCTCTCCTTTCCCTTTGGACACATATTCTCTCTATTCTCCTCCCCACAATCTCTAGGTCCCTAGGTGAGCTTTTCTTTTACTTCCTCTGTGACCTGTTCCTCTCCTTTCTGTCTCCACATACAATTAGAGACAAGAGTGTCCCCTCCACAATGTGGGAGAATTCTATAAGCTCACTGCTCCAAGCTAAGTTCATGGCATGCTAAAAAGGAATTAAAAGAATTTGGAAAATGTTTTTGCATGTTAGCTTGGTGTGCCTGATATAAATTAAAGCCAATGAAGTGAACATTATCTATCAGGCTAAGTAATTTTGATTGACTCTAAAGAAACATAAAGAGCTATTGACTGTTAAAACATGACTTCACTACGAACTCGCAAAGTTCAGTTTGGCTGAGGTATAATAAGTAAACACCAGTGCTTCCCAGACTACGTGCCCACGACACTCATGGAAAATCCTAATATTATTTGGCACAATGGGGGAACAGAAGAAATGCAACTCTAGAAGGTGGGAAGCTAGTTAAATGAAAATTACAATAATTCATGCAAATGAACATAGTTGTCCAAACATTAGTTTCTTGTGGCAGTAAACACAGGGGGAAATGAATGGATTTGAAGGATAGAAATGAGATGGAAGAATAATATTTTGTTTGGTGGGACAGTTGGAGGAGAGGTGATGTTGATTCACAAAACTGAAGGATTTTTCCAAGGCTGTGGGAAAAGAGGATGATGTTCCCTCGAAGTTTGAAGTAAGGAAGACAGTACTATGAGCCAAAGGAATTGCTAATAACATTAACTAGAATTTTTCCTAGTTGAAAAAATACCTTAGAGATAATATTACCCAACTTACCATTTTATGAACCATAGTAAGTCTTCCTGTTTTACTTGGTATTTCGTATCTGTCAGGTTTTATGGGTTGCTGAATGTGTCTCCCCCAAAACTCGTATGTTGGGCCCTAACTCCTAACAAGGAAAACCCCAAGGTCAGGTTTTTGGGAAGTAATTAGGTTTAGAGTAGATCACCAATGTGTGCTCCCAAGATGAGATTAGCATCCTTATAAGAAGAGGAAGGCAGAGAGATCGTTCTCTTTCCACAAGCATACACCGAAGAAAGGTCCTGGGAGGACACAGCAAGAAGGTGCACACCAGGAAGCTGTTGCTTACCAGAAACCCAATCTCCTGGCACCTTGATCTTGGACTCCCTAGCCTCCAGAACAATGAGAAATAAAGATCTGTGTTAAAGCCACCCTGTCTATGGTAGATAGGCAGCCCAAGCAGACTAAAATGTTAGGCCACGATCTACTTGCACTAGAAATGTCATCTCATTAATTCACAGGTAACTCTGGGAGGTAGCTGTCATAATTTAAGAGGGAGGATATGGAATCCCTGAGAGACAGGTAACTTGCCTGGGCAATTCAGAAATTTAGAGCCAAGATTCAGATCCTGATCCCTCTGTTCCCAGAGCCAGTTGTTTTCGCAGTCTGCTACACCTCTGTAAAGAGAATACTCTACAGTTTATTTGCAAAAATTGCAAGTCTATGTATGTATTACAATCTCTCTAATGCTTCCACTTCATGCCCAGAGCATAGAAATCATTAATAGTGAGTCAGGATTAGACAGATGATTCTGCCCCACCTTCCAGTTTCTTTCCATGCCTATCCCCTTATCTTGTTGGGCAAAGTGCACCTGCAAAATGGCAAGAATGCATGGGTTTGTGGCCCTGGAGGCTCACTGTTTGACTGTACAACCTCAGATACATCTGTAAGATCCTCCTCTCCCCGCTGGTGTTGCTCTGTTGACTGTTGCTAAAGAGGCTCTGGGATTTAGGCTTCCTCCCTACTCTGTCACAGAAGCCTCACCATTAGTCACCTCTCTGGAGGAAAAGAATGGAGGGAAGCAATTTCCCATCTTCTCTGTAGCAGTTCAGGCACAGATATTATTTCTTTGAGTCCAGTTTTGTGAGCCACCGTTTTAAAAGTTTGAAAATTACCTGCATTTAATTCATTTTATCCCTGTTATCTTTTCCTTTCCAAGGCAAAAGATGTAAGATAATTCTCCCCATTATTAAGGATGAATGAAATGTACATTGCACATGTAGTCAAATACTCAAGCAAAGTCAGGATGAAGTCATTTCTGTGTGCAATTTAACCATGCCGTAGCCCAAGGGAAATGGCTCATTTTACTCATTATAAAAATAATAGCTTTATACCTGGGCTAAGATATGCTTCATGATATGATTTCATTTTAGAACCATGACATTTCTGATGCATTAGGCTTCAGGTAGCTTAAGCTTCTTAATAGTGTGTGTTGTTGGTATAATCAAATGCCAACTCTATCACAGGCACTGTCAAATTCCTTAAATGCCTCAGCATGATTAAGAGAACTAAGTTGTTGTAAGGTAATTATTTGGGATGGATTAATGTGTAATCCTAAGAAGCAATAACACCATGGCAAGCATGAACTCTTACTTTATTACTGAGGGGGAGAGAAGTCAGGTAAGTTGGGGGAAATTCCAAAGCAGAGGCAATCACCTAGCTAAACAGACATAGATGCCTAGTTAGTGTTTTGGTAACTGAAGATATCTAACACCCCTGACTTCTTCAGCTACAGCAGGAGCATCCTGGGAAATCTATTCCATCCATAGGCCTGGCACCACACCAAAGTGTTTTTCCTGAATACTGAGAAAGGAGATGGGTGTCCTTATGAAATTTCTTCTATGGTTTAAGTGGAAAATGTCCATACAATTATCATTATTTACGTTCTGGAAAAAAAACAAATTTTTTTCTATTTGCCTTTCTTCCTTATGGGAAAAAAACTGCTCTATAGATATTCTGACCATGTATACAGAGAGCATATCAGAGTTTTTGAGAAGTTATAATTATTGTTCTAATTGAAATGTTTTCTTTACTATGATGTAAGGAGTCTATGAAGTACCAGTAAAATAAGAAACACTCCCTACATTTAAAAGTAAGCTTAATGTGAGAGAGAAAACCATGATCAGTATTTAAATACATTATCAGCCATCAAAAATAACTGAAAATTTACATCTTGGTGTTGCATGAGAACTTTTAGGACCTGTGGAAGAAGATGTCCCTAGACTGGCATGCAGGATTGATGAGTCAAATAGATTTACTATTTCTCTACTCATTGCAGGTTTCTTTGATGATAAGCATTGTTAATACAAACAGGAATAAAATTTAGATGTATAAAGTTGAGTGGAAAAGGAAAATTGCAGAGATCTTTATACAGTAAGATACCTTGTTTGTTACAGTTTATAACAAGAAAACCAAACAATAGTTAGCTTAGTCATACACACACTAGGAAAGTGAACAGGATTCAAGAGGGCATATAAGGTCATTTCAATAGTACTGGTAAAGTCTCAGTTCTTATGTTGGGACAAAGCTCTGTACACGTTTACTTTGTTAAATCAAAATGTCTAAGTGTGAGGCCCAGCAGTGATATTTTTAAGAATCAAAACTATAAAAAACTTCTCAGTGGTTCTAAAGCACAATGGGGTTTGAACACCACTGACCTAAAGTATTCACATCTGGCCTTTGTCTGCTATCAAGTTTACTGCCTGAAAAGTGGTGAGGCAACCAGATCCAAAGCTCTAGGGATTGGCACATAGTCTCAGTTCTGAGCCCAGTGGGGAGGTTTGGAACTCATTAGGAGGTCCCCTGAGGTACAAAGAGCATGCTTGGAGCACAGCCACAGGCACTGTGATGCCCTCCCGTTTCTTTCAGTCCTCTGGCTGAAAGTGAGAACTCTCCTGGAGGAAGGGGGCTGGGATGGGTTGGTGAGTCATAAGAAATGTCCTGTCAGAAAGGGGTCAGCAAAGGTAAGCTTCCAGCACTATCACCATAAACCTTTGTAAGTGTTAGCTTGTCTATTGTCTCTTGGGAACTAGAAGTAAAATCCTGAAACAAAAGCCATGTGGACCTGTCTTTGGTCTGGTTAGAGTAGAATTGGGGTACTGACTTTAACCTTAGCATTTTGTCTTGGAAGGAGAAAAAAGTCACAGCAGATTAGGTGGTGGTGAATTTAAAGACAGAATAAAAGAATGCTGAGTCTCTAGGGCTTGTTGCATGGAATAAAGACCTAAATTTAAGATCTAAAACCAAAAATTCCTAGAAGACTACATAAGGGTAAAGCACATGGATGTTGGCTTTGGCAACAATTTTATGTATGTGACCCCAGAAGCATAGACAAAATGAAAAATAAAAAAGTGAGACCACATCAAATTTAAAAATCTCTGCACAATTAAGGAATCAATCAACAAAATGAAAAGACAGCCAATGTGATGGGAGAAAATATCTGTGACCAATATACCAGATAAGAGGTTAATATCCAAAATATTTAAAGAACTCACACATTAACAAAAAACAAAACAAAACAAAGCCCAATTTTGAAAATGGGCAAATGACCTAGAAAGATATTTCTCCAAAAAAGACATGAAAATGGACAAGTATATGAAAAGTTGCTCAACATCACTAATCATCCGAAAAATGCAAATCAGAAACCACTATAAAACATCACATCATACTTGTTAGGATGGTTATAATTTTAAAACAGACCAAAAAATAACTGGTGGTGGTGGAGGCACACATGTAGAGAAAATAGAGCCCTTGTACATCGTTGGTGGAAATGTAGAATGGTGTAGCCATTGTGGAACAAAGCATAGAGATTCCTGAGTAAATTAAAAATACATCTACAGCATGACCCAGCAATCCTAGCTCAGCACATACCCTCAATAGAAATAATACTGCCACCTCAAAAGATATCTACACTCTCACGTGTATTGCAACATTATTCCCAATTGCCAAGTTATGGAAGCAACATAGATGTCCACTGATGGATGAATGGATAATGAAGTTGTGGAGTGGAATGAATTTGTACAATGGGATATTATGTACCTTTAAAAACTAAGATCTTTAAAGGACTTTTTAAAGACAAAATAAGCCAGGCAGAAAAAGAAAAATACTGCATGATCTCACTGACATGTGGGATCTAAAAATTGAAAACATAGAAACAGAGAGTACAATGGGGGTACCAGGGGTAGAGAGTGGGAAATGGAAGATATAGGTCAAAGGGTACAATGATGCAGTTGTATCAGATAGATAAGCCTGAAGAGCTAATGTACAATGTGAGGACTATAGTTAATAAAACTTTATAGTATACCAAAACTTTGCTTTGGTATTCTTCCCACAGAAAAAGGAAAAAAAGAAAGATAACTATGTGACATGATAGATATGTTAACATATTTGACCAGTTATCACTATGTGTATATTTATCAAAACACCATGGCATATGTATTAAATACATATAGACAATAAAACAAAAATATCTACAAAGAAAAGACAGGTCCACGTGTGAACCAGTGCACGGCCCATGGGTGGTCAGCAGCAACCATTGCTCTGAGGGCTGACCACTCTCCACTACATTTCCCAGTCATCCTCACCCCTCTCAGGGCTTGGACACACTCAGCATGGACAGTTGAGCTTCCCTGTGAAGCTCCATCACTCAGCATTCTCCCATGAGAACCTAGGGAGAGAGAGACTCCCTCAATTCAGCCACACTCTCCCTATTCTCCTGCCCCCAGGGTCTAGCTGCTTCAAAGTGTGCCACAATCATCCAGATGTGCCAAACTCTCCAATTGTCAGACATGGAGAAAAGAAATTTTGAAATATAGAGACATGTATAAAATTAAAAGTCATTTTTAGTTCACACTCACCACATTGAAACTACTGCCAAGTACTAGGGAAGCACAAGTGGTTTTGCCTTTTTGTGATTTCCTTATTTAGCAGCTTTACTGCATTGATATTTGTACCTATTTATTCCTATAGGCCCAGCTCCTGCTAACTTCTTAGGCTCCTCTCTTGCCACCAGCTACTGGTATACTGAGCAGCTTGCAATTTCCCAAAGACTTCTCTCTCATCTCCCTGTTTCATCCCCTCTAACATTTGTTTGCTCAGCAAGAGTCAAATCTAACAAAACATCCCTCAGGGAGTTTTCCCTGACTACCAAGCCCATTCACTAAGTGACTCAAAGCTGCTAGCTCTGAGGTGGAGCCCAGAACAAGAAAAGGCTCTGCAGTAGATCCAGGCTTCTGTGCAGGCTGCTCCTTTACTTTGGCCAGATGATCCAGCAGACCCAATGGTATTTGGAGTGTTCGTGGTGTTTTGGAGCCTCTGGGAGGTCTCTGAAAGCGAGTCACAGTGAAGGCTTTGCAAGTTTGAAGCAAAGCTCTGCCATCCTCCTCAGATTACTACTCCCAAGCTTTCATAGAGACTGATGCTTGACCATGGGCCACCAAGTTACCGAGCCACCTGAGCTTTCTGTCAGGACTTACGTGTTATCTGATGCACCAAGCTAGAAAGTTGAGCATGCACACAACTCTCCATCATCAAATGGAAGTGGTGTATATGAGACTGAGCCAAACCATGCTCTGAAGATATAAATTGCATGGAGCAGTGGTCCAATGCATCTGCTCTCTACTCCTGCCTCACTGCCTTTTCTCTCCGAGCCTGCACCTATGGCTTCATTGGAATGCCCCCACGATCAGTTGATAGAGGAGGAGAAGACTTTGGCATGCTCTACAGATGATTCTACACATATGCAGGTGCCTTCCAAAAGTGGACAGCTGTAGCATTCGAGCTTTTCTCTGGAACATTCTTAAAGGACGGTGGTGAAAGGAAATCCTTCCAATAGACAGAACTTCAGTCTGCTCACTTGGTTGTGCACTTTTCTGGAAGGAGGAAACAGTCAGATATATGATGATATACCAGTTTGTGGAATATAACCAATGGTTTGACTGGATGGCCAGGGAATTGGAAGGAACTTTAGAGGAAAATTCGTGACAAGAAAATTTGAGGAAGAAGTATGTGAATAAAACTCTGTGAGTGAGCAAGGATTGTGAGCATATTTGTGTCCTATGTGACTGTTCTTCAAAGGGTCACCTCAGCAACAGGGGAGTTTAATAATTAGGTGGATAGAATGACCTATTCTATGGATACAAATTGGCCTCATTCCTCAGCCATCTCTGTCATTACTCAATGGGCTCATGAACAAAAGTAGCCATGGTGACAGAAATGGGAGTTATACATGAGCTCAGCAAGATGAACTTTCACTCCCCAAGGACAGCCTGGCTATGACCACAGCCTAGCATCCAATCTTCCACCAGCAGCAGAACCCAATTTTGATGCCCCCAAGAGACATCAATTCCTGATGTGATCATCCAGCTACTTGGTGGCAGGTTGATTACATATGGACCCCTTCTATCAAGGGAGTGACAGGGCTTTGTTCTTATGGGAATAGACCGTCTATATGTTGATTTGCCTTTCCTGTATCCAACCCTTCTCCCAAAAATACCATCCATATACTTACAGAATGCCTTATGTACTGTCATGGTATTCCACAGAGCCTGAGTCTTGACCAAGGAATTCGTTTCACAGCAAAAGAAATAGAGCATGGGCTCACACTGGTCTTTCTGCATGACCCAGAAATAGCTGTCCAGATAGAATGGCAAAATTACTTTCTTTGAAGACTCAGGTACAGTGTCAGGTAGCTGTCAATACCTTGCAGGGCTGAGATAAGTATCTTCAGAAGGTTGTATCTTGTATGGCACTGTTTCTTGCATAGCATCTTAGGATTTCCAAGCCCAGAAATCAAGGGGTAGAAATGAGAGTGGTACCACTCACTACTATCCCTAGTGACTCACTAGCAACATATTTGCTTCCTATTCCTGCTACCATGTACTCTACTAGTTTAGAGGTCATAGTTCCAAAGGAAAGAATATTTCTACCAAGAGACATAGCAATGATTTCATTAAACTGCAAGTTAATACTGCAGCAGGCCACATTGGATTTCTTGTACCTCTGAGTTAACAGGCAAAGAAGTGAGTTATTGTGCTCTCTGGGGTGACTGATCCTAACTACCCAGAGGAAACTGGACTGCTATTCCACATGGAGGTAAGGAAGAGTATTCTGGAATACAGGAGAACCCCTAGACTGTCTCTAAGCATTATAATGCCCTATGGTTAAGGTCAATTGGAAAGTACAACAATCCAATCCAGGCAATTCTATTCATGGTCCAAACTCTTTGGGAATGAAGATTTGGGTCACCTCACTAGTTGAAATACCATGACCAGCTGAGATGCCCACTGAAGTTAAAAGAACACAGAATTATTAGTGGAAAAAGATAGATATAAACACCAGCTGCAACATATGACCACTACAAAAGCAATTGCCATGAGCATTTCCACCTTATTTTATTATGAGTATTTGTGTGTGTGTGTGTGTGTGTGTGTTTTCAAAGCAAGTATCTGCTTGTGTGTGTCTCTCTCTTACTTCCTTATCATATAACATAAGGTGAATTGACTTCATATCATAGTATTTATGTATTGGCAATTTTATATCATAGCATTCAAGTTATAAGACATCAAGAAGAAAAGTAAATATCACTCAAAGACTTTATGTCTTCTTCATGGAAAGTAGTTGGTGCATTTTCAGTTGTAAGAAAAATAGCTGTATCATGTTAGGCCCAGTTCTGGCTTTATTTTTGTCTTCACTGGAGATTAAGTATGGCTTCATGAGATAGGTAGCAAGTTAATAACAGGTAAACACATGCTGGTTAACTTGTCAACTTGACTGGGCCAGGTATAAAAATATTCGACAGAGTATAAAAATATTTGGTCAAGTATTGCTGTGAGGGTGTTTTCTGGATAAGTCCAATACTTATATCAACAGACAGAGTAAAGCAATTGGTTTGCTAGTTAAAGGCCTGAATAGAACAAAAACACTGACAGCCCCTCCCCCCAATAAAAGGAAATTCTCCTGCTTGACTGACTGCCTTTGAAGTAGGACATTGGTTTCTATTTCCTAGTTTTTGTTTTCTGCACTGGGACTCAAATGGAAACGCCAGTTCTTTCTGAGCTTCAACCCTGCCAGTCCTCAAACTGTAACTATACCATGGGCTCTCCTGTCTCAGACTATTAAGCTTGGCCTAGATCTGTCCATCATCTCTGCTAGTTCTCCAGCTTGCTGATTGAAGATCCTAGCATTTGTCCACCTCCATGAATGCATGAGTCAATTTCTTTTAAAAAATATATATCCCAATGGTTATGTTTCTCTGGAGAATCTTGATATGACTAAAACAGTGACTAAGAAGACATAGCCTTTTCTTTATGACATCTCCAAATGTCACCACCTATGAGCCTGTGAGCCTGTGAGACTCTTGCCTGCCTGCTCAATTTCCCAAAGGATAAAATGCTCCAATCACCTTCTTAGAAAGGGTAAATCTGGCACTCAAAGATAAGGGAGGAGAAGCGAGGCTTCATCTTTTAGTGGGAAGATTTGCATTCAATCCCATGTTTTCAATACAGCACTTCACTTATTCTCCCACTTGGGTGTGTCTGGAACCTCCAGTGGCCCCAGAAATGAGTCTTCATTTCTTCAGTTGGGGATGAGGTTTGTTGCCTGGCCACATCTCATTAAAAGAGAGCTGGAGCAACGACCTCTTCTTTCAAAAGATTTCCAAACAATTCCTTGATACCACCTTCTATCCTGTAGCCCCACTCAATATCTCAGATTATAGATGCCTCAAAACATTCTGGGATTCTGTACCATTAATCAGCTTGTTGCTTACTGGCTGCTGTATGAAACGATTATGTCTGACAGGCACTCAAGTTTCGAGGTCCTCTAGTTCAGGCTAATTAGCATTTATCCATTCACTGTCCAGTTTCCAAAGTCTCATTAGCATCACTTGCTGTTTTCCTTTCTTTTTATTTTTGGGTGCCTTAGTCTGTTTGGGATGCTATAAAAAAATCATCATATAGCTCATAAGCAACAGAAATGTATTTCTCAGTTTTAGAAGCTGGGAAGTTCAAGATCAGGGGAGATCTGGTGTCTGGTGAAGAGATGCTTCCTCACAGACAGCTATTCTTCACTCTAACTTAACATGGAGAAAAAAGCAGGGCTCTCTCTCAGGTCTCTCTCTCTCTCTCTCTCTCTCTCTCTCTCTCTCTCTCTCTCTCTCTCTCTCTCTGTCTCTGCAGTATCAGGAATTGAACTCTGGACCTTGCACTTTCCAGGCAAGTCTGGTGCCACTGAGCTACATCCCTGGCCCCTCAGATCTCTTTTACAAGGGAACTAATCCCATTCATGGGGTTGCATCCACATACCTAATCACTTCCCAAAGTTTTTACCATCTATCTAATTACCACCACCTTGGGGGTTACAATTTCATTTGAACCTTGAGGAAAAAGAAAAAAGCAGATCATAGGTTTGGATCTTATGCATTAAAAAAACCCCTCTTTTACTGCTATTTTAATGGAGCTTCAGGAAGGAACAGAGATAAGCATACATATTGATCTGTTGGATTTGAACAGAATTTGCAGCACCACCACAATATACAAAAAGTACCCATGGACTAGTTATGGGTGTGAGGTTTCTTTTGAGGTGGATAATCTAAAATTGATTGTGATTATGGAGGCACAACATTGTGAGCATACTATAAACCACCTGAATTTTACACCTTATATTAGTGAATTGAATGGTAAATTAGGCATCAGTAAAGTAGTTATGTTTTTTAAAAACCATCCATGAAGCTTAAATCTTTAACAACACCAAGGACTGAAATTGTATATCCCAAGTTCAAACATGGATCATGAATGGATGAGCAGATTAATGAATCTGCAAGAAGAAAAAGAATTCAAAATCTCTTTTTATGTCTATCATAATCCCCCCACCCCAGAAAAGCACAGTTAAGCATTTCTATAGACTTCAGTGATGTAATTCAAGGCAAATATTTAGGTTTGGAAGTGTGAACTTACAAATAATAAATCAAATCAGGTGAGGCAAATTCCTACAATCTACCAACTAAAAAATACAAAATTTAGGGACTCAAGTAAATTCACTTTAGCCATATATGTCTTAAACAGCTGTCTAAATAGCATTTTGTGGTGGAAACTTTTCCAAACAAGCTTTATTGAATGGTATTTTCAGATCTTTCTGTGCATGCCAGCTGTTAGGTTAAGGAGGAAAGCATGTTGTAATTTTTGTACGTGTCAAACCAAAAGGCATGTTTGGTTCATATTTCTGCATCAATTAAATTGTTGCCAGGAAGTAGAAACGTGTTCAGGAAATTTTCGATCAGGTACCAGAAGTCTACAGGGATAGTTTTTGTTTCAGTAACTGCTTTGCAGATACAATGAGGGGAAATGACCCACTAGAAGAACAACATCTGGAGTTGTCCAACTGCATTACTGTAGATCTGTTCAGCTTTAATGTCACAGGGGTGATGATACTATTTTTTTAAAATATGGTGTGGTTTAAGTGCCAGATGAAGTTGGAAACAGTAGGATTCTATGCAGCAAGTAATATTTACCTCCTAACATCCTGGAAAGTAGTAATATTTATTTCCTAGTTTCTGTCTTTATTACTGGCTGACACTATGTTCTTACTTTGTGGGCCAAAACCTCAATGCCCAAGAAACAAAAACAAAAGCCCCCAAGCCAGGCAATTAACAGACCAGCTGTCCTTGTGTCCAGCGGAAACTGCACTTAGGTGGACTCACATGACTTGGCTTCCAGCTGGTGACACACTGACCATGTGTGTGAATTAATCTATCACAGGGCTCCTCACCTTTGGTTTCATCACTTATTAAATGGGTATAATCATGCCAGGCTGTCCTGATCCACAGCATTAGGGCAAACAGCAAGGCAGTCCCATACCTGAATGTGATTGATTGATAATAAACTACTAGAAGTGTAAACTCGCATTCTAAGTGGCAGAGGTAGGAGAGGGGAAAAAAGAGCAATAATAAGTGAGACCTGGGACAGGAAGGAAATTTTCATCTCCAATTTTAACAAATTTAGATAAAAGGGATACTTAGATTGTATGTGCTAAGTAAATGCTCTTGATGCCTGGTTTCTGTATGAGATATCTATCAATATTGGCTCTCCTGCACTGTTTGTCTCACACACACACACACACACACACACACACATACACACACACAAACACACAGAGAGAGAGAGAGAGAGAGAGAGAGGACCATACATACACAGAGTTCCCCCAAATACAGTTTGTATCATAATAAAAAACAAAACAGAAACAAACACTTGCTGCTCTTTAGAGATAATAGATTAGCCAATTTATCAAAAATAATTTTATTTACCCATTTTACACTGCCTGGCACTGCTCATGCCATAACCTCACAGGGACCTGCTACAGAATGGAGTTGACTCTCATGTGCTGAGATTATGGAACCCTTAACCATGTGAGGAACAACTATCTCAGTTAACCATTCATACATTGGGCAGAATATTAAGTGGGGAACTACCCAGGCCTAGGGGACTTGGGTACCCAGTTTCAAATTAGGCAGTCAAGAACTGTTCTTAAATACTACAGAACACAACAAAGATTTGCTTTATCAATTACTATCACAGCCAAGCAAGAATTATATTTAATTCTCATTCATCTTTTTGGTAACTAAAACTTGATGCTTTCAACAATGAAGGAGTTGTTTAATGGACCTATCTGGCCCCTTGAGATCCTCCTTCAGGGAACAGGAAAAAGGGATAACGGGTAATATCCTGTGTCTGTTACAGGAATGAGAATTGGCCAAGCTACAGATGCCTGGTGACACAGCTGGCCCAGTCTACAGCCAATAGGGGTGACACTGGTGGTTTTAAGGGAACCATGGCCTCCTAGGAAAACCCTGAAGCTAAACCTGAGACTCAGCACTGTGTTGGGAGGAGATCAGAAGAAAGAGACAAAAAACATTATGGTAAAATGTTAGTAACAACAGAGTTGTCTGGATTCTAACTCTTCCGATCTCACTTACAAATCTCCCATTGCCTCCTCCCTGCAATTTCCCCCATTATTGCTGCTTTTTATTTGAACAAGATTTTGCCAGAACAAAATGTCATAAACAGGGGCAAGGAATATCCTACACAGTGTTATTTTAGAGCCTCCTTGAATCACTTAGGAAAACTTTGTGTAGTTATTTTTAAAAAGATAGCAGGCTTCCAAATCCTACCTTTCTCATTTCTACTTGTCATCTAAATGGTCTTAAGCAAGTCCTTTAACTTCTCTAAGCATCATCTTCTTCATCTGTACATAAAGGTCTTCAAGTAGCATGTGCATCTTATAGGTGTCAGCTTATTAAGTGAGATAATAAAAAATGCCTAAGACAAGTATTCCCTACATAATATGAATTATTATATAATTTTTATATTTGCTGAAGAGCTTTCCATTTGGGGAGTTTTGTTTAAAAAAATCAAATACAGTGTTGAAAGAGAGTTGAGGTTTTCAACTCTTTAAGAGAAATATTTTATTAAAAGAGGGGGAAAGTCAATATTGGGTTTGCCAAGAGAGCTCTGTATTCACCAATCAGCTTCTTGCTCATCATCAAGCTCGGTAACAGTACACAGAGTCCTAGAGGCCAGACATTGGTTAAGAAGATCCATAGACTCCTTCCTAAGGCTCCTTCTAATCACTGAGTTAGTAATTGGGTGGTCCTACAACAAGCTGCCATCTCTCTCTTTTGGTCTGGAATAAATGGGGAAAACTTCTAATTAACATTTGCAGCATCAGTTTCTTCTTTCATGTTTCTGGTTCTAATAATGAGGCACTATTATTCTAAAGAAACCTTTTATAAATTGAGTATTGTTTCAAAATCTGCTCATTTACACTTCTCATGGAACTTCCTGGGGTACGCTGTATTCTGTAGGAAACATCTGCCTTTGGGTTTTTCATCACCGGGAGGAAATTCACAGCAGGGCACAGCATGTCTGGGGGCACACAGATAACTCTGCAGTGAGAACTGACCCATACACACGTGTCACAGTGGTATCCACAGTCACCCTCCCAGGTGAACAGTCACATGCTTGTTTGCAGAAAACATATAGAAATGCAGCCCAAGTGGAATGTGCCCAGACATCCCCAAAATTGGGCCTATTAGTGACAAGAGTTGAGTCTCTTGCTCAACTGAATCTTGAATACTTAAGTGACATAATGCTGAGGATTTTTATTAAAAATGAGCTCAGGTCCTTTGAGGAATATGTACTTTGGAAAGTCCTAATTACTCAGACTATTAACTTCCCACTAACATCATGCATTTTCATGGAACTCCTATGTGAGAAGCACAGTGAGAGCCTTTTCTGTTTTGCTTGCAAAGCCCTGGCCTTCAGGTATCAAATCCACAAGTGAAATATTCTGTTTTTTCAAGATCTAGGTTATCTCACAGAGGCTAAGGATTTTAGACCAAAAGAAAACTACAAAGACTACTGTTGCTAATGCCAGAAGGTAATCTTTCCCAAATATAGATCAATATTCACTAGATAGTTTTATATGTATGTATGTTGTTAGCTTTTAAGTGAATGAGTGGCTAAATTTTACAATATTTTTGCCCAACTCCCTAACATAAACAGAATTAGCACTTAGCAAGAAAGTAAAATGACCCTTTACTTTAAAATGATGTTCCCAGTAGTGGAGCACTGATGTTGGCTCTCACAGATCACAATTGCCAATTGTGTGTATTAATTCTGTACTCCACACTCAGTGCTATCATATCGGTAGCTTGAACCAGCAATGGGGAACCATTTACACCATCAGAACAGGCATAAGCTGCAAGATGGGATTTGATTTTCGTCAGATGGCTGGACACTAAACATTTACAAGCACATCCTTGATTGTAGGCTTTTGTTATAAAGCTACCACAGTGTGAAGCATGTTAGCCTCAGCGAGTCTGCTTGGACACCCTAGATTCAGTGTGGACGTTTTTCCTGCTATAGCAAAGCTATGTGCAAAGAATCAAGGGCTACCTAGGAGGTAGGATCCACCACAAATTACAGTTGGAGTCTGAAGGCTGCCTGATGTAGAAAAACTAGCAGTATGAGAGAGGGGTGGGTACTTTCTTTCCATTCTGTCTGTCTGTCTGTCTGTCTATCTATCTATCTGGATGGCTTTTCAAACCTAGAGTTTAGCTTTTACAGTTTTTCCTATTAACTTCTATTTCTTACGTTCAACTGGTTTCTCCAGATATTTATAATATCTTACTTGGATCGTGACTCTGTTAAACAATATATTAATCAACCTGAGTAAAAGGACTTGGGCAACATTAAAATCCAACACAAACATAAACTGGTGGTGGCATCTTTATGCAAACTTGTCAAGTATGGCACCAATATTCACATCTGGGTCACTGATAATAGTGTTGAAAAGGATAGCGTTTTGGTTTAGGTCTTCCCAGTGCAAGACTTGGAGATAATAGTTTATTTAAGGGGTGATGGTGTGAAGCCAGAGCAAAAGAGCAAGTAGAGAGAGAAGGAGGAAAAGGTCATGAGGGGTGTTCAGTAGAGCTACTCACCACTGTGGGCCTAATCCTACTGGAGGTCTTACAGTAACTCGGCAGAAGGTGCACAGGAACTCAGCAGCATTATCCACTTTCTGTCTTCCTCTATGGGCTGAGGGTCACCCTTGAGGACAAAGGACTCTTCCATTTCCAGGCAGAGAGGCCACTTCCCAGCCACTTCTGAGAAAGCCTAATGCAGGAAAGCTGAGGACCCTGCCTGCACTTAGGGAAACTGACATCAACACACAGAAAAATTGTCCCCCACAGCCACAGCTGAAACAGGAGTGGCTGAGGACCTGTGACTACAGACAAAATGGAGGAGTGGGTTGGGGAAATTGTTTATAATTCAATAAGTAGTGATTGATTGATTGACTGGATCATCAAATATTTATTCATCATGTACTAATTGTAGACACTATTGAAAGTGTTGAGGATATGGGATTCTCTACCCTAAATAAGCTCATATTTATTGGAGGAGGATAGATCTTTTAAAATAAATATCATATTAGTGATTTGTGCCATAAAAAGTTTTTAATGGTAAAAGCAAAGGATTAGAAGATGATGGGCCCGGGGTAGGGGCCTGGGATAGGTAGCGGTCAGGGAGGACCTCTCTGATGAGACACCACATGGGCAGAATCTCTTGTGGTGAAGTAAGAGAGGGGGGTTTGCAGGTGGCAGGGATCAGGGTGGGGTAGACTCCTTTCTGGGTAGAGGAAACAGTCAGTACAAAGAGCAGGAGTCAGGAACAACCCCGCTGTGTTAAAGGACCAGGGCCAGACACTGAGTTGAGCTCAGAGACTCAGCAGCAGATGAAAGAAAGACGTTCCTGGTCCTGTGGAGCTCACAATCTGCTAACTTACAAAATAACCACAGGAAGTAAACTTTAAATTTTGGTAAAGGCATACTAGGCTTGCATTTGTAAGTGATTACTCTGCCTACTGTAAGAACTGAAGTGGGTCTGAGCTGGCTTCTCTCCTCTGTTTGACACTGTTTGTTGCTTTCTCCTTCACTTCTCACTGGCAGTAATGTACATAGCTGTGGATGCTCGGTGTGTTTCATGACCATCTGCTTCCTGGCATGCTTGGTAGAAACATGCTGGTTGGTAAAAATTAGAACCACCTGTACCTTATGCTCCATCCCAGCACGGAAATGCTAAAGAGAATCTAACCCAAAAATTGTTTATAGTACTTATTTCTAATGGAATACCAAAGAGTGGCCAAGGATTTAGAACTGGTATGGGTTAGTGGTAAGAATATAGGCTTGTACTTGAATGTGCCCGGGTGCCAGTACCTGCTCTAACAATGATTAACTATGTGATATTAAACAAACTATTTTACCCCTCTAAGTCTTGTCACTAATAGTGCCTACTTGGGAGCATAAGGAAAATTCAAATAGATTATGTGTATAAAAACTTATTCATAATAGAAGATGAAAACGGATTACTATCCTAAAGATCACATCATAGGAACACTGTGACTTGTGTGATTTTTGTCTTAATGACAAAAAATATCAAAATTGAAGCTAAGTAAACAAACACACTGAAAATAACTTGTAAATGGATCTGACAAACCAGTTTGGTCCAATTATCCCCAGACACATAGTTAGTATCTGTGAGAAGTGACTGGGAGTGGTGAGAAAGGGCTGCAGCAGAAAGTAAAAGTCAACAGGCTGTGGGCGATTTCCAGGAAAAAATGTTTCCTCCCAGATTTCTCATTTGGAGAGAAGTCAGACTGACAATGACACAAATGTTTAAGTCCCAAATGTAGGAATAAGTTTCTGCAAAGTCTGATCGCAGAATGGGAAACATATTTTGATGATCCAGCAAAGAAATTATGAGCACGGAAACACACGCCTGCCATCTGTCAAAAGAGGACATCATTGCATCATTCACTCCCACACAGAAAGTAGAGCCATAATCATCTTTTACTAGGCCTCCTACATCACAGGAGCAGGCATGCCCTCAGAGCCTGGGACTGCAGGCTACAGAGTGCACAAGTGTGCATGGATCTCCATCAGGGCGGCCAGTGTGACACAGCCACACTGAGAGCTCCCCAACTCAGAGTCCCCAACCCAGAGAAAGGGGTGGGTCCCAAGGCGAGGTCTCCACACTAATAAAGAGCCAGGCACACCCTCTTCACTGTCTTTTGTGTAGAAAACTAAAACACACAGACTAGACTAGCAGTGACAACATTTCCAAAGAAAAACAAAAGTTGGAAATACTCTTTTTTTAGGTGGCGGGGGGGGTGTCTTTTTTTCTTTTCTTTTTTGGTACCAGGAATTGAACTTAGGGCCTCACACTTGTCAGGCAGATGCTGTGTCACTGAGCTACATCCCTGGCCTGGAAATACTCTGAAAAGAAAAGACATATTGTCATCTGATCAAGAAAAGCAGCAGAACATACATTGCATTCAGATGTTCAAGCCAATGATCCATAGACTTTTCAGGCTTTGCATCCTTTTAACAGACTACCAACTGTTCTCATTGCTTGACAGAGTAGCAATATATAATTTATATGGTGCTGTGTGGCTTACAGAGCATTCTGTTATAATCAATTTTGCTACAATCCATATAATCCTATTATAAGGCTAATATTGTCCTTCTTCTAACATTGATGTCATTTCACCTCCGGAAAAAAAAAAAACAAACTACCCCAAGATCTACTTGGAGTCAGAGAGGTGAACCCTGGGCTCTTCACATTCAATTTTATTTTTGTGTCTACATATTTCAGAGCATCCATGATTCCTAATTTCCAAATAAGTTCCAAAGTGGTATTGCAACTGTTGGGTGGGAGTGGGATCAAGTGAATTTAACCCGTGGCTCTGGGCTGAGACCACAGGGCCACATCAGAGAGTAGGGAGCCCAGAGAAGCAGTTCTAACCAACCAACTAGTTGCTGGTACAAAACTCACTCACACTGCCAAATCTAAGGAAAGTGAGATTCCAGCCAAATAAATAATTTCTCACAAACCAGCATGAACCCTGAGCAGCTGTGCTCTTACTGGACAGGAAAAGAACAGGTTTTCCCTCTGTTTCAGAAACATATAAAGCATGGATCAAAGAGTATTATTTGAAAATCTCTTTAACCTATTAATAAGATTGAGGTAAATCATCCAAACTTTGCCTATAGGTTTAGTCTTCAACTTTGTTTTGTGCATTTCCTTAAAGACTTTAAGTAGAGAACCTTTTTTTTTTGTAATTGCTGTTTATAAGACAGGGTCTCACTATGCTCCAGGCTTGCCTCGAACTGGCTATGTAGCTCAGACTGAGCACAAACTTACAATCCTCCTGCTTCAGCCTCTCAGAGTGCTGAGATTAAAGTTTAAATAGATAATTTTACCCAAAAGATTTAGATGGATGCTTTTGCTTTCATTTTATATACTCAGATTCTCATAACCTGTTTTATTAGTTAATGGGAATGTGTGATGTGGCAGGTCTCTGTCTTTACAACTTGAGAAATGTGTCATTATTTCCTTGACGCCAGAGTCTCATTGCAATGAGCCTTAATAAGCATGTAAGCTCATGAGGGCAGGGATTCTTGTCTTTTAGGATCATTCATGTATCCTCAATAACTGAGATACATGATAAGCTCATTAAATATTTGTGGAATGGATAAATTATAATGATGATGGGAAGCTTTTATGTTGCATTTTAGTAACACTGGAGAATAAACAAAAAAATTGATTCTATCATTATAAAGCACAATGATTATTTTGGTCAAGCAATATCAGTTATTTCCCCCTTTCCCTGATAGCAATAGCTCCAACTAAGATATAACTTATTATTGCTTTTCCAACAGCATGTAGGCTTCAAAATCATTACAGCATTAGGATTAGGTTTAGGGTTAGATTTATGGCTCAAATTCATATACCTGAGTTTTGGAGTGTGAGTATGAATATAAGTTTTGGGGTTCATGTTAGGTTAAGGATTACAGAGAGTGTTTAAATTCAGGTACCTGACTATTGGAGTTTGGGCATTATGGTTAGTATTAGGGTTAGGGTGAGGATTAAGTATAGGGTTGGTATTCAAATACCTGATTATTTGAGTGTGAGCTTGACAGTCAGGGTTAGAGTTAGTGTTAGGGATTGGTATCCTGCTGAATTTCAAGTACGTGAGCATTTAAGTTCTCTATGACATGTACTATTAGGGTTAGGGTTAGTGTTAGGGTTAGAGTTGCGGTTAGGAACAGTGTCTGAATTTAAGTACCTGTGAATTGGAGTGTGGTTTTGAGAGTTAATGTTAACATTAGAATTAGGGTTATGGCTAGGCATATATTGGATCGTGGGTATTATGGTTAGGGTTAGGGTTAGTTTTAGTGTTAGTTTTTGTGTCCAAATTCATGTACCTGAGATTTGGAGTGTAGGTATGATTGCTAGGGATAGGGTCTGTGCTAGTGTTAGTGTTTTGGAAAGTGTTGGCATTAAGGTACCTGACTATTTATTGGAGTGTGGGAATCCTAGTTTGAGTTAGGATTAATGTTAGGGTTAGAGTTAGAGATATGGTTGGAATTCAAGTACCTGATTAATGGTGTGTGAGTATGCTGGTTAGGGTTAGGTTTAGTGTTAGGGCTAGGTATACTTTTGGATTGGAAGAACCTGAGTAATGCAGTGTGGCTCTGACTGGTAGTGTTAGGCTTAGGGTTAGGATTAAGGTTGAGTTTAGAAATAGTGTTGGCATTTACGTACCTCTGTATTGGAGCATGGTTTTGATAGTTAGTGTTAGCATTAGTTATAGGGATTAGGGCTAGGAAGAGTGTAGGAATTCAAGTACCTGTGTTGCATCATGGGTATGATGGGTAGGTTTAGGTTCAAATTTAGGGTTAGCTTTAGGGTCAAAATTTATGTACTTGAGTTTGGAGTGTGGGTTTGATTGTTAGGGTAAGAGTTTGTGTTATTGTAAGGATTATGAATAGTGCACACATTCACATACCTGACTATTGGATTGTGGGAATCATTGTGTGTCAGGGTTAGTGTTAGGATTAGGGTTAGAGATATGGTTAGAATTGAAGTACCTGATAATTTTAGTGTGAGTATGAAATATAGGGTAAGGGTTATTATTAGTGTGAGGTATACTGTTGGATTTCAAAAACCTGAGTATCGTAGTGTGGCTATGATGGGCAGTGTTAGGGTTATGCTTAGGCTTAAGCCTAGGGTTAGGGATACTATCTGAATTTAAATACTTGTGTATTGGAATGTGTGTTTTAGGGTTAGTGTTAGAGTTAGATTTAGGGTTAGGGTTAGGAATAATGTAGGAATTCAAGTACCTGCCTATGGGAGTGTGTGTATGATGGTTAGGGTTAGGGTTAGATTTAGGGTTAGGATTAGGTTACAAGTTCATGCACCTGTGTTTTGGAATGTGGGAATGATTGTTAGGGTTAGGGTTCCTGTTACTGTAAGGGTTACCAATAGTGTTGGCATTCACATACATGTGTAATGGAGTGTGGGAATTATGGTTAGCATTAGAGTTAGGGTTAGTCTTGGGGTAAAGAATATGTTTCAAATTCAAGTTCCTCATTATTGTAGTGTAGTATGAGGGTTAAGGTTAAGATTAGTGTTAGGGTTAGGTAGATTGTTGGATTTGATGAATTTGAATATAACAGTGTGGCTAGGATTGGTAGTGTTAGGGTTAGGGTTGGGGTTAGGGTTGAGGTAAGAAATAGTCTTGCAATTTAAGTACCTGTGTATTGGAGTGTGGGTATGAAGGTTAATATTAGGGTTAGATCTGTGGTTAGTGTTAGGTATAGTGTAGGAATGCAAGCACCTAGGTATTGGACTGTGGGTATAATGGTTAGGGTTAGGGTTAGGTTTAGTGTGAGTTTTATGGTTCAAATTCATTTACCTGAGTTTTGGAGTGTGGGTCTGAATGTAAGTTTTGGGATTTGTGTTAAGTTAAGGATTACACAGAGGGTTTGAATTCAGGAACCTGAATAGTGCAGTGAGGGTATTTTGGTTAGTGTTAAGTTAGGGTTAGTTTTGAGGTTAGGGATATGATAGGAATTCAAGTACCTGAGTATTGGAGTGTAAGTATGAGGGTTAAGGTTAGGACTAGTGTTAGGGTTAGGTAGATTGTTGGATCTGAAGAACCTAAGTATTGTAGTGTGGCTATGCCTGGTAGTGTAAGAGTTCAGGTTAGGGTTAGGGTTAGGGTTAGGGTGAGTAATACTGACAGAATTTAAGTTCCTGTGAATTGGAGTGTGGTTTTGAAAGTTCCTGTTTGCTTTAATTTTAGAGTTAGGGTTAGGCATCATGTAGAAATACATCTACCTGTGTATTGGATTATGGGTATGATCATTAGGGTTAGTTTTAGAGTTAGTTTTTGTGTCCAAATTCATGTACCTCAGATTTGGAGTGTAGGAATGATTGTGAGAGTTAGGGTTTGTGTTAGTGTTAGGGTTTCAGAAAGTGTTGTCATTAAGGTACTTGACTATTGGAGAATGGGAATCCTGGTTTGAGGTAGGGTTAGGGTTAGAGTTGGGTGGGAAATATGGTTCAAAATCAAGTACTTGATTATTGGAGTCTGAGTATGCTGATTAGGGTTAAGTTTAGTGTTAGGGTTAGGTAAATTTTTGGATTGGAAGAACCTGTGGAATGCAGTGTAGCTCTGACTGGTAGTGTTAGGTTTAGGCTTAGGGTTAGAGTTAAGCCATGGTTAGGGATAGTGTCAGAATTTAACTATCTGTGTATTGGAGTGTTGTTTTGATGGTTAGTGTTAGAGTGACTTTTAGGATTAGGGTTAGGAAGAGTGTAGGAATTCAAGTACCTAGGTATTGAACTGTATGTATGATGGTTAGGTTTAGGATTAGATTTAGGGTACAAATTCATGTACCTGAGTTTAGGAGTGTAGGTATGATTCTTAGAGTTACCGTTAGTGTCAGTGTAAGGCTTACAAATAGTGTTGGTATTCACATACCTGTGTATTGGAGTGTGTTAATTATGGTTATGGTTAGGGTTAGGACTAGTGTTAGTTTTGAGGTTAGGTATATGGTTGGAATTTAAGGACCTAATTATTGGAGTGTAAGTATGAGGGTTAAACTTAGGATTAGTGTAAGGTTAGGTATATTGTTGGATTTGAAGAACCTAAGAATTGCAGTGTATCTATGACTGGTAGTGTTAGGTTTAGGGTTAGGGTTAGGGTTGGGGTAAGAAATAGTCTTGGCTGGTTCGACCATTGTGGAAATCAGTATGGAGATACCTCAAAGAACTAGGACTGGAAGTCCCATTTGACCCAGCTATTCCCCTGCTGGGTATCTCCCCCAAAGAATTAAAAGAATCATACCACAGTGTGCATCCATGTTCATAGCAGCACAATTTGTAGTAGCTAAAACTTGGAAGCAGCCCAATTGTCCATCAAATGGAGACTGGATAAAGAAAATGTGGGGTTTTTTTAATAAAGTGGAGTACTACTCAACCATTAAAAATGAGAAATTAGAGACTTTTATAGCTAAATGGATGCACATTGAGGTGATGCTCTTAAGTGAGATAAATAGGACACACATGTGTAAATACCGAATAGCTTCTCTAGTGTGAGAAACTGAAAGTGTAAATAAGGACTAAAAGGTAAAATAGATAATGTGAAATAGGAAGCAAAGGGGCAATGGGGAAGGGGAAGTGGGAGGGGTAGGGGAAAAGAAAGAAGGGAATGGAATTAAAATGAGAAAATGAAAAAATGGAAATAAAGTCTTTGTAAATAGGGAGGGTTGGAGGGGTTGAAGGGAGGGCAGGGGAAAGGGAAAAATTAAGACCCAAGAGAGATTATGTAAAGGTCCAAATTTCCAATGATGAATGTCATTATATTGTATACCTACAATGTGCTAATAAAATTCATTTTTTTAAAATATAAGAAATAGTCTTGGATTTTAAGTAACTGTATTGGAGTGTGAGTTTGAATGCCAGTGTTATTGTTACATATATGGTTAGGTTTAGGGATAGTGTAGGAATACAAGTACCTAGGTATGAGATTGTGAGTATGATGGTTAGTGTTGGGGTTGGGGATACAGTTAGATTTACTGATCAAATTCATATACCTGAGTTTTGGAGGGTGAGAATGAATGTAAGTTTTTGGATTCATGTTAGCTTAAGGATTGCAAATTGTTTCAATTCAGATACCTGACTATTGGAGTGTAGGTATTATGGTTAGTGTTAGGGTTAGATTAGGGTTAAGGATAGTGTTAGAATTCAAGCACCTGATTATTTGAGTGTGAGCTTGATGGTATCCTGTTCAATTTCAAGTACATGAGCATTTCACTTGGCTATGACAGGTAGTGTTAGGGTCAGGGTTAGGGTTAGGCTTAGGTTTGGGGTGAGGAATTGTGTTGCAGTTTAAGTAACTGTGTATTAAAGTGTGGTTTTAAGACTTAGTGTTAGCATCAGTTTTAGGGTTAGGGTTAAGAATAGTGTAGAAATTCATGTACTTGTGTATTACATAATGGGTATGATGGTTAGGGTAAGGGCTAGGTTTAGTGTTAGGTTTAGGTTTTAAATTCATGTACTGGAGTTTTGGATTGTGGGTTTGATTGTTAGGGTTAGGGTTCGTGTTAGTGTATGGGTTATGGATAGTTTGGGCATTCATATACCTGACTATTGGATTGTGGGAATCATGGTGAGTGTTAGGGTTAGTGTTAGGGTTAGGGTTAGAGATATGGTGTCTGTGCATAAATCAGATAATATAGTGTGATGTATGAAAGATGCTGATTACATAGGTACTTGTTTTCAATAAGAGCCAAAAGTAGTATGGTAAGTATTATGGTCCCACATCCCATGTGAGTTTTCTATTAGGAAAAAGCCTGTCTACTATACTTGAACCCACAACTGGACTCTACTTTTTGTATAAACACAAAATTTTTCCCCTTTAAATATATATGGAATTTCCAGTAATGCAAAGATCATGTATACTCAAAGCTCTTTAAGATGTGTAAACAATGACAACAAAACAGATAATGGAACATCATAAAAACAGAGATACAGAGAAAATCTTCAAAGCAAAGATGTATGGCCGATCAGCCAATAGTGAGGAGAAAATAAAAGCATTTTTAAAAATATAAATAGCTCAAAGAAAGTAAGAAGAAGGAAAAAGGAGAAAAAAATCAAATAGAAAATAAATATCAAGATGATAGGTTTAAACTGAAACATAACAATATTTACATCAGTGTAAATAATGATCAAAAGGTATAATAGATAATGTGAAATAGGAAGAAAAGGTGCAAAGGGAAAGGAGAAATGGGAGGGGTAGGGGAAAGGAAAGAAGGGGATGGAATTAACTTGAGAAAATGAAAAAATGGAAACAAAGACTTTGTAAATAGGGAAGGGTAGAGGGATTGAAGGGAGGGCAGGATATGGGGGAAAATAAGACTCAAGATATATTATGTAAAGGCACAAATCTCCAATGATGAATGTCATTATATTGTATACCTAAAATGTACCAATAAAATTTTTTAAAAACAATATTTACATTAGATGTAAATAATATAAATACTCCAATTAAAGGACAGAAAAAAAAGGCAAGATCTAACTATAGTTCTGTTCGTGAGAAAAACACATAAGTACAAAGAAACAGATCAATTAAAAGTAAATAGATGAAGACATACCATGAAACACTAGGCAAAAAGAAAAAATTCAGTTATATTAATATGAGTCAAAGTAAATTCCAGTACAAGGAATTCCCAAGAATAGAAAGCAGACATTTCTCAATGATAAAAATGTCATGAACAGGCAAGACAATCTTAAATGTTTATGCATCTAATGACCAAGGTTTAGAATATATAAAAACTGTTAGAAGTAAAAGGAGAAGTAATTTCCAATTTAAATATTCCTTTCTCAATAACTGATAGAACTAGCAGAAATTCAGGAAGAAAATCTAAGATTTGAATAACACTGTAAACAAAGATGACTACCATATACAGACCCTTATAGGGTCACAGAACTTAACAGATCTGAATTCTGAAATGACTTAAATTCAAACTTGGCCAAAAGAAACCAAAATTATATATAAGAAAGTAAAACTGTTCAAAATTAAAAATAAGAGATAGACAGGTTGTATGTCATATCTGGATACTTGTACTCATTTGCATGTTTTTGTCATACATATTCACAAATGTGAGTAGACCTATAATACACTGTTTTGAGCAAGGAGTTTTCAGGAAACAAGTTAGAAATATAAAGTTGATATTTCATCCTAGTGCATGACTTACTGGTGATTAAATATGTCATTTTACTAGATGTGTGGAAGGATAGCTGGACATGTGCCCTGTTTGGAAGTGGATGAAATGGCATCAAATTGTAAGAGTAATTTAAATTTTCTATTGTATGATATGATTAGAGATTTAAATTATTTCCATGTGCTGAAACTTGTTCCATGCAGTAAAGTTTTAGTAAATTATGCAAGCACATGAACTAGAAATGCAATTATGTATAATTGACTTTGCCAATGTACTTGAAACACATGGCCTTACTATATAATTTACAAATCTGTACACAATTAATTTTGTGTGATCTTTTGATCTCTTTTACAATTCTTTAGTTCTTTAAGTTATGTGAAGCTCTATTACTCAGGACATTTGTAGATTAGTGTACATCTCTGACACTCTTAATAAAATACCCATCCCCATACCATTTTGGCTCTTGGTTTGATTGATTACTCAATAGCTTTAGTTAGAGGAGCCAAATGGGTTCTCCACTTAAAAGAGAGAAATTATGTTCTTCTTCATAATTATTTGCACTATTGTAACCCTCATCTACCACCTCTATCATGCAAAAACATGGGTTAAATATTTCTTTGTACATTTCACAAAGATTTCACAAGCTCAAAATTATTGCTTTCCAGAAGATAATAGTTTAAATGGAATATATGTTATCTGTTCGAATCTGTCAATATTGGCAAAATCTTTAGTTCCTTCAGTCTATATCCAGATACTTGGAATTTTAAATAGCAGCCCCAAGAAATCAAAATCTTTTGACCAAATGTATAGTTGTGTGCTACTTATCAAAGGGTATACATTCTAAGAAAAGCATTGTTCGGCAATTTCATCACTATGTGAACATTACAGAATGTATTTATTTACCCTACCTAGGCAGCATAGGCTACCACACACCTGGTCTGTATGGGACAGCCTATCGCTCCCCATTTCAAACCTGTACAACATGCTACAATACTGAATATATATGCAACTACAACACACTTGTAAGTAATTGAATATCTAAATTCGCCTAAGCCTAGAAATGGTACAACAAAAATACAGTGTAAAGGACATGACATAGTACCTCTGTGCAGGACACCGACCATGAGCACAGCTTGCAGGACTGGACGGTGCTCTGGGTCAGTCCATGGGTGGTGAGGCAATAGGAAGACCAAGGTCCTTTGTATCCTACTGCAGACTTCATACTTTCTGTATACTTAGGTTACACTACATTTATTTAAATTTTTCTGTCTTCAGTGATAGTCTAACCTTGGCTTACTGTAACTTTCTTAAAAATTTGTAAAATTTTTTAAATTTTTTGGAACTTTTATAACAAAGGTTAAAACAAACACGTTGTACAGCTGTACAAAAGTGCTTTCTCTCTTTATATTCTTAGTCTTTTGTTTTTTTCTATTTTCATTTTACTTGTTGCATTTTTTGTTTAAAAAAATAGAACACAAACAAAAACATCACCCTAGCCCTACACAGGGTCAGGATCATCATCACCTTCTTCTTGGCCCACTGGAAGGTCTTCAGTGGCAATAGCACATAGCGCTGTCATCTAGGACAGCAATGCCTCATTTAGAATACTTCCAGAAGGGCCTGCCAGGAGCTGTTTTACAGTTAATTTTTAAAATATAAGCACACTCTAAAATGATAATAAAATCCACAGCACAGTCAATATATGTCAGTAGCATAGTCATCTATTCTAATTATCAAGTAGTAGGTACTGTACATAAATGTATATAAATAGTTTAAATGTATATAAATATGCTTTACTTTTTTTTTTTTGGTACTGGGGATCAAACTCGGGTCCTTGCGCTTGTGCAGCAGGCAGCCAAACCACTGAGATAAATCCCCAGCCCCATAAATGTGCTTTACTTTTATAGGAGTGGTAGTGCAATACGTTCGCTGACACTAGAATCACCACAAATATGTAAGGCATTATGCTAGATATTACAAAGACTATGATGTCACTAGGCAGTGGAAATTTTTCAGCCCCATTATAAACATATGAGAATAATCTGATGAGACCATCAATGCATATGCTGTCTGTTGTAGGCAGAAATGTCTTCATGTGGTACATAACCATATATTAAAGGGGAGAGAATTCCTATCTTCTGGCTGACTGTTGACTTTCTAATGTTATAGCAGGATCAAGTGTTTAGAATTTGTTTCCTCACCTTGGATGTACCCTCCTCAATGACTTCTGTTGATCTTACTATGGTCACTGTTTCACGGAGCCCTCAAGGACTGGCTGGGAAGAAGCCTGGCATTTGTTTGGAGTTTTAAGGAGTTAGAACATGCCAGTTGTGACTTTTTTTTTCTCCACTTCTTCTATTATAGTCTCTGGTTAGTAGCTGCTCTGTCTTCAATGGCTGTAGGGTTTTATGCAGCTTTTATCTCTGGAATAAAAGTTAACAGGTCCTTGATTACTGGTGACAGAGATTTGCTCAGACCATCATAAGAAAAATGGGGACACATTATAAAGGTATATGTGCAACAGCTTAAAAGCCATGAGAATACTGTATTAGGCAATTCTTGAAACAATGCTCCTCTTTACCTCATGGCCCAGGTCGTCTGTCTTTCAATGTGCTATTGCTTTAATTTCTAGGTCTGCTCCATCATTTTGTAAATTGACTCTGCATTCCCCAGAAATGTGGGGAATTTATATCCCAAGAGACAGTTTTGAAGAGAATGACTCTGGTTGGCTTAGATAATTACTATCTTTCTGTAGGGAAAACCCTTCACCTCTGGCTTTGAGACTGTTGCTTAATGCTGGACCCACCAGAAACACCACTTGCACAGCTACAGTTCGACATTCAGGGAGCTACAGCCAGGTGGTTTCCATTCCTTCAAAGAAAAAAATAACAAGGGGCATGATGATAAACTTGCCCTTAGAAGGCACATGTCCCTCGGCCATAATTAGCTCAGAAAGGATCATACCAAAAAAAAAAAGCCCAACTGTATCTCCTTACTG
This sequence comes from Heterocephalus glaber, assembly GCF_000247695.1. The sequence goes on along the minus strand of NW_004624785.1, from coordinate 3,716,975 downwards.
TACATTGAACCAGACATTCCTAAACTTTGAGTTCTCACAAAGAAAACTGACAAAATTCAGGGCGGTTCACCTCGGAATGATATCCTCAGAACTGTCTTCCTTTGTCCAGATACTCCTTGTTTTGAGTAGTGGACCTAGAATTTTAGTCTGAATATTCCAACCACTTCAAATTTCATTGATTACATGTATAGCTAAGAATAAGTACATTTATATACACTTAACAAATAGATCAAACTGCTTCGCATTCTCTCCTGCATTACAAAATTCAAAAAGTAAATTACTTTATTTTCACCAATTTTCTAAAGACATTAATTTTGAGGAGAATCTACAAGCTTTATGTCTCAATTCCTTCCCCTTTGCTACTATGGGTTTTTTGCTCTATTTGCCATTTGAACATATAATAATCTGAAAGATATAGTATACTTAAACTTTTCTAATCACTTTCTCCCTCAGTATCTCCAGATCCTAGCCAGTTAGGATGAAATGTACTAGACATGCTGCCTCAAAGGATTCTGTGCGTGCTCAGTTAAAAAAGACATTGGGGAAAAACAACCTTGTATCCCCATTAATAGCAACTGGAAAGTGACATTTCCTATCCCTTATACTACCACTATTTTCCTTAAAAGTAAACAGATACATATGTGGTACTTCCCAGTTCCAAGAAAACTAAAACTGAAGAAATTAACTGACAGCTAAAAATGGATCCAATTTTGTGGGGTCAACCAAGCCTGTGCTACTCCCATCTGGTGACAGCCTATTGACGTTTACATTCTATGCATCTGCGTGTATCTAGTATGTACACATGTTGACTCTGCAGAAATGGGAAGCAGAGCTGGCCTCAAGAGCAGCAGGGTAAACAGCATCACACCTACGTTCACACCAGAGATCATTTGCACACCTGTCTTTCTTGGAAATGTTTCAACTGATTGTTTTCTCGGGTTCATGTACAATTTCACTGGGCTCTAGAAACTCCTACTCTATGTCAACTGTGCCAGCCATTAGAGTCCAGTTCACTTCAGAGTGTGGAGTGGGTGGAGGCTGCTGAGGACAACCGAGTCTGTGGCTATTTTAAATGTACCAGTGGTCTTCCAGAGGCCGATTTTTACCCTCATTTGAACAGTGCTCTCTAAACACTTCTACTTCATCCTCAGAGATTTGAATTGTGATTCTTTTTAAAGAAACTAAAGAAATGGGAATAAAGCTTTCATCTATTCACAAATATTTATGTAGTTCCCACAGTATTTCAGGCCTGTACTTGACTCTACATTGCCTGCTAAACAATAGAGGACAGCACATAACAAGGGCCTCTAAAAAGTATACAGTGTACTCATAAAGATGTACTCAGTAATCAAATAGAGAAATTGGAGCATTAGCGAATGAATTTTTAGTGGATGACTTTCTTCAGGTAATATAGTTCTGTAAGGTATTTTGTGTCATAAGGTATTATTTTATAATCTAAAATAAAATAAAATTCATATATTAAGAAATTTAATTTTTAATCCAACAGTGAAAAACACTGATTAACCCACTCATGAATATGTATTTATAGATATTTATATTTATAGAATACAATGCAAATTAATGGAGTTGTATGTATACTAAGGAGGCAAAGAGAGGGAATCTAACCCAGCCTGGAAAGAAGTAGGAAGGAATTAAGGAGGACACCCTGGAAACAGTGACCATGGAGTGTTAAAAGAAAAGTAGGTATAATCCCAGATACTTGGGAGACTGAGGCAGGAGGGTTGTAAGTTCAAAGTCAGCCTGGACAACTTAGCAAGATCCTGTCTCAAAAATTAAAGTAAAAAGGAATGGTGATGTAGCTCCATGGAAGAGTGCTTGCTTAGCATGTGTTCAACCCCTAGTTGAAGAAGAAAAACAACAAAGGAAAGGGAAACCGAGGAGGAGGAGAGGGAGAGAAAGAAAAAGAGGGGAAGAGGAGGAGGCATGAGGAATGAAATGGAGAACTTTCTTGACAGAGAACATACTAATAAAAAGGACTTAGAGAAAAAGAACCCCCCTTCAACCCCTTCTCTGTGAGGATGTGGGAGTGGAGTGCTATGAGATGTTTAATATCACTAGAACATAAACGATGAGTCAGGCAAGAGCTGAGAGATGAGGCTTGAGTGATAAGCAGGAGTGAAATCACAGACACCGTTGCACACCACCATGTTAGGAAAAGGCTCCTGTGTTAGAAGGAGCTGTTCAAAATGATGTAATAAAACCTAATTATCGTAGGCTTATGAAAGCTTATCCAAGAAACACCCTGTCACTTTAAAACCCAAGCAGGATATTAAAGATATTTTCATACTGAAAACCTTTTCCTAATTCTCATCTCTGTGACACTGCTGTAGACTTCATTTTCAAATTTGATCTACTTAGGGCTAGTGGCAATTCTCTATGAATGCAGAAAGGTAAGCACAAACAATAGGAAATAATCACAATTACTTTCATTTTTGGTACCAGGGATCAAA
>NW_004624785.1:3685479-3704989 GCF_000247695.1 Heterocephalus glaber | reverse complement strand
CGGGAGCAGCGGGCTTCAGTACCTTGGTCTGGTGGTCTGCTGTCCTCTGCGTCTTTGTAGTGTGGAACCAGGTGGCTGCCTGTCTGCAGCGGGGTGATTCGGCATCTTCCGCGTGACTCAGGACCTCGGTAGGGTGTGCACAGTCCTGCCTGTCTGCAGCATGGTGATTCAGCATCTTCCTCAGGACTAGGGACCTCGGTAGGGCGTGGGCATACCTGCCTGTCTGCACCAGGCTGATTCGGCATGTTCTGTGCCACTTGGAACCTCGGTAGGGCGTGCACAGACCGGCCTGTCTGCAGCGGGCTGATTCGGCGTGTTCCGCGGGACTCAATTACACTTTTAAATATTCCCAGAAAGAATGGAGCGACATGGCACAAAAGTACTCTTGTGAGAAAACACCACTGGTCCTAGATGCTGGCAGTGTGCAGAGCTTGGGGCAGCCTGTGACATGTCATTTACAGCAACCACTGTTGCATCAGAGAGAAAATCTTCCCACACCTCCATGTCTCTGTATCACCAGCATCCACTTCAATTTCCTAAGTCCAACACTTCTCTGGCGTGGTAATGCTATGGCTCTACAGAAAACTGAATTTTGACAGTACATGAGGATAAATGACAGTATATGCTTTGACATGTCTAGGACCTCTGGCCTCCCTGCCCCTACCAGAATTTTCTAAAGGGTGAAGAATCTCACAACTCAACATTCTTCTAATCCATTCACGATCTATTATTTTGCTCTAGCTCCTTGGTTGAGAAGCTCTGCACTAAGTAGCTGAGTTACTTGGTAAGTCTAGGTCATGCCCCAAGCAGGGAAAGCACATATCAATTTTTACTTTTCACTTCTATAATGGGGTAAAAGGGGTTTCCCATAAATTGGGAGATTCCCCAAATAGATGGAAGCAGCTGGGAAGGGAAAAGAGATACTGAGAGCTTACTCCTGGACACATAGTTATTATAGTGGACCTTGCCAAAAACGCTTGTGCTATATGAAAGTGTTAACACCATTTGGATTTCAACAGGGTCTGAGACCTTATGATCCTAAATCCGTCTGCCTCCCTAGAGCTACTCAAAATAGCAATGCTAGAGTCAGTTATTCTTTCACAGTTATCATTGCATGTATTGCCCCATACACCTGGGCACTGGAGTCCCTGTTTTAGAAGGGCTTATTTTTGTCCTTCCCTGACCACATTTCTCCTCAGGCTACTACAGAAGTCACTAGGGAGCAAAAGGAATGTTTCCACCCTGAATCCATACTGCCTGGGTAGGTGGATCTGGGCACCAAGGCCCCAGAATTGCCTGTCCAAATGACACAGAGCTCACTTCCAGGGCTGATGCAAGCTTCTCCCAAGGGAGCAACTGCTACATGTTGGAGTACACACAATCAGGGCTGAATCATAGTGGGCTGCTGTGTGAGGGGAAAAGTGTACACGTCTTAGACATGTGGGTTGGAAGCTCTCTCTGCACTTGTGTGTGAACAACAGAGCCAGAATCCTGTCTCTAAATAAAAAAAATAAAAAATTTATTAAAAAGGAACAAGAATACAGCTCAGTGTAAAGGCCCTGGCTTCAATCCTTCTACCATGAATCAATCAATCAATCAATTAAAATTAAAACTACAGAGTAGGAAGAGAAGAACTGGGCCACAAGGTGAGGGCCACAACCTGCATTCTTGTCCTACACCTTGCACCTGACTACAGCCATTCAAAAGAGGCCTTGTACAGCAGCCTCTCTGTAGAACTAGGGACCAAGTGGTTGCAAAATTATGAAGTCAAATCCTGTGTATCACAGCTGTTCTGAACACGTTTCACAGCAAAATTAAAAGTCATAACTTTATCTTCATAAAACAAATGCTGCTGGACATAAAGGATCAAATAAGTACTAACAATCGTAATGGGTGACCTTAATGCCCCATCTTCACAATGAGAGCAACTAAACAAAAATATCAATAAAGAGGGGCTGGGGATGTAGCTCAGTGGCACTGCCCCTGTCTGGCAAGTGCAAGGTCCTGAGTTCAAACCCTGGTACTAGAAAAAAAATCAATAAAGAAATATCAGAACTGAGCCACACCCCTGAACAGAAGACTTAACATATATCAACAGTGTTCTATTCTAGTACAACAGAATGCACACTTCTCCTCAGTACACAAAACTTTCTTCAAAATAGACCAATAGTAGTTCACGAAGCCTGCAAAGCAAATACAAAAGAATCAAAATTACCCCATGATTAATATCAGACCACTGTGCAATGAAACCAGAAATAAATCACAGAGGAAACCACAGAAAATGTAGAAACTTACTAACATCCTTCTGAACACTCAATGGGTCACAGAAGAAATCAAGGAATAAATTAAACAATTAAACCAGAACCTATGAGACACAATGAAGGAGTCCTAAGAAGGAAGTTTATTGCAGTAAATGCTTACATTAGAAAAAAGAGTGCATTCAAATAAATAATCTAATGATGAACTTCAAGATACTCAAAAAGAGCAAACACCGAGGTATCACAATACCTGACTTCAAGTTATACTACAAAGCTACAGTGACAAAAACTGCATGGTATTGGCACAGATATAGACATGGATCAATGTAATAGAATAGAAGATGCAGAAACATCCCCAGACACATTCAACTATTTAATCTTTAACAAAGGGGTCAAAAGCAGGGAAGAGAGCCTCTTAGCAAGTGACACTGGGAAAACTGGGTGTCTATATGCACAAGATTGAAGTTGGACCTGTATCTCTCACCAAGTACTAAAGTAAAATCAAATTGGATCAAAGATCTAAACATTAAAACAGAAACAACCTACTGGAGGATAAAACTCTCGAAGCCATAAGTATAGCAGAACTGGAGACCATTTGGTTGCAAAATTGTGAAGTCAGATCCTGTGAGTCACAGCTGTACTCAACACGTTTCACAGCAAACTTAAAAATCCCATCAGACACATAGTGTACATAAATTCACCTTTCAAATATAAGCTGTCACAATGGTGTTCACAGAAGCAACGATCCAGGAAACATGTCATTATCTTCAGTTGGAAGTCTTAATCTGACTGGGCAGTGGGTGAAATTGTCCACAAAGAGGAATTCTCTAGAGAAGGCCCCTAATGACCTGACTTGAGTAACCAAAGAGATTTTTTTTCTTTTCCTGTAGAGAACCTAAACATATAAAACCTACTCCCTCATGAGGGGCATACCTCTCCATAACAGTATAAAGAATCACTAAAGCATCATACAATTAAACCAACTGCCTCTCGGCACCATGATTTCACTTTCTGTTTTTCCATTTAGGTTTTCAGAAAGCTGCCATTGGTTCTTATCTGGGAACTCAAATGTTGCTGCCACACAATGAGCCCCTGAAAGCTATGGGGGCTTTTGCCAGACCAGTAAAACTGAAGCTCTTTGATGTTGTTCTGCCACAAGTATCTTTTCACCCCTATCTTTGTTTGTCCTATCAAACCTGCCCTGTGGTTTCAATCCCCTCTCTTCCTATTGAAAGACCAGCTCTTCTTCAAGGCCCAGCTCAGATTCTACCCCATTTGGTGAAAAGCTTTCTCACAGTTCTGAATTCTGATAGTGCCTTTTCCTCAGCCACTATTGGGTATGTGTCATGTGTTATGTTGCTGGTTTACTTATGAAGTTGGCTTTCTGCCTAGAAACACAGGTATCTCTTAAAACCCAGATATCTCCTAGCACCCACCTTGAAATTCAGCAACTGTAGTGATTAATAAATTCATTTCAATCAATTGAATTAGGATATAAAGGAGTATTTTAATAAGGTACCCACTAGTTTCTATATATAGATTTATTGTAATATAGAAGGACAAATGTTTAAATTGATGAACTCCAAGACAATATGAGAGCCTTAATTATTAAAGAAACAATTAAATACAACATATTTATTTATAAAGGAAATGGCTTTAACTGCCTCTTTTCCTAGTAAAAGCCCAGCTCTTCTTCAAGGGCCAGCTCAGATTCTTCCCCATTCTGCGGAAAGCTTTCTCACAGCCCTGAAAACCACCAGCCCTGAATTTGGAGATCCCAGCCATAAAAACACACACTCCTCACATCTGTGTCACTAGGGAAAGTGAATTCTCCTATCCATCCACCTCACACCTGCACGTAAACAGCTTTTATCTTATCTCCTAAAGTTTAGCCTATAGCACACACACATGTACATGTCCCCCCAGGCTCTTGGACACTCCACTGTGGCTCTCTGAAAGCAATAGTTCAGCATTTCCTTGAATAACACCTTTAAAATTCTGATTTAGGAGATATCAGTTAACTACTCATTTATTGGTATTCACTTATTTATTCCTCAGTTGAGTCCCTACTCCTGCTAAGAATTTTTCTAGGCAGTGAAGAAGATTCAAAGAGTAAATCAAAGCAACAATCAAAAGTCTCTGTAGAATGAGTTCTATTCTAAAATAGAGAAACTCAGAAAGTTCTGATCTCCCTGAGGGCAGAATTCCTTGATCAGGGGCCTGCTCTGCGCAAGGTGCTATTCAGTGGGCATTGCATTCATCCTTATGACAGTCCTGCAACATAAGCAGAAGTACAGCCATTTTCTAAACTCACAAAAGAGGAGCCAAGGAGCCATGCATGGTAACAAGCACCTACAGATTCAGGACTTAGAAGGCTGAGGCATGAGTATCACTTGATCCCAGGAGATCAAAACCAGCCTGAGCAACACAGCAAGACCCCATCACAAGAAGGGGAAAAAAGGAAATTTGATTTTTTGGGGGGTTTACATGTGTGTTCCAAGTCACAAAGCCAGCAAAGAGCAGAATTAGGATTTTAATCTAGTTGTATTTGCCTCTCATGTCCTCCTCCTGGCTCATTAGGGCACCACTTTACCAAGGACATGAAAATATTGAAAGGGTGAATGATTTACAGGCCCAGCAAGTATTTGAATGCAAGGCTTTCTGGACAATAGAACCAGGCTATTTGGTGGCCCTTCAGAGACAGTACATTTAAGAAAAGCAGATAGACCAGTGTAACTGAACAAAGGATAATAGTAAGAGAAAAACTGCAGCTCACCTGAAAAATTTTCTCTTTCTTGATTTTTTTTTTTGCAGGGGGTGGGGTTATTAATCTAAACCAGATATACCCTTTTCTTTTCCAGGACCAATCTGAGTTTGCAAACTTCTTTCTCTTGCTAGTCTAAGAGATTCTGTTACCCTCCCTTTGCTGTCAGCTAAGATATGTTTATTTTTCATCATTGCCTCTAATTCATTAACATCGCTGTGAGGAATTTAGGCTCATCAAAGTAGCATTACCAATACTTAAGTCAGTCTTCAAACTTAATTTCTTAGTGTGGAAGAGAAACAATGTAGTTGTGGAATGTTTTTATTTCATGAGCACGGAATTTCTATAATTGTTTTTTATTTAGGAGATGGTTAAAGATACCTCCCTATTTTTCCAGCCAAAGAGTAAACACTTCCTTTGACTTCCTGGACTTCCTGAATACAAAGATAAATAATAAAGACTCTTAAAAATTTTATTATAATGGACTGCATTTTCAAGTTCATTGTAAACACTGTATCATACATCCCAAGGGAAATAAGATGCAATCAGGAGAATGGCAATCTGTCCGACACTGCATTCCAACCCCACCCTCATCCCAGAGGTTGGTCTCTGTCCGGGAACTTTCCAGGAGTAGAGATTGAATGTCAGTGAGCCGAGCCCAGTAAAGCCAAGTCATCTCCATGATTTAATTCAGCCCTCTTCCTCGTGGACTCAAACCCCCTTTGCTCTTCAGCATCTACTATCATGCCTGGAATATGGTGAAACCTTGGTATGTTCTTGTTAGATTAAAGATTCAATAAATTATCCCTAAGTGGGGCCAACATCTGCTGTGGTTGTCAGAAAGTTATCTGTTACTAACACATTGAAATAATCTACTAAGACAATTAAGGCAGCATCTTATAGGAATAAGGTAAGTTTGGGATTGAAGTAATATTAAAGAGAATTGGATAAATTATAATCATGATGAACTCGACGCTCGCTTCCCTCTTTGATGACTCAGTTCCATCCCCAGCTATCAATGTCTGTATGCAACTCAAAGCAAGACCAACAAGTTAGACGCCTCCACAGTCCCGGACTATATTAGTCAATAGTCCCATCACTGGGACAAGCCCTGTGACCCGGTTGAAAAGCAATGTGGTTGTTACCGCCAAGTCAAGGAGTCCCCAAAACTGAAGAAAAAAACAGCATTATAATAGCGTTATCAACAAGGAGCTTGCCATTCATTATAGACCTATGAGTGGATCAAATATCTTAGAAGTTTGGTTTTTCTAGGCCAAGAAACAAATGGCTGATCAAAAGTAAAAATAAATGCACAGCCTTGCCAAATAGAGCAGAGCTACAGCCTGACTTGGCCAGGGACAAGGATGGGCCACACCAGCAGCCAGAGGTACGGTGGGACTGTGGCACAGGCACAGGAAAATGGGGCGTGGGGGCCCAACACTCATCAAACACTTGGAGCTACCTAGGGGAGAAAACAGCACCAGTGCTTGGTACTAACCTTGGAGCAAGGAGTCATGGGAAGAAAAAGCCACCCCTTGTGGCCTGCAGACCAGCTCTCACCCCCTGCTCCCCTTGTACTGCCCAGCAGAGGAGAGCAGTGATCTCATGGCAGCTATTGCTGTAGCTCCTAACTCACGTGTTAGATTCTTGTCTATATTTCTGCAGAGGGAAACTTCTCAGTTTCCACTGATGGGATTTGAAGAGGGCTTGTGATAGGGAAGTGATATTAAGGTAACTTTGCAAGTTAGACCCCTGAGTTGATTCAGCGTTTGTTGTTGTGGCTTCCACATTGGGATATATGTTACATACCTGCTTTTCCCATCCTTCAGCTGTCAGAAAGGTCCTCCCATTCTGTAGCATATAGAAAGATGTGAATGGGACATCACTACCACCTCCTCCTTGTCGCTAACAAGTGGCCTAATAAAAGGGGGAAAGGAAGTCAGTTATTAATGGCTTACTCACATCATTTCCCAGGACCAGATCACCACCTGCCTGAGGCAGTACACCAAGTACACCCCTTTTTAAAATAAAAAGGCAGCTATTAGCCTCCTACTAAGCTCTTGAAACTGCAGGTATTATAATATGCCCATTTGGCGATGGGTCAGTTCAGACTGCAAGGCTAACAAAATGGGAAGGATTCAACATGCCTCACTTACTACGTGGAAATGATCTATTTAAAAACATAGCTCTTGTTTTTACAGGACAAAGTTGTAGCTACCCTCTGAGGAAAACTTTACCACTACCCCTTCTCCCCAGCACTTGAGGCAAAGCAGCTGGCTCAATGGAAACCTTCAATTTATAGAGGTTCCCCTAAATACCTAACTCACTAGGCCTGGTTCACTGATGGTTTAGCTAAGCTGAACCCTGATGGTGTCCACTGAGCCAGTGTAGCTGTTCAACTCAATGCCAGATCTGCACAACTAGAAGTGACATGTTGTTCTATTCAGTGGGCAGAACTCAAGGCAGTCCTCCTCACTGCTCTGGCTAACATCCCCCTAAATCATGTGCTGTACCGTGGTACCTCAGTTCACAAACTTAATTCTTTCCATGATTCTGGTTGCAGAATCCGTGCCATGATTCTAGTTGTGACCAAATTTTGTGACCAGAATCATGGAAAAATTAAGTTTGTGAACCAAGGTACTACTGTGTTTTTACTAGGCTCTTACCAATGGCCTAGCTGTCTGATACACCACTTGGAAGACTGTAGACTGGCAAATTAAAGACACCTCTCTCTGGGGCTATGAACTGTGGAAAAAAGTCATGCTTGTCATTTATGTAAATTTCCATGAGGAATCATGGACTGCCTAGAAAGCTGCTGGTCAACCCTGCACCATTCAGATCACTACCATTTCCGCTTGGATCCATTATTGTACTGGACATGGTAAACTACCCACCATCATAGACTGAATACAATAAAAAGCTATATGTTTCTGATGCAGAAGCCACTGCTGTGACTTGTGACTCCTGCCAAAAGTTGGTCCATTTGTGTGTGTTTTTCTTTTTTTGATGAAGGAAGCATTCACTCCATCTGCTCCTGATAAATTGACTGCATCAGACCTAGTTCTCCCAGAGGTACTGTTGGTCCCTCACCACTGTTGATACTCTTCCAGGTTACAGCTTCCCTATTTCAGCCTGATCAGCCCACTTTGCTCACACCACTATGGTTCTTGAAATTAAACTGAGTCATGATTTTCTGCTTTCTAGATCATTTATAGTCAGTGTGTAGGGTTCATTTTGTTGAAAAGCCCACCCAACAAGAGGCCAATGGTCAAGCTCTTTGATGGACATTTTATACAACCTACCCTCTACAGGCATCAGAAATCATTGAGCACTAGAACAGACTCCTCTAAAATCACTTCAGAAAGAGTTCTGACTCAAAAAGATTCCCATCAAAACCTCTTGATTCATAGAACTTCATAAGATTCCTCAGTCACTGAATGTAGTTGTCTCCCAAAAATAATTCCTACATGGTGATCAGGATGAAAATGATGAGTATTATATGAGGACATTTTGAAAATTCAGTATTCCCCTAACCATTCCGGGGTATGATGCATCTTTGTCCTAACAGTAGCCCAAGGCCCTCCTGATCGGTACACTGCTTGGGTAGTAACACAGCTAGAAAGAGGCCTGCCCCCTTCAAATATAATCCTGATTCTGCTACCTGGATTCTCTTGTTGGATTGACATGATCCTACAGCATAAAGATGATGACTATTTGGCTGGAATAGTTTTCACACAGGCTATGTGGAGAATATAAATTATCTCTGAAATTTTATTAAAAATACTCTTTTGCCTTGGTACTTGATCCTTCTACACAAAATGTACATTCAATTAGGGGATAGTTGGGAGAAGATGTCATTATAGCTACTGGGATGATACACACTAACTTCATGGCCATTAGAGAAAAGCAACAACCCTGACACCTGGAGAGGGGATATTTTAGACCTGAGAAGAGGGAGAGGAGAGAAATAATTAATGTTTTTTAGCCCCCTGCATCCAGCACCACAGCCTAGTAAACAACCCGAGTCAGCAGTACAGGCAGCTGGCAATCAGACTCATTGCTGAATTTGTCGTTTATGTCTATAAGCTATAAAATCAGAAAGACTTGCTAGAAATGGTGGCATATACCGCTAATCCCAGCTACTTGGGAAGCTGAAGCAAGAAGATCATGAGTTCCAGGCCAATTTGGGCAACTTAGTGAGATCATGCTTCAAAAATAAAATAAAAAGGGCTGGGGGTATATCTCAGTGCTACAGCACTTGACTAGCATGGATGAGTCCCAGCGTTCAATCCCCAGTACTGCAATCAATCAATCAATAATGGAGAGACTCACGTGGCCACACCATTCCTGAACTACTCTACCAGGCCTGAAGTCACAAGAGGCAATTCCTAAACATGAACACCCTTCATTCATAGATTAATTAGCAGAACCTTCTCTCAGTCTGAATGGTACAAATTCATATGCTTCAACTGATGCCTGAATGACTTGAGCTATGCTCTATATTCAGAGTAAGGCTGCAATTACTTAGAGACACAACCCATATGGCTTAAGTAACCAAACCTACATACAAATGACCCAAATCAAGTGTATCAACAAATTCCCAACTATAGTGACCTATGTTTCAAACTGTGTGTGTCAATCGAGAATACACCACAGCATATCCCTTCATGGAGAGTAAGGGCTAGACTCTGGCCCATTTATTGCCACCTATAATTACTGTCAATGGCAATGAAATTCAATAGGTCAGTCTAAATGCCCTTGTATAAGTCAAAATAGATTAACAATGGCCTTAGATTATATCCTGATCATCTGAAAAAAAATGCTTCACTGGTCCCCTGAGACTTATTACAGCTGGCTTAGTACAAGATCCCAGGGTCATGGTTAAGTCAACACTGCAAGTATGCACATTCTGTATACAATAACTTTAGTTTAATGTTATATGGGACAAATGGAATTGGCCCCTGCAACTAGGTGAAAATTTGTCATAAGCCAGGACAGCATAGGACCAAAGAGCTATTTTCTATGAGAGGGCTCTGAGGGTTTCTAGTACTCCTAAGAATGCCAAGAATTCAGGGCCTTGACTTCTATTTGCCAGGTTGATTTCTCAGGGTTATATTTGCAGGGAGCAACTTTGAGAGGTGAGGGAAAGTCTCTCTCTGGAAAAAGAGCTGTCTTGCTTACTTCTTGCTACAAAATACTGGACTCTCCACATTGCCAGCATGGGGCTTGAGGAGAGGGAACTGCAGAAGCATGTTAATGTTTATGGTGCCTGAGTAATTCAACCCTTTATCTCTTATCCTGGAGTTCCAATATCTTTCACCATTATCCACAAATCTGTAACAGGCTAACTCAACTTGTAGGAAGGGTAAAACCTCAAAACTATCACAGTTCTTGACACTAATGGGGGGAGGTGTGGGAAAAGATAACTGATAGTCAATCAAGTGATAACATTAAGACATTATTACTTTAAGCATTTTTTGTATGCTTTTATAAGTTTATTTGACAATTAGTGGTTAGTTCTCATCTACATTGACTGTAGATTTTTCCAAGTGGTAACTGGTACATAGGCAACGTGTATAGCGCTTGCTTGATGACTCTTCCTCCTCATTACATTCTCTGGACAACTCCACAAAGTATGGGACACTCCTTATTTCTTGAGCCCAGACATCTTTGCCCAGCTTAATATCAATGTGCACAGTGGGAATTTCCTTCCCTTTCAGAGTAAAATCCGGACTTCGAGTGCCCAAGGCACATGCTTTCTGAAGCCCAGTGAACCCATGCACTTGTGACTGCTGATGGTATATTTTCCAGTCACAACCTTCTTGATAGCCTCTTTTCACCACATTCCTCCAGGGTCATTCACATGGCCCTGGGCTGGGAAGGAAAAACAAGGGATTGTGGGAATTGGAATACAGAGGTCACAAGTACAACCTCTGAGTCACCAGGAGGAAGAAGAGGGGCAGGGCTTTTGCATTTAGAAAAAAAAAAAAAAGGCTACCTGAAGAGGAATCATTCCAGCTACCCCTAAAAAATGAGTGCCAGTCAGTTGTGGTGGCACACACCCGTAATCCCAACATTCTGGGAGGCTAAGGCAGGAGGAGAGCAAGTTTGAGCCCAGCGTGGGCAATTTAGTGACTGAGCCAGACCCTGTCTCAAAATAAAAAATTAAAAAATGTGGCTGGGGATGTAGCTCAGTGCAAAAGCTCTGGGTTCAATCCCCAAGTACCACACACACACACACACACACACACACAAAGTGCCTAATAATGGAATTCCTGACTGCATCTCAGGCAGAGAGATGGACGATGCTCCCTTTTCTCTTCCAGGAGCAAGTTATCGCCAAGCATCCCTCAAATACTACAGAGTAGTTTATCACAGGAGGCTCTGGAGAGCAATTGAAAAAGTTCCGGCCATGGATTTAGACAAGTCTTGTTTTACCTCCTTTGCTGTTAACTCTGGGAAAAATAAATCACCTGAAGCCTCACTCAGAACCTCATGTTCCTAAATCAATGCAACGGGAATGTTAACACCAATACCTTGGGTGTGAAATGAATTAAAGTCGTGTAAATCACCCAGCCCTCAGCCGGATACCGTACAGCTGAGCCCTGAGCCCTCCCTCCACCTGCTCCGACTTGTGTCGGGCCTCAGAGCCTTGGCAGGTGTGAGCCTCGTCATTCCCGCCCACCCGCCTCCCCCACAGAGTCGCGGGGGAATCTGCCCAGCATCACACAGAAGGGCTTTTCTTTCATGCCCACATCAGAGAGAGGCAAGGGCTGGTGACAAAGGCTGATGCGTCAGGTGCTTTCCCGGTGTAAAGGGAGAGGCTGAAAGAGCCCAAACTGCAGATTTCTACGCTGGTGTAGGCGGTTGGAGTCACCTTTCTGGCCCCCAAATGGGAAAATAGGCATGGAGCGGTGCTCCTCCCAGTTTCATCTCCTCTTCCTCCTCCTCCTTCTCCCTCTCCCTCTCCCTCTCCTCAAGACCCACTTCCCGCTTCAGCAGTGCCACCAGGCCTGCAGGGGCATAGGCAGAAGGGCCTCTCCAGCTCTCCCGCGGCTTGGGCTGGCTTCCCCTTTGCACCCCTTATCTGGGCTGCTTTGAATTAAAACTACACTTTGCTTTACACACAACCTTTTTTTTCCTTTGGAGTTTCTGGGGACCCCATTTCACTGTGCGTGGCTTAGACCTTCTGGGGTGCTGACTTTTACTGCCTGGATATGCTGTCTTAGGACACAGGCGTGGAAGAGACCCAACGAGTTCACCGGTGTTATTCCTTTTGGATTGGGAAGCTCAAATGTTACATCAGAGGCAACTGAGACCTACGAGGTGTGGAGGCATGGTCTGCATGTGGCGTTTCCTGTCCTTTTAATTATATTAGTCAGTAATTTGCCTTGACAGCGATTGAGTTCACAGAAATAAATCTCAGAAAACGCTGGAAAGAACATTCATTATGCAACATTTTCAAGCAATATATTAAAAGACATTTGTCACTGAAATGAGAGCTCTGGCTGCTCAGAAAAGCCTCAGTAAGTTCAAAAAGTGCAGAAGCAGAAAAAAAAAAAAAAAAAAAGTTACTTTCCCCTAAAATGAAACCAAGAGCCAATTGGCCCCCTGCACTGAAACTCCCTCTTCAGGCCTCTTTCCTTTAAGCCAAAGGCAAGTAATGGAAGAAGCAAGAAATGAATCCTTATATATTTTTTCTCTCAAATCAATGCTTTTTATTTCCAGATTTCATTCACTTCATTTCTGTCTTGTGTCTTTTTCCAAACTGAAATGACAACAAGGACGGGTGCACCCAAGCCTTCCTGGGGCCTGACCACCTCCACCTGGCATTGGACTAGATTCCAAAGGCCTTCATTTTGTTTCCATTCCACGTTACTTTTTCCATAGGTAGTGGTTTCTAGTAAATCCATAAAACAGTCATTTGCAGATGGTCGGGTACTTTTCTCTTGGTTATAAAATATCGTGTGCTACTAAGAACGTTAACTTTGTCCGCTTGATATTTTCACTGGATATATATATTTTAACTCTGAGTCATAAGAAAATAATACAGTAGACTAAAGATACATTGCCTGAGGCAAATGACGAGGAAGATTTTAAACACAGATTTCTCTGCACTGGGCCAGCTTACTACAGATACTAATTCCCTTTTGTAGACAGTTTGATGCCAGTGTCTATGAATATACTATATGATCCCAGAATTTCAAACTTGGAAGAAATGTTAGAATTCCCTTCCACTATTTAATTTTCCAGAAGATGAAACTAAATTTTCAATGTAAAATTATTTGCCTGCATACTCTTAGCAGGGTAGTGTCAAAAGTGGAACAGGAAATCATATTTCTTCATTTTTCAGAAAGTTGTTTTTGAAAAAAAAGTTTAGTAAAAATATATTGCTAACACCTTATATATAGTAAGCCCTCAGTAAACAACTGCTTTTGTTGGTGTTGTTTTGTGGTACTGTGAATTAAACTCAGGGCCTTTGCACTAATCTATATTCCAGGCCCCTTTTATTTTTTTATTTTGAGACAGGTTCTCATTAAATTGCTAAATTACCCAGGCTGGGTTTGAGTTTGTGATTTTTCCTGCCTCAGCCTCCAAAGTACTGGAATTACAGGCATGTACCACCATGCCAGGCCAATATCTGTTTATTAAGTACATTATTCACAGTACTTATAAAAAGTGTTGGTATTAAATAAAGAGAAAAAGAAGAGAAGTCTCCCATGCAGAAGAATTGCAAGTAATTTACATAGATATTCCAACCCCCAAGGGGAAAAAATGTAACTCCTTACCTTAAGTGTGGACTTCCCATAGTCACCTCCTTTCCAAAGAGTAGAGTATGGAAAGAGAAGTGGGGTGCGGGATCGAGAGTAATTCTAAAGTGGAGAAGCCTGGTCAAGGTAATTGACAGTGCTAACTCGCGGGGGTAGCATGTACCCTTGATATGGTGTGGTGAGAATGGCTCTTCACGGGCCGGGGATTTAGCTCAGTGGTGCCGACACCTGTCTTGCTAGTGCAAGGTCCTGAGTTCGATCCCCAGTACCAAAGAAAAAAAAGAGTGTCTCTTCACGTCTGTGGTCCTACAAAGCACCATTATCCAATCTAACCATGAGAAAGGCATCAGGCAAATCTCAATTAAGACATTCTACAACCTACCTCATCGTATGTCTCAACTCTGCAAAATGAGGAAAGTCAGAGAAAACTCACAGCAAAAAAAGGCTTAAGGGAGACAACAAAGTGTAACATTAAGTGTCCATCCTGGATGGGATACTAGGACAGAAAAGGGACATTGGGGCAAGCCTTGTGATTGGAATAAAGTAGGACTTTAATGTAATGTATAGATATTGGTTCATTCATTGTGGCAAATACACCCTACTAACGCAAGGTGATGTTAACAGAGAAAACTCAGCTTGGGAATCCTCAAACTGTTCTAAGACATAAAGGTTTTTGTTTTGTTTTGCTTTTTTTCTGGTACCAGCAATCAAACTCAGGACCTTGCGCTTGTGAGGCAGGTGTGGCACCACTGAGCTAAACCCCCCCCCCGACATAAAGGTGATTTAAACAAAACATTGGTGAAGAGTTCAAAGGAAAAAACAAGTCTTTCATAAACCTACTAGGTTGCCACAGATGGTATTGTTCATCCATCTATCCCACGCTAAAACATGCTTCTAGTACTGTCCCATAACTTCACTAGAGTCCCCTTCCTTCCCAAATATTTAGTCAATTTTCTGCACAGGCCTTTATGACAGAATTATAGAGTAAGAAAACTAGAATGTGTGATGCAGAAGAATAAGGATTGTTTTTTGGTCCATTTTACTCACTAAAGTTTCCCAAATCCAAAGAAGGGTGCCTGGCACATAGTAGATGCTTAATAAATATTTATAAAAATAAATGAAAGCCTTTAGGTCAGAGAGTACTCTTCTTACAGACATCTATTCATAAAATGAGATTTAAAATGCTGAAACTCACTTTCAAGATAAATGTATTCAACTTGTATTTTCAAATCAGTGTGGGCCCTCCCTCAAAATAGTACCCCGAGCAAGCACACAATTCAATACTGATGCTGTCATTCCAAATATTCTTCCCTTTGAATTTTTCAGCACTTAGAGGGGCAAGCTCAAACATGTCAAATGAGACCTTTATGATCTAAGCCTCCAACTGTTTCCTCTAAACCTTTCCCCTTAAGATGGGTGTCCTTTCCCTTCCTCCCCGCTATCTAAGAAATTATGATTCCTAAATAAAATTCTAATTGAAAAGCTACATTCTCTGGAAAACTTTTCCTTACCATCACATCACCTCCAGCCCAGGAGAGAATTAATCATTGTTTGGTCTTACACTGGTCCCCCCTGAAACTAAGATAGTATTGAACCATATATACACTACGTTTTTCCTATATGTACATACTTATGATAAAGCTTAATTTATACATTGTGCACAGTAAGAGATTAATTACATTGACTAATAATAAACTAGTAAACATA
This sequence comes from Heterocephalus glaber, assembly GCF_000247695.1. The sequence continues at coordinate 3,689,489 of NW_004624785.1, read as the reverse complement.
TAATGAGAGTCTGTAACAAAAGTTATTTAAAACTTTTGAACTTTTTGTTTTTGGAATTTTTATTTTCAGTCTGAAGTTGACTACAGTTAACTAAAATCTTAGAAAATTAAACCAGTGGTTAGGGGAACTACTGTCCAGCTATTCCCTAGCATCACCCGTGTGGTGATGAGTGCAATGGTTAATCTTGACTGTCAGCTTGATTGGCTTGAGAGATACCTAGTATTATTAGTAAAGCACACTTCTAGATGTATCTGGGTGGGTCATGGGAATGTGACCTTGTAATTAAATCTGGCCCCTCACCCCTTCCTCTCTGGCTCTTCTCCTACTCTCCCCTTCCTGGTTGCCATATGTTGAGCAGCTTTCCTCTATCATGTCCTTCTGCCATGATGTGTCTGCTTTGGAACCAGCCAACCGTGGACTGAAACCTCTGAAACTTGACCCAAAATAAACTTTTCCTCCTTTAAGTTGTGTATAGGTCAGGTATTTTGTCCCAGTGATGCAAAAGTTGACTAACATAAAAAAATTTGGCGTGAGGTTGTTGCTGTGACTATACCTGACCATGATATTCAGAAGCTTTTGGAACTGTTTGCAGAAGGAGTTTGGAAAGATTTGGAGATGCAGGCTAGTGAAGCCTTGAATGCCATAGCATAATTTTGTGGTTAATTCTCATAGGAGCTCAGAAGACCAGAATGCCAATAAGAAGGTGGATGGTAAAGACAGTGATCATGAAGTTTCAGAAGGGAATGGAGACCCTATTGGGAACTGGACTAGAGGCCATTCGTGTTATATTCAGAAAAAAAAAAAACACTTCTTGATGTTTTGTCCATCCCCTATGACTTTCTGGTAGGTTGAATTTAAAGTAATGGACTAATTAATCTGGCAAAGGAATTTCAAGGCAGCAAAGCATTCAGGTTGTGGCATGGGTGTTGCTGGCTGCTTTTACAGATTTATAGTGAGTATCAAGAGAAAATGCAGAGTACAAAGATTTGAAAACTTTACAGTTTGACCAGAAAAGAAGCATATATGAATTTGGGGGCCAATGAAGGTATGGGTACTGAAAAGATTAGGACCATTAAAAAGAAGACAAATATTTTGCATTGAGACTATAGGATAGATGCCTTGAAGGCATCTCAGAAGTTGGCCAGTATGCTATTAATCTTAACTGTCAACTTGACTAGGTTAAGAGACTGATGGAGAGGTAATTGGATCATGGGGGCACTATACTCATCAGATCAGTGAATTCAGTGGATTCCACTGCTGTTCATAGCTGAATGTGCTGTTAGAAGATGGGGGCAAGTTGGAGGAAACAAGTCACTGAGGACATGCCTTTAGAGGGTATATCTCTCACTGGGACTCTTCCCCTGTGCCCTGCTTCCCAGGCACCATGAAGTAAGCAGCTTTGCTCTACCATTCCCCTCTACCATGATGTTTCTGTCTTGGTGCCAGCCAACCATGGACTAAAATCTCTGAAATCATAAATTGTGTATGTTGGGTATTTGGTCCCAGTGATTAAAAAGCTGACTAATACAACCAGACCTCACCCATGGCAGGCTCAAGAGTGTCAAAATATAAACTCATTTGAAAGATTTTTCTTTGAGAGGAGAGCTTCAAGGCCAGAATCTCCCTAAGGTGTTCTAGCTATACTTTTTCAACTGGCATCTCCGAACCTTTCCAAACTCTTCCCACAAGCCATTCCCAAAGGCTTCTGCACTACGTGGTCAGGTATAATCACAGCAATGACCCCACTTCTCTGGTACCAAATTTTGTCTTAGTTACTTTTCTCTTATTGCTGAGACAAAATACCTGACACCCAAAGTTAAAGGGGGAAAGGTTTATTTAGCTCACAGTTTGTAGAAGTTTCAGTCCATAATTGCATGGCTCCAAGGTAGGGGGTAGCTTGATAGAGGGGCATCACAGAGGAGAAATTCATGGACAGCAGAAGACAGCAAGAGCAAGCAAGCAAGGGACAAGACAAGCCACTTTCTATCCCTTATATTGTATCCAGGTTACCAGGATTAGGGTGGTGCCAAACTAATCAGTGGACTGATTTAGTAATCACCTATCCTTAATCCTGGTATTGTACCATGAATCAGTCACACACTCTAGGTTCAGCCATCTCTGAAAAAGCCTCATCTATGACTGCGTGAGGCTTTGGGGGGATATCTAGACACAAGCCATAATACCCCACAACCCAATAATTCTTGCATCCTGCATGCCTGCAAAACCAGTATCACATGGATGGTGATAAAGCTAGCTGACAGTGTGAGTAGTAGCCAGGCCCCTTTGAACCATAGCTGAGGTAGTCTCTGAATGCCTAGATGGCTAAATGTGTGAAAACATTTTTTTTTCAGATTCCAAACATTCTCTTTATTACGTGTTTGATCCAGAGAAGAAACTAAGTCCAGGGAAGGAGGGTCTAGGAGGGGCCAACTTGCCTGGGTGCCCCTGCCCTCCACCCCTTTCAGGAGCCAAGCTATGTCCTCCTGGTCCCCTCAGAGCACCCAGGCTGTTCCATAGGGAAGGAAGGGGGAGGAGGAAGGGAGGGGGGAGCCCTTGGTCTGAGCCAGAGCCACAGTTGGGAGCAGGGAGCAGGAGGGATGAGGTTGGCGAGGCCCCTTCCTATGACCCAAGGGCTCAACTTGTCACTGAGCCTGGCCTGGGACTGGGAGTGATGAACAGGGGTGGAGTCATCATAAATCAAAAAATAAAAGTAAAATAATAAAACAAAAAATAAAACCCATCACAAAACAATGTACAACTCAAGTGAGGGCAGGGGCAGCCTTTATAGGACCCCCTCCCTCAATTTCTCAAGTTGCAAAACCTGGCTTTTGCTGTCTATTTCCATGTCTGATGAAGTTCTTGTATTACAGTGGGTCTATGGTTAGTATATGTGTTATGTTTATTTTCAGGGGTGAAGATCTTACTGTTTCCTGTGATCACTTAAAATGTTTTTACCCCTCACTTGTATCTGCATGTTGTGTGTGTAAATGGGTGTGTTACATTTCTCTTTCTGACTTTTATGATACAGTAGTCATCTAACATATACACTGGTATCCTAGCCATCCACAAAATATGAGATATCCATATATACAGCAAAATAAAAGGAACACTTGGCTGTCTTTGACATTATGTATGGACAGCAGCAGGAAAAGATAAATAGCAGAGCTAGTATGCAGTCTCTGTTGGACAGAAACACATTTTTGCAGATAGGAAGTGAGAATCAGGCTGAAAGTAGATGCAGGTAAAAGATGAAGATACTCCTGGGAATGAAGCTTTGAGATAGTCAAAGAAGGTGATTCACGACAGTGCAGTGTCACTTTGACCTCTGGTGTTAACAGCACCTACCAAAAACATGATGTAAGATAGAACTAAAATACTGAAATGAAAAATGGAAAAGAAATGGTGAAAATGTATAAATTTATATCCTCTCTTTTTAGAAAAACATTTTTTGAGCCAGGGTCTTGCCATGTTGCCCAGGCAATCCTCAAAATCCTGGGTTCAGGTAATCCTCTTGCCTCAGCCTCTGGGCCACCGCACCTGGCCTTGTATCTTATTTTCTGCAAGAAATAGTTCTAGATTCTTTTGTGCAATTCTCTCATGTAGTCATTAAAGCTACTGCTTTACTGTATTGCACTGCTACTTTAAAATATTTCACTATATTCCTGTATAACTCACTGGTCATATTTTTTTTTTTTGCACTGGGGGTCAAACTTGGGACCTTGCACTTGCCAGGCAGGTGGCAGCGCCACTGAGCTAAATCACTGGCCCCTACTAATTGGTAATATTTAAAACATTTGCATAAACTTTGTACTGCCTCTAAGAACTATTACACTCAATTCCCAGATGAACTTTGTTTGCTGTCAAATGCCTAGATAAGAGATTGTTGATATTGTATAAACTACTTTTTAAAATGGTAAAAAAAAAAAAAAAAAAAAGATTCTGGTCAGAGCGCAGAATACCAGAAAGCTGATAGAAATACTGCCGGTAAAGACCAGGCTTGGGAGGTTTCT